>CM034542.1:24739704-25147204 GCA_020002185.1 Paraescarpia echinospica | reverse complement strand
ACATCCTCTGCAGTTAATACATACAGTTGCAGGGTCAGTGGTCGTAACTTCAAAGAACAATGTTCAACGTATATACACCTGTATGCCATAATTTCGTTGCTCTCAGCGTTGGTTAAATACAATGACATCTTAACAATAGCGCAGTGGACGTTTTCATCATCCTACAGTGGGTGTCAGATGGCAGTTACACATTAAATGCAGATTTAATACGCATTAGTCTCAATCGTTGTCGCAGTTAACGCTAGTAATCTGGAGCGCTTATCTGATTGCAATATTTAGATTTGTGGGTCTTCACATGTCCTAAACCAATACTGTTTTTTGTTTTGAATGTACTTTACAGATACATCAACCAGTTGTTGTTATAGAAACCATTAAAGCATTTCTATTTGATTAGATTGCAGACTTACTGTTTTTTTACTTGTGATTTATCTACTTCGTCCAGTGTTTGTTGGCATTCTTTATTTAATATACACTTCACGGTAGATCCTACTTTACTAATGATTGTCCGTTATTAAGTTTTAAAATATTTATATAAAATAAGCCGCTGAACCATTGCTATCCTTTTTTGCAAATATATGTGTACCTCTAAACTTCAACCCATAAAGAAGGATTGATATTAGCAAAAAATAGACCAGCGAGCGAAAAATGGGCTACTCAAAACACGTCAACATTTAACGGCTTGTCCGATCCCAACGATCTTGATGTCGTTTGAAAGCTTACGCTTTCTGATATTCAAACATATAAATGGTCTCCCGATAATCATTCCCAAAATAACTGATAAACGGTCCTATAACCGTGCGGTTTCCAGTGTCTTAGACACTGACGAACGATGTTGGTTCGTCGACACAGTTCACCCTTTTACCGATTGAGGTGCTACTTTCTGATTTGTTATAATATTTGTTATATGTTATAAGCTCCACCCACTTTTAAAGGTCGGTGAAACTGCCATTCTCGAAGTCGGCGTGACGTCACAATCACGTATATCAACTAACGAACGCAAATAAGTTTTACCCCCTAATCTCTATTAGTAGGCACACGTTCTTGTGACGTTGTCGCGCTTACATTTATCCGGGCGTTAAATAATATTCGGGTGACGTTTCTGCGCGTGCGCGAATCTAGGGGAATGTATTTATCACCAGCTACGACTGTAGCGCTTTCATTTATCCGGGCGTTATGTATGTTTATATATATATATATATATATATATATATATTGTGTATGTCTATATATGTACATAAATTATAAAATGTTTGCTTCCCACAGACATAACCAATTTCTGTCGTAAAACAGTTTCCTCTCCACGCACACGTCACGTGACTTACTCTTATACTTGGTCACAAATCTGAAACAGCAAATTATAATTATGTACTCTAACTATAACGCTCGTATTACGACAAATATTATGCCTTCCATATGCACATAAACATCACCCGAATAAAATGTAACGCCCGCATAAATGTAAGCGCGACAACGTCACACAGACGTTGATAATTTCGGTTTCGCTACTTTCGAACAAAGCACGACAGATTCACCGCCGTTTAAAAGTGGATGGCGCTTATAATATGAAATCAAGAACTAGTGAAGTGTGCATGTCTAATCCTATGCAAATGATCCCGGCTGCGCCACAATCGGAAGATTACTGTACTGAATACCCGAAGCCAACATCGTTCGGAACCGTACAGAGCACCGAAAACAACACGATTGTTGGTCCGTTTATAGGTGTTCTGTTAATGGTTTCTATGGAAATCAAATTCAATGCTAAATAATAGAAAGTGTATGCTTTCAAATGATACCAAGATCGTGGGATCGGACGAGCAGTGAGCTGGGCGCTAGCGACCGTTGAATTAACTGTTTTTGGACCTGTTTTGAATTTCGCTCGCTTATTTGTTTATTTATATTAGGCACATGTCCAATAAAGGATACATACCATGTGATGATTGGTAAATTCAAAGTTCTTTTGACTGAAATACTAAAATAACTATACTAGCCAGAGAATGTCATTTTGCGAAGACTGAGAGTACATTCTGTATAACTGAAAGACACTCCGATTTACCAAAATATCAACCATCTTTTAGGGAGTAGTCGCATAGTGAAAACATGTAGCCTTATGCATGTGTAGGTGGTGGGTTGGTCGTCACCGCGTTTCGCAAAGGAAATAAATCGTTACAGTGGCGCCACCTCACGAGTGGAACAGTCATTGGTGCACGTCGATGCATGCTATATCCGTTGAATTTGATGTGTGTATTGACAGTGATTTTGGGACCCGTTTTGTATCGCTCAAAATCTCAAGTCGCAAACAACGTATTTGTAGGGTGGGTTTTTAACTTGTAAGTTATCAGAATATATCATTTGATAGTGAAAGGTTTTCACTACCAAAGTTACATTGGTTGGTTATTCAGAATACCTCTAGGAAATGTCAATAAGTTTGTTTTATTAGTATTCACATAATGTTTTAAATGAGTACAGTACACGGTGGCGTAGTGTTTGAAGCATCTGAATTTCAATCGAGTAATTCCGAGTTCCTATCCTCTTGTCGCCGGTTTAAACCTTGGGCATGTTTAAACCGAGGCTGAATGTTTCACGGGGAAGTGGAGATGGTGTGCAATTGAACAGGTTTGTCAGGGAGTTAAGTGTAAAGTACCGTTTTACTTTAGAGAGTTTAACAAGCGCAACAAATCTGGCGGACAGGATTAACATATTTGCAGACGAATTAAATTTTACTCAATGTGTACGATACAATTTTTAAGCGTCAGTTTATTTTGTGTCTAGCATGACGAATTAAAGTGATTGAACATTTTCTGATGAGGAAGAATAACGGACATATTTATCAGGGGGACAAAGAGGAGGATACTTTATCAAAATAAGTAACCATAGTCAATTTTAAGACAATTTTACTGAAGTTATAATACCGTGCACAAGCTCTGGATTTAGTTCCAAGTTCAGCCTAAAACTAGCAATTAGAACTCAGGCTCGCTCCGCCCAGCCCAGCCCATGCGTTATCAGAGCGTCGAGATAATATGCTTTTTATTTCGTCATTCACACAAGATCCTAAATCTGCCTAAATCTGAAGATACACGTTTCCTGTACACTGAACTTTGGGCTAAAGTCCGGGAAATGCAGAGCTCTAGATTGAACGCGTCTTGTGACAAGAATTGCACCTACACAACGAGGCGCCTCCATGACAGAAACAGCTTCAGAAATTACAACTTATAATAAAACATTACAACTTATAATAAAACATCCATTGGTTTGAATTCCTGATTGCCTTCTTGTAATAAAACAGCCTCCTCAGAGATCTATCAGAAACAGAGCCCCCGTTCTAGTTATTACAACATGAGGACATTGGATTTGGCGGCCATTTTTAAAGATGGCCGTCAAGCCAATAAGCAACCGCTCAGCAATGCTTATCATATCAAAATATGTTCTATAGACATGGACTCTTTCAAAAATCATAACTAGATCTTGCCCACCCAGATGGTACCAACATCTGGTCTGGCCCATGGACTAAGCTAGTCTGGTGCCGATGGTATTACGTTGTCGCTGAAAGCTCGGTGCGCAGTCATGTTTGTCAGTTAGCCTCATCCGGTATCTTTCACATCGCTCTAGATCGTGCCTTTGTTTTGCTGTGGTCTCCATGGAGTCCATGTCTCACATTCGCTACTCTGTTCCACGTAACCTCCGCCGTCCGTATCAGATGTCGTGTACACGAATACCCCGTTCTGTCTCATTCGCTCTGACTGATGCGTTTTTGCACCACTCGTGTGTCATATTTGACTAACAGCATCACTCGCCCGCGGCGATGCAACGCCGTGCCACGCAAAATCGATGGGTTGTTTTGAAATTTAGCCGTTTTGGTGACATTTCGGATATGGGAGCGCATCAGCAAAAGTGTCGACCAATAACACTGCGCGCCCCCGCTCTCGTTAGTGGCAGGCCTGCCATTTACACAAGACGTGCAGGTGAATGCAAAACACGGCCGAGTGAAAAGCAACCGACATCCCGCAATATTGTTGCGTGCCTCGATAGAGTGAAACCGGCGTTAATTAAACTGGCAGCACCCACGATTAGGCATTAAACATTAAGCTTACGGAATAAACTTCTTGGTAGTTACGTGTTTATAGCCTTCGCTGAAATCGAGTTTCGAGGTATGCGGTGTGTCATTTTAATAATCGTGTTTAAACTGGTCGTATTTATAGTTGACCGAGTTCACTCGAGTGGGTTTTCATTGCAAGTGTGAATAACCTACGTGTATAGCGGAGCGGCTGGCTGCTTACTTACCAAAACTACCAAATAATGTTGACAATAAATGTTAAATGCTGGTACTCTTAATGTGAATAAGACTGAATGTAAGTTTTAAAGTGGGGGGTAATTCATTCGTGTTTTATTATTATAAAATCACGTTACACAGTACCCACTATATGTAGTCTAACGTCAACTCTACTTACCGCCCAATTAATTTTAACGAAGCAGAACAACTGTTGAATTCAACAATGCAATGTTTACAGAGATCGCCGATCTCTCACTCAAATCTCCGAATAGCAAGCTCGGATCATTCCGGAGGAGTGATGCACATATATCCAACTCATTCGTAATCGTAATCAACAAACGGTTTCCTCCCGGGGGGTGTTTGTCAGTAAAGTTACGCGTGGTGTTATCAGTTATCAGTTACATTATACGTAATGATTAAGACTGATGTGATCACACGCGCGCGCACACATACCCACACGCGCACGCTTGCGTACGCTCACGCATGCACGCACGCACATTCACAAACACACGCGCTTCATTCAGTGCGCTACATATGCACACAGCGCTTGCACTAAACATCGCTCAACAGAACACTCAACGTCAGCTTATTATTGACGACTTTCGACATCACAATCCACGTCGCTCTCTTCATTAGCCTCCCGGTCGTTCATTGTGTCCACAATATTTACATAGACGTTTAATGCATGCATAAATGAATAGTGAAGTGTTGCCGTTACTATTGCGATGCACCATGTCGTGCGCAAGTCAAACTAACGTTCAGACCTGCGTGGTTCGTAGTCATCAATAAACCTGTGCGCTCTTTAACCAGTCATGCAGAGGTTATGAAGCCGTTTGTGCTGCCTGTATGCAATATCATTAATGAATAAAAATTCACCATTGACGTAGTATTCCAAACAAGCTTGCACCCTCCCACGGAACAAACAAGCTTACACCCACCCACGGAACAAACAAGATTACACCCACCCACGGAACAAACAAGCTTACACCCACCCACGGAACAAACAAGCTTACACCCACCCACGAAACAAACAAGCTTACACCCACCCACGGAACAAACAAGCTTACACCCACCCACGGAACAAACAAGCTTACACCCACCCACGGAACAAACAAGCTTACACCCACCCACGGAACAAAAAACATAGAGCAGCAATCGCCGGCATATTAAAGTAACTCAGGTGGCGCCACCTAAGGAATGACTAACAACCCACTGAACAAATTAAACAACCACAATAGCTACCATGTGTTTTTTCTAAGAAAACGTCACCAATTGGTAGATCAGAGGCCAAAGTCAAATGAACCGTATAAATATAGAAAGAGGCGAGTAAACTTCGACGCCTGGGAGGAGATAGATTTACATTACTCCAGAGTTAGCGTACTACTATATAGATATGTTAGATACGCGCCGATATCCACAATCACACATTATGGACTTGTTATTACTACACTGTACTGTCAAATGAACGCGTTATTTCTTGCATGCAAAACCTTTACTAAAATTATTTCCTATTGTAAATGGAAAAATATAACCTACCACCTTACCTAGGTTTTATTATAATCAATATAGTATACCCATAATAATTCACGTCGCATTTTAATTATGCAGTAACCTGTTTACAGTTTCTTACTAATCTGTATTACTAATGAATAATAATTGTGTCTACGACATCGATGCGCAAACCAACTTTGTCACAACTACAGGAAAACAGAACCGACCAGCATTTTAATGCACAAGAGATTATAGAATAGTGGTTAACATGAAATGACAAACAGAGGTGCAGTATATCACAAAGTCATAATGATTGTTGATATGCAGATCTGGCTAGGTTAGCGTATACAAACACCTATCACACGTAAGCACCAGACATCCTCTTCGAGCGGGTGTATATGATCGAACTTATCTCACGTCCATCGAGGCGAACCAACGACACCGGTACGTGGGCCGACACGGTTATCTAAGCGAACAAGACTGGGGATTGCATAGTGGATGACCAATTTACATGCTCAACTTGCTTCGTGCTCGTATGGCTGGTGCAGTACTGCTCTGGAATGATGTACCGTTGTATAATACAAAGTTGACAAGAGGGCCGCGTACAATGTCGCGTGGTGTTTGTATCGCGTAGTGTCGCATAGTATCACGTTGTATCTCTTAATTTCTTTTCATCCCTTGTCCGAGAGGGTCGTAAGGGTGCCACTTCTACTGCCAACACGCACCAGCCTGGTCCATCTTCCGCGGTGTTTATCGCGGTCGGTAGGGAGAGACTCATCCACTCGGAGAAGTTATCTAGCCAGGTTTTCTTCTGGCGTCCCTTTCTTCTTTAGCCTGGCATGATAGCTTTTGCTTACTGTGGGCAAAACATCTGAACATTGTGCGAGAGCTGTCACACTAAGCTATTAAACTTAACTTGCTTTTGACTACAATACTCTTGTAATATGGCGCACTGCCTATATATACGACGTGTTACGATAAGATAAGATAGTCTGTATTGTCTCATCAGAGAGATTTATTTTGGGGTAAAACAACTGACATGACTGCATTATACAAACAACCTGCGATAAAAGAGCACAACAATTAAAAAACTAAACATTACACACATCACTTATTATATTATATTATTATGCTAAACATGGCAGAATATCTTTATATAATATCATTATGATGCACTTTCAGCACTAACAGTGACAGTGACACTTTGGCAGCAGGCATTAACATGATGGGTTAAGCTGTTTGATGGACAATGGCACGAAGGAGTGTTTATGCATGTTAAGCCTGCACCGAGGAGCGCGGCAATGTCTGCCAAATGGCAGAAATTGACCTTCATCGTGTAAAACACGTTTTGTATTGGAAATGATCTTGAGTGACTGGCTTCTCAATGTTCCGCGAGTCATGTCCTCAGTGGTGCATCGTGTCTTCGCAGCCATGTCCTCTAGCATTGTCCCTGCTTTGCCATAACATCTAATGTGTCCTTGAATTCACTCTGGTCTTTTACGCTCGTGTCCATCCACTACCACACAACGTGATCCCAATGTTTGGTACTTTTGATGGCGATGCCATTGTCCATCGTCAGGTCTAGAGCAGAGCATGCGCTCTCCATCGTCTCCCAGACCAGAAGGTGTTGCATGGTCTGCCTAATGCCAAAGTCACAGTTCTCAAGGTCTGTGGAGTAGTCCCATTTGATCATATTGGTTCTCGACCGGCCAACCTTTGTGCGTCGTCGGTTTACCGCTTTCCAAATGATTTAGTCATTCTCCACACCGGCAAGGAGGTGTTCCTTGGCGCGGATGTTCATGTGCACGTTGGCTTCAAGAGGGTCGAGTCGTTCTTGCTACATCGCCACGCGAGTTGTTGACGCAGTGGTGTCGATTGACTTCGTCGGTGCTATGAAGCTCCTCCGAGATTTCAGGCGGGATGCAACTCCGATGTGTCCGTGGAGAGGATGTCTTGAGTCATTATTCTGCCGTGTTCGTTCTGTTCAACGTGCCACCGCTCTCCCGATGTCTGATGGGGCGATTCCGGCAAATACATGCAGGCTGTTGGTGTTCGTTGATTTCAGGCAACCTGATATCAGTCGGTTATTCGTCGATATAATATGTGACATCGTTTTGCTCATTAGCTCCACTGTGTTACTTCGTAGAATATAAACTATACACCAGGGTCTATGTCTACGAGGGCTAACAATCGTTGATTATGTCTTTACGACTCTCGTTATTAGGGATGCAGACAATCTGTCTTGTGATTTCGATTACTAGGATTTATTTATATCCAGAACGCAATCATTACATTTCATGTATTAGACTCTCTCCATTTTTTCACCGCCGGATCGGTTCGTTTGTGTAATGTATGGCCGGCAGTTGATTAGTATTAATGGTATCCTTGTGGTGACGGCGCGTCATGTGTCGTGTTGTAACGTTTAAACAGTTAGTTGCATTGTCGGAGCACACGATGGTCGATTAGTTTAATGGTGACTTGATGCCCGATGTGCCCAGGCTCAGCATGCCTGGGGACGAGTATCCCGTGGATAATGATAACAGTCAATACCACGCCAATGTTCGAGTATCTGCAGCGGCTATGTTGTATTCCATTTGTGTGCCAATGTTGGTATTCCATGACATTTTTGCGGCGGGAGAAAACACTGTTATGTTTGTTTATGTTACGCATGTCGTGCTTTATTGACGGTAATGATGGCAATTTTGCAGAGACATACATAATCATTGAGTCAATGGTATTTCCTGTACGTGTATTCGGAGTCCGTTGGGTCAGGATTCGTTACTTTATTATTTGACAGGGCATGCCATCATCGAACATTCACTAATGATAAGTGCACCTAGATTACCAATGTCAATTATGCTCTGCTCGGAGGTCAGCATGATTGCCGTGTGAAACAAGCGGCGTCGTTGATATTAACGCACCCACGCCATTGATATGTAACATACATTATATTAGCATACATGCCCACCATTTTGATGGCGATACGTAGGCCTACACCAATCCAACCAGTTTCTGCCGAGCGTAAATCGAATATGCCGTTTTTAATTTGAAACATATAATTGCAAATGTGTAGAGTCGCTTTCTACCGGCGACGTGTTTAACACAAGATCCAGCGAAATATCAGAAGGTAACATAAACCGTTCCGACATACACCCAGACGTAGAAGACGGTTTCCCGCTGTCTTAATGTTGGTCGATCGTTTGTTGTGAGGTAACGTTTAGCAGAGTTCGCCGCGAGAATGTTGCTGTTCAAGTTACGTTCAATTGACTTACCATAAAGCAAATACGTAATGAACGGGCAAGTTCGAGAAAACGGTTTATGTTTCTTCCGAGAGGTCGTAGATTACTCCCTGACATTTTGGCGCCCGACGTGCAAGCCGTCTGGGAGAAAAACGTTAAGATACCCACACACACAAACCCACACATCTCTTTCAGCACAGAGCGTCTCTGTTAGCAAACTGCGAACGAACTGTCAGTTTAGTCTCTATAATTATGCTATGTAACTGTGAATATAACATAGCTGCTAAAAATGTTGCTGTTAATTTATTGATAATGCTGGTTTATATTTTTGCCTGCTTATCCTGTCGACCCATTATATTAGATAATATGATGCAATGTCATATTCAGTCTGTGGACGCGTGTCGCCCGTGCGCTCATGTGCATGCTTGACACAACGCATCATAGTTGAGTTGAGTTGAGAAGACTAAATCTAGACTGCGTTAGCTGACTGGTGTGCCAGTTCTGGCGCTCTCTCGCCCGTTGACGCCTTGTCGCCCGGGTCAAGTCGTAGAGTGCCGGGGAATAAGAGAGGTTCATTAGGCCGAGCCCTCCTCTGCATGCTCAATTCGTCGGTTCCTCGAAATCTGCTTCCATTCATCCCCTTTCGATATAAGTCGATATGTTATCTTGATCTTATAGTGTGGTGCACCGTGTCATCACGTGAAATTCCATTGCAAAGGCGATTGTTTGCATAACCAAAATCGACGGTGGCAATTCTTCTTTATTTTTAAGGAAACGGCAGCCATTATAAGTGGCCCTCAAATCCATTTTCTGCATGTGTTAATGTCAGATATGTTACTTTTGACCTTTTCCGACATTCATATCTGCGTTTTTCTGAGGTAACGTTTCTGATCTTAAGTATGAAGAAGATGGGCAATCCCTTCTCGGATACCGATTGAGTTCTCATAGTTACTGGCAGACATGGCAGAGGTTGATTCCGTCCAAAAGACATGGCAGAGGTAGATTTCGTCCGAAAGACATGGCAGAGGTTGATTCCGTCCGAAAGACATGGCAGAGGTTGATTCCGTCCGAAAGACATGGCAGAGGTTGATTCCGTCCAAAAGACATGGCAGAGGTTGATTCCGTCCAAAAAACATGGCAGAGGTTGATTCCGTCCAAAAGACATGGCAGAGGTTGATTCCGTCCGAAAAACATGGCAGAGGTTGATTCCGTCCGAAAGACATGGCAGAGGTTGATTCCGTCCAAAAGACATGGCAGAGGTTGATTCCGTCCGAAAGATGGAAAAGTTGGAGAAGATCAGCATAAAAGGTTCTTCAATCAACAACTACAGTCAATCAAAAAAATCCTAAGTTCAAATTGCGTTTCTTCGGTCGAGATCTTGAAAAGGGAAAATCACATGCGCAACAGCAGTTGCCGTCTTTTAAACAGGACTGTAACTTGTCAACAGAGAATATCATGCCATGCATGAAAACGAGGGTTAGGATTAGGGAAGACAGAGTAGAGACCACATCCACGGGTTCCATAACATTGTTCCACTGCGTCTTGCATTCACAGGCTTCGCGTTTTAAGTTTTAAAATAAAGTCGTTAAATAATGCGCCTAAATGTCCTTTGTGATGTGGGGCCTCATAATCACAAATTGCTTCAGGGCCCAAAAATTAGTCGCCTGGTACATGGCGACACTCGTTTGGAATATGAAAGCTAAATACATACTAATCAAAGAAAATGTAAAACGTGGCGTCGACTCGACTTTATTAGACATATGAGGGAACGTCTAGATGGCCAGCTGATGTAATCGTCTCGCCTTTCACTCACATTTGAATTTACGTTGTTCTTTGGTGACGCATAATCTACTGCCAACCTCGCCGGCACTGCACGTCTGACACCCGACTGGACACGGTCAGTGCTAACAACAACGTCTCCATAAATGGCGTGGGTATTGACGGAACTGGACATGTGAATTGGCGCGAAATCCACCACGCGGACACGGACCGGTCGCTCCGGCACTACAATACAATTATTGAATTATCATTCTGAAGAAATGAAAGCGAGACCATGTGACGCCAGTGTTGCAGGAATTACATTGGCTGCCGGAGAAGTTATTTGAAGAAGGTATTTGGGCATGGCAAGGGAGGGTCTACACTAGTACACGTAGGGACAAATAATGCAGACAGGGAGGGGACAACTGGGATAGGACAGAAGTACAGACAGTTAATTTGGAAGTTAAAGAAGACAAGAGTTGAATATATTATTCTCTCAGGAATGTTGCCAGTAATGGGAGGAAGGGGGCCAACGTATAGAAACTGCAAGAGGATGGCGATCAAAGCACTAGATGAGCAGATGTTTGAAGAAGAAAGGGTGGGATTCATAGATTTATGGGGATACTTTGTTGGGAGGGAAAATATGTACACGAGAAATGGCCTCCATCTAAGTGGAAAGGGGCAGCAGTTTTCTTAGAGAACCTGCTGCGATCTGTTGTCAGTGGGACAGGTTACATTTGTTTAAACTAGATGCACAGGGGGGATACAATGAGAAGCCTTAAATTGGAGGCATAAATAAAAACAGCACAAATAAATCAGCAAATAACAACATGGAAAACTCTTCTGAAAGTGGATATAACTGCGTTTAAATGCAAGGAGCATAGTAAACAAAAGAATTGAACAAAACATTATGGTAGAAGACATTGACTCACATAATAGGTATACCCAAATCATGGGCCGCCAACGATATATCAGATGCCGAATTGGGACTGACAGGCTATGTAATGTTTAGGAAAGATAGAATAGGAAGAAGGGAAGGTGGAGTTATTTTATATATTAAAGAATCTATCCAGGCTTATGAAATAAAATTAGAAAGAGAAGCAGATTGAGAAGAAGCTGTTTGGTGTAACATAGTTACAGGAAACGTAACGTTAACGGTTGGGTTAGTTTATCGAAGTCCAAACATAAGCATAGAAGTAGAGAATGAGAGAATGAAAAAAGTACAAAAAGCTACAAGGGAAGTGAGCAAAAGGGACTGTAGTATTACGGGGGATTTTAACCATGGTCATATACAATGGAAATCTCTACAGAGTACGGGGAGTGAGGACCACAAGTTTTAAGTTTTAATACAAAATAGTTTCCTTTATGTACATGTGTTAGAACCAATCAGGAATGAGAATGTGTTAGACATAGTTTTGTCCGCACAGAATGAATTAATTGACAATGTCAAGATAAATTTGTTTCCTTGAAAAAAAACAAGGGAAACGGTCCAAAAAGAAACACAGTTATCGAAAGAAGCCATTAGAATAATCAAGTACAAACAAATGATGTGGAAGTCATATCGACGTACTGGAAATGATGACTACAACATTTATAAAGAAGCACTTAACCAAGCTGCAACTGAAATTAGAAATTCAAGAAGCTATGATCAAAAATTAACTTGTAATATAAAACATTGTTAGGCGTATGTTCGGCGCAAACAGAAAGTTCAAGATAAGGTCGGTCTTCTAGAAGACAGTGCTTGAAATGTAATATCAAATGGATTCTTAATGGCAGAATACCTGAATGAGTATTTTAGTTCGGTGTTTACCAGGGAAGATGTTAGTTCACTGCAAGTACCAGAGGCTAAGTTCATGGGGGCGGAATAAGTCTATTTAGGTCAGTTAATTGTAACCCCGGAAATGGTAGCTAAGAAAATAAGGGCTATGAAGGATAATAAATCACCTGGAGTGGATGGGAATCCACCCAAACTACTACTGGAAATTGTAGAACAAATTAACATACCACTTGCAACAGTTCTAAACTTGTCATTAGACGAGGGAGTAATTCCTTTAGAATGGAACGCAGCAAACATTATACCTTTATTTTAAAAAAGGTTCGAGAAACAAGTTAGAGAACTACAGATCAGTGAGTTTATCATCAGTATTTTGCAAATTATTAGAAAGACTAATTAAAGATCACATGGTGGATTTTCCTGTTCAACATAACTTGATAATCCATCTCAACATAGGTTTCTAAAAGCGAGGTCATACTTAACAAATATGTTATGTTGTATGGACGATATCACAAAGTGGGTAGAGGAGGGATCACCAGTAAATATCATCTACTTAGATTTTCAGAAGAAAGTCGAATAGATGTCGTGACTGATTTGTTTAAGAGAAGGACTGCTGCTGTAGTACAAAGGCAAGGTCGGAAACGAGAAACGAACACCTTACAAAGATGATTGTATGCAAAGCTTGATATTTTCATCCCGAACGAGCAAACACATAGTGTGAAGTTGACGTCGACAGTACACCTCAAATGTGACAACGGTATGGTACTGAGCACTGACAGAATGTTGTCATCAACATTCGGCATAATTGGTGGTTATGATTTGTGACATATTCACATCGGCTCGGGGGGGGGGTTGGCAACCGAGAAGATGGCTCTGTAATGAGATAGACGTTCGCAAATATTGTTGTCATCTTTCTTCTTCGAAGCACGTCGCTTACGTCAGACATTTTTGTTATGAAACCGGGAAACATGTATATGAGATTTGTTTAACGAAAACATGAAATCAGACAATGATCCGCTCGAATATAACGTGATTTTTTGTGGCGTGCAGTGTTCGTGGAATTAGCTACTGGATTGATACGAGATAATCTACAACAAGACAACAGTTCGATTTAGGATGAAAATCAATGTCATGTGATATCCGAATGCACTAAAAGCCCGGAACCGGCAAGAGTAATAACGACCGCTTTCCGGACACTGTCGTTTCAGAAACGCGGACGATTATCGGTGCTACGGTCTGGCGCATTACATAAGACTTAATTGTGTTCGTGTCAAGCCGTCGTTAAAGCTGCTTCTTCAACTGGTTTAGCTCATCATGAATCCATACTTTGATATCCAAATATGTCGTGGTTGTATTGCGAAAACAGCATCTGCCGTCGGTTTTATAACAAAATGCGTACATGTGTTTAAATACTCGAAACAATAGACTTTGAGCCCTGCATCTGGAACACTGCGAACACCACATGAATTTGTCTTGGAGAGAGGAAGAGAAGTCCACGACAACAACACAGAAGCAATGATCATAGCGTGCATTTATGCTACGGTTAGAATAATGATTTTTCTGCACAAATGAGGATAGTCGATTTCAGATATTCTTCCTGTGGGTTATGTATATGTTATGGTCATTGTTAAGAAAGTTACTTCCAACATTGTGGTTCCACTTACACACATCTGTAATAGGTCTTTCAAAAATGGAGTATTTCCCAATAAAACGAAAATTGCAAAAGTGATCCCTATATTTATTTAATAGTAGGCAAAACAAATTTATTGATAAATATAATATTTTAATTAGCAGTCAGTATGGATTTAGAACTAATATGTCTACATCAATGGCTCTTCTAGAATTAACTGCAGAAATCACATGATCAGCTTTAGATCAGAAAAAAATGTACTATTGGAGTTTTTATTGATTTGATAAAAGCATTCGACACAATAGACCATAATTTGCTTTTAAGTAAATTAGAAGCTTGTGTAATTAGAGGTATTGCCAATGACCGGCTAAAACGTTACTTAATTGATAGACTACTCTATGTTAGTATTGATGATTATAACTCTGATCGAGTTACTAAAAGTGACATGTGGAGTACCCCAGGGTTCAATACTGGGCCCAAAACTCTTTTTATTGTATATAAATGATATTTGTAATATTTCATCAATACTAACATTTATACTGTTTGCTGATGATACTAATATGTTTTGTTCCGGAAAGGATCCTGTGCAGCTCAGCAAGGATATAACCACTGAGTTACAAAAAACTACATGTGTGGTTTTCAGTAAATATGTTGTCTTTAAATGTAGCTAAGACAAACTGTATGCTTTTCACAAACTATTGCATTAATTCAAATATCGATATAAAAATTGACAATAAGAGTATAGATAAAGTATATGTTAGTAAGTTTTTAGGAATCTTGATCAAGCATAAGCTTAACTGGAAAGAGCATGTTAACATGATAACAACAAAAGTGTCAAAAACTATTGCCATTATGTACAGAGCAAGATACATACTTGACAAAAACTCACTGTTCATATTATATTGGGCACTATTTCTCCATTATATATCATACTGCTGTGAAGTCTGGGGCAGCACTTATAAAACTATTGTTCACAGTGTTTTTATTTTACAGAATAAATTAATCAGGCTAATTTGCAATGAGACATTTTATGTCACTCTAATACGTTATTTTTTGATTTAGGTATACGTAAACTGCCTGACATAATAAAATTGTGTATTCATATTGTAATGTCCAAGGCTAAAAATAAGATGTTGCCGTATAACCTTCAATAATTCTTTGCTATTAACCATGATTCAAAGCATTTGACACGTCAAAGTAAAAAAATGAAACACGTATATGCTAGCACAACTTTGAAATCTACGTGTATATTGGTACATGGGATTAAATTATTGTACTCTTATGAACAAAAAATAAATAGTTCAACTACAGTTCAAATACTCAAAACAAGACTTAAGCACTTGTTTATCAATAATTGCCATGCACACACAAAAAACGGAAATGATGAAAATACGTATATATATATATATATATTGCGCACAAGAAGGCGTTCGAAAAAACAAACCGGCACGAACATAGATGTTCCACGTAAATAAAATGCGTAAAAAATGTGTCATGTAATCTAATACATACCTCTTAGAAATATATACATAGCAAGAACGAAGAGTTTAAAATGTACGCTGAAAACGGAGGTGACATTTTGGCTTACAAGTGTGAAGACAGCTGAGGGCACAATATGGTTGAACGCTAGGCCTAACGTTCTCTCAAGGTAAGCACTGCTCCTTAGAACAACCTATTCGCATAGTTTGCTAGATATAGTTTATACCACAATAACGTAACGGACTTTTATCTAATGAATGCCGCGTACCATGTGTTCAATGCGTTTTGTTAATGCAAGCATGTTTTTATATTTTTCAATATATGTTGACCAGTATAGAACATGATTTATACAAAGCGGACTTAAAGTTTACAACTTGGTGGTAAAACAACTGATAGTGTTAAACCATTTGACTACACGTTATTGGGGAAGTTAGAGATAGTAACAACACAAGACAGCTTATAAAAGAGTCCACGTATTTTGACATAAATCTACCAGATCAGTATGATTTAACAGTGGTTTGCCATATATAGTCACCCAACAGAAAGCTGAGGAAGATAGACTTCGTACTTCTACAAAGCCAAACTTACGGACCACTATCGACGTCCCCCAAATCACATAAACGCCTGACATATGCTGGTTTTGTAGGAGTGCTTGAATTAGTTCTGTCTATATTATATCATGAACTACGAAGCTGTGTGTGACCGTATCCAACATGCGCACAAGAAGACGTTGATGAAAATACAAACCAATGCCTTTCCGCTTCCTGTAACACAATGTAGAGAATGTTAACTCGGAGAAGGTTTTCAAGTTTCCCTTGATACCCGTGAGCTAGAGAGAGGGACACGGGTGTCATGGGAAACTTGAAGACCCTCTCCATGTTAACATTCTCTACAGTGTTTAGATACAGCAATCTGCGAAATAGGTCTCGGCTATCTTGTCATTCGACAAGCTTTAAGTATGTTACGCAAACCTTGACATAGGCAGCTGCTGATGCAATATTTCGCATCCTCCTTCAGGGAATTGTTTTTTCTTCAAATCGAGCTTCCTCGTGGAAACAATCAATCAAGAAATCGTTCTACCAGGTTTTCCCCTTCACTAAGCACCCTAGCAATGCTGCTTTGATGTCGTCATTTAGTTTCACATCTGTTGTGAGTGAGTAAATGATTTTCATCAGATTCCATGGAGAAAAAAATTCATTACGTTCTCTATGCATTCAACCAACTGGAGATCACAGTTATAATTGGTGATTCGGTATGCATCGTTTGAGAAGACTTTTAAACAGCGTCGTTGCTCTTCGTTACTGCCTTGTTTAAGAGATTGCCTACTTGACAACTTCGTTCAACTGGTTGAATGATGCGATTCTGACAACCTAGAAGCAGCACTGGCGTTAGCAGTTTGTTCTAACGACATATCAACAGGTGTACATGTGCTAACTTTTGTTAAATTTTAGGGTATCTGCCACAACATCCAGCCTATTCGCGGACGGGGATAGGCTGATGTAGTCCATGTAAGCCATGCTCTGTGTTGGCCGTGGATTATACGATACCGACGAGTTCCAACCCGTCCACATAGGCGTTTCACCCAGAGCAACACACCTCAACCATGACATGTCCCTGTATTCCACATTGGTGATTTGCAATGATCTTGACATATCAAGTTTACATATCAATATCTTCAAACTGGAATTCCCTGTGATCCCTGGTTTCTTTCAATAAAGCACCAAAGTGGTCTCTTTCACACGGAATCCTGTTAGTCGTGTACCTTCGTTGTGTAGTACACATCTGCTGCTTGCTTGATGCTTCCTATGCTGTTTCCATATCACAGCTTCCCATATATTCACTTGTCTATGTTCGTGCCGACTTGAGAATAAACCGCAAAAGTTGTGCTGTAGCACACAATACTGACGTCAATATTCTGAGTTTAAACGGGGTCGCTAGTCGTAACGATTATCATTAGTATTGGTAAGACACTTCAGATTAGTGGAATAATTAAGTAAGATAATAATAATTATTATTGGTAACATGACGATTGATGTTTCAATATGTAAGCAGTCAAATTGATGGACGACCGGTGTGTTAATTGTCAGGTTTTCGCGGTTTTCGCTGTTATCATCCCTTCCGTTAAAACACAATTTCTCGGCTCCGTTATGTCATACCTACATGAAATTGGTTCCAAATGTTAGCAGATTAAGACTACATGTAATGATGTGTCATTTGAGCTAGTAGTTTCATTCATGTTCTTGCCACATAAACGGAAATGTATTGATTTGTCTCTTTTCGAATGTCTTCTCGTGCGCAATTTGGTATGGTCACATACAGCTTCGTAGGTCGTGACATAAAGCAGATATAACTAATTCAAGCACTCCTGCAGAACAAGCATATATCAGGCTTTTATTTTATGCCTCATTGATATGCATTGGTGGTGGCTGCAGGCTTTTTTATTCATAATATTGAAACTGTTGAATACAACGCGACGCGACGCGACGCGAAACAACGTGGAGGTGTGATTTCAGGGTGCCCCACTTCCGGTGTAAATATTGAGAAATCTTCCAAGTAGAATTTTGTAAGAAATAAATATTCGGATTCTGCGGTAACGTTTACCCTAGGAAGAACCCCCAGACCTTTTGGCAAATAAAACGTAAATAAAACCCTCCTAGATTTTGGACTTTTGAAGCTTGTAGTCCAGTAGAAATTTGCACACTTTTGACTAAACCCTGACATTTAAGTTAAAACCTATTTTTGTTTTAAGATGTCACTGGACAACCAGAAAAAAATCAACCCCGAGGAACCTAAACTTTTTTCAAGAAAAAACTTCTACCCTTTCTGTTGAATATGTTCGCTTTTTGTAAGATTTGCTTAGTACTGGCTGTCCATACGTAGATGCCAGTCCATTGAATATATGTGGTATGGAAAGCCAAACACGATATTTGTTTAACATTTTGTTGCCATGGCCTAACGATATAACTTGGTTGATTCATTTGTGAGAGACAGTCTTAGGAACCAGGTGGGGTAGGATTAGCTCCCCAATATTTAGATAAGGGGTGCTTTTGTGGATACAATTTGAAGTTTCTGGAGAGCCTGAAGGTGGGGTTTTCGTGAGCTCCAAGAGGGGGGGGGGTGCAAATCAAGGTTTTAGTTCGAGAGCCCGAAGGTGGGGCTTTTGCCGAGCCTTAAGGGTGTGTTGCAAATCGAAGTTATCGGAGAGCCTCAACAGCAGCTGAAAAAAATTGTAAATCTCAACAGCAACCCCCCCCCCCTCCCCCTTCCGTATCACGATCGGAGACAGCACGCGACAGCGGAGTGGTGCGGAAACGCTGAAGGTCCAGCAAAAAATCTTCAAAAGAAGACGACCCTCGAGCTCAGCCCCCCCTCCATATTAATTTCGTTCCGACGCCAGTGTGATAAGTCCGTATTTTAAAAGTTTGGATTTTAAATTCGAAATCTCGAGTTTTCCACCAGCAATTTTACACACTGCAAGATTTAACAAGATTGCCACCCAGATAATTAACTCTAAATGGCAGGTGGACAAGGAAGCCCTTTGGCTTATCAAGAGTCCAACCCTTTTATCTACGTTTATCCGTCCTTCTGAGGTATGTGTCGATTTTATTTTAAAACATATTCACGCTACTAGTACCCACACAATCAGCAGATAATCTGTTCCATTCATTTACAGTCCTTTGTGAAAATGAGAACTTTCTTATATCTAATCTACACTGCTCCTTTGCTAATGTAACTTTATGTCCTCTAGTCTTTCTATTTTTCTTAAAGGCCATATCCTGGGAGAAAAAAAATTGCTAATAAGTATAAAAATATGTATGTACATATGTGTTCTGCAATATAATGACAACCCCAAAACCACACATTTGCTGAAACATTTCTAAAATTGACATTAAATGGGACCTGTCTTGGTGCAGGCTTCGAAAAGTCTGTTTTCCGGAAATGCCGCGAGGGGCAGAATCGTGACGTCAGTTGTGGAAAACATTCCCGGGATCGCAAGCGTTCTCGGCGGCTGGATTTCTTTGGTGGATGTTTGAACTAGTATACATTCGTTCACATACAGATATGGTGAACAAATGTGTTGTTGGAAACTGCAAGAATTCGAATCTGACTGGCCATTCTGTGCACAAATTTCCCAAAGAGCCAGTTACTCGGCAGAAATGGGAACGTTTTGTTCGAAACGGCAGGGCTGACTGGACGCATGCTACGTCAACTAGCATTATTACTGGTTCGCATTTCGTTGCGCCTGACGACTTCGAAGGCTTCGTACAATGGAAGATGGGTTTCAGGCGTAAGTCAGATGTAAAGAAATCTGCCGTTCCTTTGAATAACACAACAGAGGCGAAGCCGAAGGCGAATCGGTTACCGGCGAATCTACGCAAGTGGGCCCGGTCAGTTGTCGGAGCATCTTCACTGGTTCGTGTCTATACGGTGCCACAACGTGCTGACTAACATCAACATTGTCGATCTCGGCAATGTCATCCTCACTGTCACCGAAATATATATATGATCAAACGTTTCATGATCCGCGTCAAAATTGATATCGCTCTCTGAACTACTCGAGTAAGCCGCCATTTGTACCGAGTTGTTTACATGACACCGCGCGACAGCGGAGGGCCGCAGGCGTGAAGCCGCTGCACTAACTGACGCGGAACCACAACTGACGTCACGTTTTAGCAACAAATGCAAACCCAGCATCGCTCGGGAGATTCCGTAAAATGGCATATTTAAAGGCTCTTTTTATGTCGTATGCTCATATACGATATTTAAACATTTTGGCACTATCATTATTTGAAAGGGTATCAACCATTTGTTATTAAGGGACAGAGCACATTTTATTCCAGGATATGGGCTTTAACTGAGAAAAAAATATTTCTATAAATATTGTCATAACCATTCAATGTTAAACCATTCAATTTTAAACACTTTTATCTGATCCCCTCTCAATCTCATGGCCTCTAGTTTTGCTAAACCACATTCTTTTAGGCGTATTTCATAACTAAGATCCCCAGTTTTTGGTATCGTTTTAGTCGCTCTCATAATTATGTACTCTTTCTAGCTTATGTCCTTCTTGCAATATGGCCTCCACGCTTGTATACAATATTCTAAATGAGGCCGAACTATTGTTTTGTACAGTGGTATTATTAGTTCTTTTTCCTTATACGCTATATTTTGCCTAATTCAGATGTCACCATACACGACAAAAACACACCAAACGTTGTCTGATTGCACGCTTTGGGTCTGACATCACAACTGCGGATCGTTGCAAACGTTGTAACCCTAACAAGGAATGAGCAGCACTTTTGCACGACTCCTATCGCGATATGGATGATGAGAATGCCAACACCAAGAAGTTTGTTGGAAATGCCGCTCTAGCCGTAAAGGTTGACATTGGCATATTAGATCAGCCATTCGATATCTACCTGCCACTTGAATACGTCAGCATTAAAAAATTTGTGTCGCAGTATTCTTACCCGCATTAAGAACCTGCATGACAAAGAACACGGTAGTGTAGTAAAACAAGAAGCGCAGACTACTGCTAATTGCAATTAGCCATGTTACAATGGGAACGGTTTCACATCAGTCTTACATGTTACTAATTGCCGGGCTTATCATTTACCAGACAACTAGACGAATGCCTTGTTATATGTATTATCGTCATGGGGCTCCAGTGCTACACAAGGAACAAGATAAGTCAACTGTCTTGGGTGGATCAGCCGGCAACTTTGCTCCTGAACTAGTGCAGACTGATGACGGTGGCGGATTCTGTCAGTAGGTGGCAGACGACCAAGAAGCAACTCGTGTAATGGGTGTCATAACTTACCAAAAGAGGATCCACATACCGATGTCATCAAATGCGAGAAAGTTAGCACTGATGACATTACACGTGTAGGAGATTTCGGCAACAACAAACGGATACGTGATGGCAGCGGTCCGACTTCCGGCCGTCAAACCCGTATAACTACTCGTAGTAATAATTAATTTCATTAACAAATTAATTAATTAATTAAACTCCATAATTAATCATTGTGCACCATTACACACATCATTACAAACGTATTGATCAATAAATGAAACAGTTACAAATATGATTAACAAACGCAAACGTAAATTGTAGCCCCGAAACACCGCAAGTCAACGATTGGGGTAAAACACAACCATTGAATCAAACTCTTTCCTTGTAAGTGTCGCCATTAAACCAACACCATCTTCTTGACAAATGACACATTGGTCCTAGTCTCGCTTAACCGACTCTCGCCCGGCTGCGTGACTTCGCCGGGAACTGGCTCAGAATCGCGTTTTGACTGCTCACTGCCAGCTATATATCACGTCTACCCCCCAGAACGTATATGTAGTATGTATGTTTTCAATAACGAAATGAAATTACGAAATAGTGCCCGAAATAGTATTATACAAAATAAAATGAATCTTAAACTAAATGAACACAAACAAGTTTCGAATACTCTACGGGATTCGAACCGAGGACCCTAAAAATAGTTGTTCGACACGCTATCAACTTAGTCACCAAGATCAGCACGCTATGGTTGTATTTTGGCGACTACGTATATTAGTCAGACCGTTGCACGCGACATTGATTGCACTTCGTTTAGTTAACTGTGTCCTTGTTTGGTATTTGTATTATGAATATTCTCTCTAAATCTTTTGTTTCTGCTCGACCATAAGCAAGACAACGTCAATACGAAATTGTTGGCAGCCACGAGAGCTGCCACCTAGTGAATATGCATGTGTTTAAAATGCACTAAACTACGAAAAAAGTTTAATGTCGGTTTATTTTGTGTGTGACATGTTTCAATATAAGTTTAATGTTGAATATTTGTTATAGTATATTAGTATCTGATAAGTGTATCCTTATTGAATTTGTTATTTCATGTTTGGCCTGAGAGCCAATCATCGTCTCTACGTATCTGGGGTAAAGCCCCCTACCGGTAACATTGGCAGGGTCTAATTATATTCCAGGCCGTAGTGAGGAGCGAAAAAATGCTGCCATCTCACGGCGCCTGTGTAATAAAGGCTACATTGGTGCATATCAGCCACCCGTTCCTGAAAAAAGATGTATGACTATTTTCTATAATATGTGTATTATGCAGCAGTAGCTAGCTTTACTATTATAACATAATTACTCAGACATATATTTCGAATTTACCATTCTAACTATGGATTTCTCACTAATACATCAACCAAGTTATAACATTATCGTTAGGCATTGGCAACAAAACTGTGAACAAATGTCGCGTTTGGCTTTCCATATCACATATTTTCAATGGACTGGCATATACGTATGGAGAGCCAATACTACGAAAATCTTACAAAAGCGAACATATTTAATAGATAGGGTACGTATCTTTTTCTTGAAAAAAATCGAGTTCCCAGGGTTGATGTTGGTTGTTTTTGTGGACGTCCAGAAAACCGTACTGGTCATCTTCAAAAAATGGCTTTTTAACCAAAATGTCCGGATCATCGTCAATTTTTACTGGACTATTAGGTCCTTTGTAGGATATTCTCACTTTCTAATCTCTACTATCAAATTTATGTGGTACGCCACTGTCCTTGTGGCATGGTGTTTTTCCTTGTGTCTGTGGATATGTGTGGGGCTGCGCCCATTATATTTGCACAGTTCAACAAAATGGCCAACTCAGGGCAGTGTTTCTCTTACAATTGTAATCCGTTTTTCTTGAAAGATAATTATATTCGGTGCTGTTCGAGTGGCTCTGATATATAAAATACGCTTCCAGGGTTATTTTGTGTTTATATTGATGACGTTATGACAACGTAGAGTACTGTTGTTTTTCTTTTTAACATTTATTGATTTTGTGATATGCGCCTTTTGTTTAATCTCGCGTCTTTTCGTTTTATTTCCATTTTATCACGCATAGATGCCCGGTATTCCGATCACGATTCGTGGACTTCTTTCTGTATTTATTGTGTAGCGTTTTACGACCAGTTCCAAGACATTGGATCCTTCGTGTTACCATTGACGTTGTCGTATATTCAGCCAAATGAAGAGAGCAGTGTGGCAATTATGGTAATACCCAACATGCTTCCCGTCCGGGCAAATTGTACATGGCAGAGTGTCCCTAACTGGGAACGTCTGCGATTGGAAGTTACGCCAAGTGTATATACATTTTTGGCCCCTAACATTGTCGTTATCTGAGGGTTGGCCTTATAAAAAATGTGTCTTTACCCGAGAAGGGTCCTCACCCAAAGGGCATAGAGGAGTGCCCTTACCCGGAAAATTATCCTTACCAAAGGGCGTCTTTACCCAAGTGGTGTCTTTACCGGAGGGGTGTCCTTACCCAGAAGAGTATCCCTTTGTTTTTACACAAAGTGCGTCCTTGTCGAAGGGTATTCTTACACTACGGTTGCCTTTACTTGAGGGGTATGTCATAGGGTATGGTGACCTCCATATAATACTGAACACGATGTGGAAAACAGTAGTGCAGTGGCTAGAGCTTCGGACTCTCGACCGAGAGAACCCGGGTTCAAATCCTGTGCTGCGATATCGAATCTTGGGAAACGTTGCTCCAGTTCATCTAGCTGTACGAATGAGCACCTGGCTATATAAAGTGGTGGATATGTGTGTACGAATAGTCTTCGCGCATCAATTGCAGCATGGCTGAATGCTTCCCAGAGAAGTCGGGATGGTGTTCGATTGAACGGGTCTGCCAGGGAGTAAAGTAAAGTGTACAGCGATGTGGACTGGATACCGCGCTATATAAGTACTTACCATTACTTTTTACTTTTACAAACACAAACTAATGTGATACAGCCACTGAAAACATGAGTTGATAAACTAATGATTTCGTTGGAGAGTTTTCCGTTGCGTGCAAATGTTGAATTCCCTCTCTATTTCATTTCCACTTTATCTGTTTTCACTTCGTTAATGCCACCCGCCATTCACCAATCTACCGCCTAGAGAGGAACAGTGGCCGCCTGAAAAGCAACGCTAATAAACGTGCGAATTATCGACGACAAATTAGATCCGACGGAGTCGTCAAATCCATTAGCGTCCGTTGTGGCGAGAGGTTATTGTGGACGCACTGTTGAAGGACTGCATTCAGTGCAGTGGAATCGGCAGCGTGGCGGAAATTGCCGATTGTTGCCGATATGTGCTTGGCACGCTTAGTCAGCTACTTCCCGCCGCTTTCAATGTCGGGCTGTAATGTTTCAGGAGAAATCCGTTGCCAAGAGTTGCTCGAAGCATCCTTGACACGACTCGGGCAGTTCCGCTAGCAACCTCGCGTGACAGTAGGTACACATCGACGTGTGCTGAAGACTACTGTAATACACTTTATAACAGATGAATGATTCGTTTATTCAAACATTGGCAACACGATACAAGAAAAAGACAACATACATATATATATATATATATATATATATATACATATATATATATATATACATACATACATACATACATACATACATACATACATACATACATACATAAACATATACACATCTATATATTTGATGCGATATAATTATACATAATCTACAAAATACCATATATATATATATATATATATATATATATACACACACACACACAAGTGTGTATACAATGTTTGAAAGGGGTAAACACGAAGTCGGTTATTTTTATGTAAGTTTACCCCTGACAATCATATTAAGGTAAAAGTGTTAGGTTTCCCACACGTGTACTTTTTCACACACTATAATCAATACATATTGTGCACCCTCTCAATGTATTTATTGTGATGCACGATACACAGGTTATCATATATCAGATAGCATGATTCAATACGTTAATAGTTACATTTCCACTGTGACATATTTGTGAAATAGAGGATTTTTGTGTTTAGATTTAATTGTAATTATATTATTAATGTTTTTATGTAATTACTCAGAGAATTCCACAACCGCCACTGTACACAGAAATGCATCGATCTGTGGAATGAACGCGGAGCCGTTCTAAATCATGATTAGCTCTCAACGAGTACGACGTTTCCCGCCTAACACAGTTTTGTACATAAATAATAACGTTTTCAGTTATATAATGTCTAGAAATTTTAAAACACGTAATTGTTTAAAAAAAAGTGCATTCGTGTGATCGAAACGCTTGGGACCATACATAATGCGGATGACTCTTTTTTATAGAAAGAAAATACGATTAATATTTGTCGGATGTGTATTACTCCATATTTCTACACAGTATGTTAAATAAGGCAAGATTTAATTTAATAAGAGCATTCCATTCCGAAAATTTTACAACTTGTACTCTTTCAATGTTAACATTCCTTATACTATTAACGACATCCCTATTAATACGACATCCCATACGATTTCCAAATAACATATAATTGTTTGTAGAAATGTTTAATGTTAACCTATTTACTGAAAACCAAATAGACATTTTGTCCAATACGGCACACATTGTATCACTCAGTCTTCTGATATCGTTATCTGCACAAACAATTTTCATATCATCTGCTGAGAGGATATATTTTATAAGATAGATATGTTGCACATATCATTAACATACACTATAAATAGCTTGAGGCCTAAAATCGAACCTTGCGGCACACCACATGATATATTGCGTACTGCAGACATACAGTTGTCAATTGACACAAATTGTTTTCTGTTTTCTAGACAACTGTTTAACCACTTACATGCCACTCCGCGGATGCCAAGACATTCCATTTTACATAATAATTGATGATCAACTATTCCGAATGTTTTAAAAAAAATTATGAAGACACAGCATATTTTTTTCATCTAATGATTGGCTTATTCCATCAGTTAGATATACTAATGCATGACATGTTGACGTATTTTGACGAAATCCATATTGACTTGGGCTCAACAAATTGTGTTTAGTAATAAAGCTATCTAAGCGAGAATTAAATAATTTTTGTAAACTTTTAGAGAATTGTGGAGCAAAGAAATAGGTCTATAGTTAGTGCACGCATACTTATCCCCATACTTAAAAAGTGGGACAACTTTTGCAATTTTTATTTTGTCCGGGAATATTACAGTGCTGAAAGATAGGTTACAAATACAAGTAATAGGTTTTGCAATACAATTAATAACCTTTTTGATCAAATTCATACTTATTTTCATAATCAGTTGATATTTTACTTTTCCATAGTTTTACAATTCCGATTACTTCCTCTTCATTAACTGGAGTTAAAAATAAATTATGTTTATTTCTATTGTTTAAATAGTAATAAATTGAAACATTTGCAGGTACAGTTATGTCCTTTGATAATTTCTGGCCAATATTAGTAAAGAAATTGTTGAAAATATCTGCCATATCCTTTTTATTACTAGCCGTTACACCATTGTTAACAAGATGGTCGGGGAAGTGGTTCCCTGAATGAGTTGTTCAGATTACATTTTAAAATATTTTCCAGGTACCAGCAATATCATTTCTTTTCTCTTCAAGAAGACAGTTAAAATACATACCGTTTTAGCAGATCTTAGAATACCAGTTAATTTATTTTTATATGTTTTATACCTGGTTTCGGAATTAATTGATCTACATGATAAAAATGCTTTAAATAATTTGTTTTTCTTTATACATGCATTCTTCAGTCCTTTGGTAAACCATGCGTTTTTCAAATTCGACTTAGCTATTTTTTTAGTGGACAGTGTTTATTGTACAATTTTGTAAACGTCTGTAGAAAATAGTTACATGATAGATTAACATCTTCATTATTTACAACAGTACTCCAGGAATGTTTGGTTAATTGGTTAAGTCGGTTTTCAACGCGTTGATGTTTTCATGTCTAAAGTGACGTACACATTTGTTTGAAGAACTACTTATGTTGTTTTTTATATTACATTTGCACAACGGAAATATAGGGAGATGATCGCTACTATAATTTTCAAACAGTCCACTGTCAATTTTGCATTCAAATTCTGAAATAAAAATATTGTCTATTAAGATTGCAGAGGTAGAATTAATTCTAATTGGTCTTCTAATTAAAGGGTAGAGACCAAGACTATATAAAAAATCAATACTTTTTGTGTTACCACTGTGACTGTCGCATTTAAACAAATCTGTGTTGAAGTAACCACGTTAGAATAATGCGTCTTTGTTACGTACACGATTAAACAAACCTGTATACATAACTGACTAATGCAGTCTTTTTTCTGTTAATTCTAAATTCAACAGTTTGGCATTCAAGTAGATCGTCAACTACAATCGACTTGGTTTCGCATATTCGGCCGTTAAGCTCTTCCTTAATATAAATGGCCACACCACCACCTGTTACGTTATCCCTGACTATGTGAAAAGCGTCATAATCATTAATGTCGTGGTGTCTTTGTTCAGCCATGTCTCACTGATAGCTATAATATCAATTTGTAATTTGAGCAGTTTACGAAAATCTTGGATTTCACAAAGACTAGCACTTAGGCTTCTAGCACCGAAATGTACCAAAGAGAGACCAACTTCGGTTTTTTATTAATACGATATGTATGATAACACGTTGGTGGTGTTATTTGCCGCGGGCGGCTGGTCAGGCGTGACCAACGATTGAATATCTCACAAGAGTGTTCTATCTATTTAAAGACACGCGATATTTAAAACCAAGATTATTATTACTACGACATTACTGAAATAATTGTATCTTATTTTACTGTAGTAGCCTACAGTTGTCACTATCAGAGTTCGAAATAATGATGTCATTTATTTAGTACGACAATTGTTATTCACACAATCTATTTCTTTGTGCATATCATATGCCTCCGCTCGCTGTGGCATACACTTATCAATCACAAATCAAGCGAAAGACCACCTCTTCACAATCATTTGCTTTCTTCATCTCATTTTGTTACGCACCCTCGACGCCATTTTAAATTTATTTTAGCAAACGCCGCTAGATTCGAGTTTGTTACAGTTCGTGCACTATTGTGGAGACATCACTCATTTGAAAGATTAGTTGTCGTACAGTTCATACACTATTTGGATACCTCAATCACATACTCTTAGACGTCAATTGCATATCCTATTAGACATATATTATGTGATAAACTTACGTATCCTGAGGACTGATGTAACTTTAATCCAAAGGGTAAATGTGCTAATATGTTGATTAGGCTAACTAGTTGAGATGTTCAGAAGTAAACTTTGCTGCTGCGAGGGTATATTAGTTGCTATATTTAGGCGCGGTAGCATAGCAGACAGAGATAGATCTGATTAAAATTTTCAAAATAGTGCATAGACTAAACGACAACTAATCCATACCAAATTCTATGGTATGAGAAGAAGTTTTACTAAGGACATGGTTAATAGGACATTGTGTTACACATTTATGCAAAAAATAAAAATAAATCTAAAACAGAAAGCATTCCCTCTTAGAATGGAATAAGTTACCAGAATTGGTAACACATGCTATATATTGATACACTAATGTAAACATCGTCTCGATAAGTTCTACCTAACCCAGGTGATTATTATTACTATGAAGGACCGTTGGCACTAACTATTAGGACAGGGAAGGTAAACGTTTCATATTTATTCCAGAATCAGAAGATCAGATCTTTTCAGGAACCAAATGGATCCTGCGATAGGAATCGACGGTTGGCATCCTAAGGACGTCCCATGGCAATGCAGTGCCATTGAACGTATCAGAAGAAACCGTTTGTTACTCCATACATCGACGCTATTCTATTGACCACGAATTAATGACCAAAGTGTTCGAACCCCCGCTATGTCCTGGACTGTCTCTAATGTCAGAACCCCCGCTATGTCCTGGACTGTCTCTAGTATCAGAAACCCCGCTATGTCCAGGACTGCCTCTGGTGTCAAAACCCCAGCTACGCACTGGACTGTATCCGGTGTGAGAGCCCCCGCTATGTCCTGTTCTGTCTCTGATGTCAAAACGCCGCTATGCCTTGGACGGTCTCTAGTGTCAGAACCCCGCTATGTCCTGGACTGTCTCTGATGTCAGAACCCCTACTATGTCCTGGAATGTCTCTAGTGTCACAATTCCCGCTAAGTCCTGGACTGTCTCTGGTGTCAGAACCCCTACTATGTCCTTAAATGTATCTAGTGTCACAATCCCCGCTATGTCCTGGACTGTCTCTGGTGTCAGAACCCCCGCTATGCCATGGACTGCGTTTGGTGTCAGATCCCCTACTATGTCCTGGACTGTCTCTGGTGTCAGAACCCCCGATATGTCTAGGTCTGTCTCTGGTGTCAGAACCACCACTAGGTCACGGACTGTCTCTGGTGTCAGAACACCTACTATGTGCTGGACTGTCTCTGGTGTGTCAGAACCTCCGCTATGCCCTGAACGGTCTCTAGTGTCAGAAACCCTGCTATACCCTGGACTGTCTCTGATGTAAAAAAAAACCCGGTATGCCCTGGACTGTGTTTAGTATCAGAACACCCACTATGTCACGGACTATTTCTGCTGTCAGAACGCTGCTAGGCCCTGGACTGTCTCTGGTGTCGGAACCCGTACTATGGCCTGCACTGTCTCTGGTTTCAGAACCCCCGCTATATCTTAGACTGTCTCTGCATAGTGTTAGAACTCACGTTATGTTCTAGTCTGTCTCTGGTGTCAGAACCCCCACTATGTCACGGAATATTTCTGGTGTCAGAACACCTGCTATGTGCTGGACTGTCTCTGGTATTAAAACTCCCGCTATACTATCGCTGGTGTCAGAACCCCCGGTATGTCCTGGACGTCTCTGTTGTCAGAACCCCTTCTATGTGCTGGATTGGCTCTTGTGTCAGAACCGCTGCTATATGCCCAGGAGTGTATCTGATGTTAGAACCCCAACGGTGCCCTGGACTGTCTCTGATGTTAGAACCCCTACTATGTCCTGGACTGTCTCTGGTATCAGAACCCCCGCTACGACCTGCACTGTCTCTGGTGTCGGAACCCCCGCTATGCCCTGGACTGTCTCTGGTGTCAAAACGCCCAGTATACCCTGGACTGTCTCTGGTGTCTAAACCCCTTCTATACCGCTATGCCCTGGACTGTCTCTGGTGTCAGAACCCCACCATGCCCTGGACTGTCTCTGGTGTCAGATTCCCGTTATGCCCTGGACTGTCTTTGGTGTCAGAACCCCACCATGCCCTGGACTGTCTCTGGTGTCAGAACCCCACCATGCCCTGGAATGTCTCTGGTGTCAGAATCCCCGTTTTGTCCTGGACTGTCTCTGGTGTCAGAACCCCCGGTATGGCATGGACTGTCTTTGGTGTCAGAACCTCCGCTATGCCCTGGAATGTCTTTGGTGTCAGAACCCCCGGTATGCCCTGGACTGTCTCTGGTGTCAGAACCTCCGCTATCCCCTGGAATGTCTCTGGAGTCACAACCCCTGCTATATGTCCCGAACTCTCTATTGTGTCAGAACCCACGCTATGCCCTGGACTGTCTGTTTTATCAACTCCCCCGCAATGTCATTTATCTTAGTCATTGCCTTTTTGTATCATCTCAACACATTTTATTGGAAAAAAGTAAGCGACACACGCACATGTTTATACTGCACACCTGGGAATTGGACCGTACCATTGCGAAGAGGCATCCCACACTCGAGTGCATTATTGCAATTAGATAATGAACTATGTCGGTTAATTGTGTGTCGTTGGTTGTCCTTCTGCGTGACATCGTGCCGTACCGCAGATTTTAAAGATGATTAAACGAACGAACGTTGGGTTGGCGTAGTTTTTACTGTTGTCTGTCTGACGGGACATCATTCCGCGCGACGCAGTTGCATAGCATCCGGTCATTGAGAGAACCTGACGCCATTTGCATGTTGAGTGAAACCGACCGAATAACAGCATTCTTAGCTACAGAGGCACGCCTTGGTCATTTGTAATTTAATAAAGTGGATCCGCATTATACAGGCATCCCACGTACGGGACTGCAACAAACCGACCTGATTAGTGAGGTCATCGTATCAGATATACTACCTGTATGGGACGGCTTCAGTGAAGCTATGATTTCATATGTATGGAAAGGGCATGCGGAATAAAAAAAATGCATGTGTAGTGACGTCACTTCTGGGATTTTCCTAATCGATTCCTGTGCGGATTCGAGTCGTTTCATGGAGCGATTCGATTTTCGGCATCCGCATCCGTGTAAAAAACCCACCCGCCTCTGTATGTCAAACCTCCCCTATTAATTTTCACTAAGTGTCTGTAGGCGCTATATCCATTGTTATGTCGCATCCGCATATGCTGTTTCCGTGCATATGGAATCCTGCCTTGAGAGTGTCCTAGCAGATTACTCTATGCATGTGAAACATGTTGTATGTAGCCTATTTGTGGTTTGATGAATAAAGAAATTGCGATTCCAAATTAAATTATTATGTGAACCTAAGCAGTATATTCCACTATTTGCGGGCGCATAATGAGTGTCACAGCATGCATGATGGCAGTAAGCGGGTGGCAGAGGCGGGTAAGCGCCGGTCATCGTTCATGCCACAGCAATGACACAGCAAATACACCAATATGTACAGTGCACACGCTATATGCCTACTATATTTGTTCCGAATAAATGGTCTGACACGGAATAAACATGCTGTTTTGTACCTGGAAGCATACACATTTCAGGCGATGGTTTGTGTTGTAGAATACATTAGACTACCATGCAGAATGGTTTGCAAAATAACTGCCAACTATGCTCTCATTTACCCGATTGTTAATCAATTTTACACATAAACCAGACAACTTGGAATCAAATATATAAAAACGTAATTGTTATACAAAATATATTATGATAATACGAACCTATAAGTCAAAACTCACGAATACCCGTCGTATATTTGTTAACAAACATGTCACGCCCATTTTGGGGAATATAAGTTGGAACATGTTTAGTGTTGGTATAATATAGTATAAGGTGTTTGGAAATATTTAATTACAATTATTTGAACATTTATTTTTAGCCATCGTGGGGCTATTTGTGTACCCTTTACGCGAAAGCAACCTTTAACAAATTCTTAGTAAACGCGACAATGTTTAAAAAAAATGCACCATTAAAATATGATAAATGGTGTTATTACAAAATAATTGTATTACACAAAAAGCACTTTGAGTAGGGGCTACATGCTAACGTCGTGATATCGATAGAGTGTTTGCCGGCAGGCGTACACGTGCATGAAAACCACCGCAGTGGCCCACGTGCACGTACGAGGACGTTTGACGCAGAGTTACGTAACTCGGTACAATCATAGCAGACAGCAATGTATTGTAGACTCACGACACGATGTTAATTCTGATCAATGAACGTAAAGGCAGAGATACACGGACAGTTTCGTCCGACCAGTCCCTACCACGTCGGGGCTATTCGATGTCAGTCTGATGTATCCGAAGTTTTAAAGTTTACATGATTATGACGTCACGCGGATTCGAGTATAAAGCGCAGTCGGTGCCAGTTGGTGTAGCGGATACACTGTCGTCGGGGTGAGTCTGGTTCGGTCAGGTCTTGTCTGGTTGGATCGGGCGAACAAATCCCCATGCATCCCGGCCTTAACGAAACTCACGAAAACTTTAAAGTATCGTTTTAATGTTAAAAGAACTGCCGATTCTTCAGATAAATAATTATTTAAGTTATAGTTTCATTATCATAAGATGATCACTCGTAAAAAGGCAAGTTCTGTTTAATAATAGTAATAATGAAATCATATACAGCGCCGGTATCCGCCGTAGAGGCGCTCATGGCGCTTTCACATTATTTTACCATTGATGACTTTAAGGTAGTAATTTTAAGAATTGTAAAAGCACTATTCTAAAATATAAAAAGAGCAACGTTCTAGAAATTATAAAATGAGTAGCATTAATTATACATCATAAAATCAATAAAAAATATCGTTATCAGTGTAATGTAGACTCGTTAATACAACCTTTCTATAATATATATCTAGTATACATAATAAATGTTACGATATCATAATATAACAAATACAATAAAATTGTATTCATAAATAGTATATGATCAGTATTATATAATGTCCACATGTCCACATCATGTCTCATTCTAAGTATACTTTAAAGAGGTGGGTTTTCAAGGCTGTTTTGACGATGTTGATTGTTGTAGTAGCTCTAACATTGTTTGGAAGCGCATTCCAGATCTTTGCTGCGGACACTATTAACGATTGTGCTCCACACGAGTTTTTCGGTTTGTGTTCTACTAGGAGTAACTTGTTTGCAGAGCGCAGATATTCACGGGATGGCACATAATGTTTGACGAGGTTGCACAAGTAAGTAGGACAGACAAGGTTAGGCTATGGGCCATATATGCCCCACATGCACCCCCACAACTCTATAAACCCATGTTGTTAAGCTTTGGGGTCTCTTGAAGATGATTTCAAGTGGTAACAGTGAAAAAGTTGGGTCTCACTACCCATTTCCAACCTATCTTGGATGGTACCCTGAAATATCGTATTTCTCATCAACGTCGCGTGGTATTTAATCACCCACACCACAATCGTCATTGTATAGTCATATATGTCTCAATATGTACTTGTAATAAGTCAAATTGAAGGTTTTCATCTGCTGATCATTATAATAGTATTCAATAGATATCTACTATTATAGCATGTACACTAATTCGCATAGGATAACTATACCCCATTCTCACTCGTGACCGCATAGATGACATCATTATTTTTGTCAAATATATCACTTTCCTTTGATCCTATGGCCTCTTTAAGATCAAAATAATAATGCATGACACTCCGCAGCATCATATCTTTCATTTGATACCGGAATTGTGTTTCTGTTATTACAAATGGATTATATATGATGCTTCAAAGATAATCGTAGAGTCGCGGATCTAGAGGCGTAACCCAGGGCATTTTTTATTATTACACACTGTACTCCATCAGCAATAGATTATTTAAAATGTAATGAAGAAGTGACTATAATATTGTTGTTTTGTAAGTAATTTGCGTTCTTTTGCAGTATTTAGGTACATGTTTGCAGCTGGAATACTAGTTTTCTTACATGTTTCATCATGGTATGCGGAGATCACAAGGTTATATCCCATATTATATTATTTAAGTTTCATATTATATTATTTAAGTCTCATATTATATTATTTAAGTTTCAATTGCAGCTTATACGAATACCTCAGGTCAACTTCACAGATATCGATAAGTTAAAATGTTATTTAAGTTGGATAATGATAAATGATAAGCTTTACCTGCGTTGACCTGCTGATATTGCATACCTACCTTTGTATGTATTTACTATTAAAACGAAAACGAACAAGTGATCAAACTGTCGAACATACTTGTATAGTTCATGTAAAGGGCTTAAAATATGGAGAACTTCAACTCATGTCTGGTATGAGGGATGCAGAGAAGAAGTTGGTGAAATTGCAGGAAATCAAAGAGAAGAGACTTTCAGAACATCCAACTTCAACCCACAGGATGGAGGACACGTCCAAGCTCATCCCCAACACAGTGATGGAATATCATGGCTTTCATTGGGAATGCTATAAACGTTTCATCATGAAAATGGACAGGCTGACATCCACCTCATCACCACCACCTGATGCCTCCACACCCCAACGTATGAGCCACATAACTTCCACAGAAGGTGATAAAATCATCTTCAAGTCGGACTGTATTTTCTGTGGATCAGAGGGTCGTAAGACAGTAAAAGTGAAAAGCACATGGACCAGTTAAGGCATGAGTCAGTTTGAATTTGATGAATGTAAGATTGTGACGACGATGGCAGAAATAAAACAGGATGAGAAGTCCTCACAAGAATACGATATGTTTGCTTGTGAAGCCAAGTTCCACAAGAATTGCCGCACGAACTATATGCAAAAAACAGAGAAATGGCGAAGTACAGATGGAGATCGAGGCACGTGTTAACCTGTTCAACTTGATGGAAGCCCATGAAAAGGCATTTGACATAGTCTGTTGCATGGTGGAGAAGGATGTCCTGCATGTTCGGAAGATGGTGAAATTAGCTGACCTGCAACAAGTGTACATATCCAGCCTAGATAATACAGAGCATAGTAATCCTGACTTCCGGAGTGAGAAATTAAAACTCAAACTTGAAACCCATGAACCCTTCAAAGGCAGACTGTCCTTCTGCGATATGGGGAAGTTCCAGTCAAGTGTAGTCTATGTTTCACAGACTGACATCAACACAGCCATGAAACATGCCTTCCAGTTGGAATCAACTGATGTTATCAAGACCACTGGTACATATCTTCGACAGATTATCCCGGATGGGTTTGCTGAAGCACCTGATCTTAAATGGCCACCAACTCCCCGTGATTGTAACAGAATTGACACTATCGTACCAGACTCACTCCAAAAATTGTTATGTTATGTTATAACTGGGATGGCAGCTCGCACGTCATCCCGCACAGAGAGACTTGTTCTGTCAATTGGTTAGGACATCTGCCGGGCAACAACCAATGGATCGTGGAAGCTGCCAAAATACATCTTCATGAACATGTCCATGCGTCATATGTTCAAATGTGAAAAACTCGTAATTCTCCTGAATAGAATGGGACACTGTGAAAGCTACTCCTTTTCATTGGAGCTGGAGACAGCGCTAGTTGAACCTGTTATGCAGTCGTCCACTCTTCTCTCCAACCAGATTGTCAAGTCACCACCAGGACCAACGGTATTCCATTCAGAATTTTATAATTTCGAACAGCTTCTAAATGATCTCACAGGAAAAGGATACAGGATCAGTTCAAACAGCTCATGGCATCATGTTACGGGAAGTTGGCAGTGATGATAATTCTGCGGAATATGGTGACTGTTCTGAGATACCATCTCAAACAAGGAAAAAGGAGAGGTCGCTGAACCTGAAGGAGTCGGCCACACTAGAGAGAAGCTGATTCTGAAAGGAGAGGCAACCAAGAGGCCACCTGATTGGAAATCATCCTTGTCCAATGGTGAAAACAAGTGTCAGTTCATCAAACTGCTTCTGAAGCTGTGGCAGAGTGATGGATACGCATCAAAACTGCACGGAAGACAAGTGATCTTCATATATGAGGAGAATGCCACTCTGCTGACTGCCAATGATGGCCGGACGACAGTAACCCATGAACTGCCCCTTCTGAGGTCATCACAGGAAACTGACTCAAGAGTTATTCTCTATGTTAATTACGCGAGGAGTAGGAATTACCGATTCGTTCGTGTGAAGAGCTCAAATTCAGACATCTTCTTCGTTCTTCTGCACTATGCTGCTTGAATTGGAGACATCACCATCTTGTTTGACACTGGTGTAGGAAATAAGCAGATTGATTGATGTCAGCAAACTAGGAGTTGATCTCGGCCAAGACAAATGTACGGCTCTGATGGTTCTGTATGCTTTCAGTAGATGTGACAGCACTGGTGCTTTCTGAGGGATTGGCAAACTCAAACCAGTGAAACCTCTACTGAATATTCCTAAATACATTCATGTACTCAAGAAGCTGGGAGATACATGGGACCTACCTGAAGAAAGGATTGATGAGCTGGACAGCTTCACTTGTGCTGTGAATGGTAGAGCATCAAAGGTGTCAAAAGTTGATAACTTCAGGCTAATTCGTATCAATGAGCTGTGTGCCAAGGATAAATGTGTTATTCCTTCAGTTGATATTGACATGGCCAATCTACTATCATGCAATCGCAGTCTCACCCAGCATGTCAGAAGAGTCAACTATCAAGTTGGCATATGGAAGAGAGCACATATTTCTGAGCTTGACGTCCCCAAGGTGGGCAGAAACCATGGCTGGAACATCAGTAATGGAAGCATTGAGCCACTCTGGTGTGATTGAGATGTGCTGCCACGTGAACTGGCTGATATAGCTCAGGTAGACCCCGACCACACTGATAGTGATGACGAGTCTGACATGAACATGTCTGATGGGATGGAACTATATGCTGACAGTGACAATGATTATGACTGAGCATCAAAATGTGACTAATGTAATTGGTTAAGTAGCTATCAATGTTTGGCAAGTGTCCGTACATCAACCTAAATACTGTATGTATTTGCATACAATTAAGATGTGAATAACTTTTTGGCATCTAACTATATTTTGTTTTATCAATGGCTAGCATCTAAATGAATGTCATACATACGTAATTCACTGTAAACTGAATTATCATATTTTGATATACTGGCTTTCGATTTGTCTGTGCTGTTGACATTTGTCACATCTTAATTATTCACAAATTTTGGATACCACATTAAGCTAATATACATGTACATTATATGAAATATGTAGTGCTTTGTTTTATGTATCTGAAATTAATATGGCGTAAATATATACCTGAAAACACACACATAATCTAGACAGTGTTGACATGTATGCCATCCATATCCATGGTTATATTTGCTTTCGCCACTTGATCCGCGACACTACGGCTATCTTTGAAGCATCATATCTAATCCATTTGTAATAACAGAAACACAATTCTGGTATCAAATGAAAGATATGATGCTGCAAAGTGTTATGCATTATTATTTGATCTTAAAGAAGCCATGGAATCAAGAGAAATTGATATGTTTGACAAAAATAGTGATGTCATCTATGCGGTCACGAGTGAGAATGGGGTATAGTTATTCTGTGCTAATCAGGGCACATGCCATAATAGTATATATCCATTGAATGCTACTATGATGATCAGCAGGTGAAAACCTTCAATGTGTTATATTACAAGTACATATTGAGACTTATATGACTATACAATGACGATTGTGGTGTGGGTGATTAAATACCACGCGACGTTGATTTGAAATACGATATTTCAGGGTACCATCCAAGATAGGTTGGAAATGGGTAGTGAGACCCAACTTTTTCACTGTTACCACTTAAAATCATCTTCAAGGGACCCCAAAGCTTCAAAAATACATGGGTTGGTAGAGTTGTAGGGGGTGCACGAGGGGCATATCTGGCCCATGGCCTAGGTGGATTGTTTTGAATACAAGCGTGGAGATTTTCTAGATGACCCTCTGTCCGATTGGCAGCCGGTGTAATTGTTTGAGGATAGGTGTGATGTGTGTGAATTTCCTGGAGAGCGCGACCAGTCTGGCAGCAGTGTTTTGTAGTCGCTGGAGTAGTTGTAGTTGTGATTTGTTGAGGCCTTGAAGCAGAGCATTGCCCATGTCCAGTCTAGACGTAATGAGAGCGTGAGTAAGTAGTTCCGCAACCGGCTGATTGATGTGCTTACGAATCACGCCAATATTACGAATTGACAGACAAATGGCTCTGGATACAGCGGCGATATGTTTATCCATGGAAAGGTTTTCATCAAAGATAACACTTTTAAACAACTGCAAGTTGCACTAACAACTATAATTTCACTGGATAAGGAAATTCCGACACACGGGCTTAACTAAGTTTAACGCCAACACCATTTCTGTCATCACATTAGTATCGATTCCGTAGGTCACCCGAAGTCTTTATTGTTTGTAAGCGATTTATGTGTTTATTCTGGTGACATTACAACATAGTTTGTGCGGTTTACTGCTACCCATCTTGCTTTAGGTACGTATTCGTATACTGTGTGTCTGCGTGGACTGCAGATACGAGAACTACGCAACTTGCTGTCTGGCAATATACTTGGATCGATTCAACAATACAATTGGTTAATAACGGTTCAGTGCACATGCCGAACATGGAACGGTAGTGCACGCATACACACGCATGCACGCTGTCACGCATGCACGCAATCACGCACGCACACACGCACGTATACACGCACACACACACACACATACGCGCGTACACACATACGCACGCACACACAACCTTTCTCTCCTCCGCTTGATGGCGTTTCGAAGTTTGTGATTTGTTTACTCCACGTTGCTTCATATCACTCAGTTGTATTACTCATTAGCTAGTATAGATTTGTGGTGGGTATAATGTGGACGATTTTTTGTGTATTACAGTACGTCGCTCTTTTCTACGTCGCAATCAAAATATCCGAACGCTCCGCGTGTTTGGCATCCATTTTTATGGCTTGACGGACCTTGTTGCTAGGCAGTAGGTCTCCTGATTGATAAGTCAATGGACACGATGCCCTTTGCGGTATATAATACGACGCATTCTTGCAGCATTCAATACAACCAGTACGTCCATTACTTTAACTGTTTTCAAACGGATATGTGAGAGAAAGACCCTAATTCGTTAGCTTAGTGATTTTGGTGCATGTACACCGGATAATGCCAACGTCAAATGTTGGGTAACCAACCAACTCAACGTACCTGCCGAGTTGCCGTACTGTTAGAAAGAATATATAGTATCCCCTGGCAGCTTAGATCAGCGGTTCCCAAACTGGGGTACGCGTACCCCTGGGGGTACGCACGAATTTTTCCACGGAGTACGCGAAGAGTTGGCTGAAAGTAAGGTTTTCGCTATCTTGTGTGCTACTCGTGTTCGCGCTTTGCACCAAAGATGGAGACCCCAAGGGAGAGTTCTTGTTCTATCGGACCGTTATATCATTCCTTGAAGTTAACTAAAAAGGGAAAAGGCGTCTTCTGATACGCTTCCAAATGTTTTGAGGCCGACTGATTATCGTGGAACAATGTACGCACATGTGTGTGCTGTTTTTTACTGCGTTGAGTGGGTTAGAAGCGGTCAATAAGTGTACATGCTATAAAAAAAACAGAACTATCTAAACAACAAGTCCAAACCATACTTGTATAAATCAACAATGGTCATTTCAGTATTTGTACGGTTATTAACATTGTTTTGACAATTTTCTTGGCACAATTTTCGCTTTCAACATACAGGGATGTAGTACATTCTTCATTTACAGACATCAGTGAACCACATCTATAATGTTTAAATCACTAGACACATAAACAGTTCTATTTACCACTGAAGTGAATATACAATGTCATACTGGTCATGCTTAGCAGTTTTTCCCGGGTGAATGAAAGAGGTGGTATGTTTCACCATTCAGAAAGTACTCCATTGCATGATCCATCGATACGCTCTCGCATAAGAGTTAAGTCCCGCCAGAATAAAGAGCATGTCTTGATTATGTTGTAAATGCCACCAAATCCAGCGCTCTCAATATTCGACTCTGCTTTTGCCAAGAGTTTCATGCGGTCCAAGAGACACAGCTCTTCCAAACCGCGGTATATTGACTCTCTTGGCGAGAACTTGTTAAACAATGAGATCGCCGAATTGTTTCACCACGTCTATAAGGAAAATTCTCGAAAATTCGTTTCCTGGCCAAGTTCTCGTCAAAGTTGTCCCCGTGGGGGCATTGCTGATTTTCCGTCCACATATTTATGTGAACACGGATTCTCGGCGTTATTCTGCCCGAAGACCAAACTTCGAGTCCGACTCTGTGTCATGGATTTGCCTATCCAAAACTGCTTCCCGAACTGAGTCCTTATTTTTTTAAAGGCTAGCTCACCCATCTAGTTTTTTAATATTTTGTATTATAAATTCGGCGTACATTTTTGTTTGTTTCATCAGTAAGATTAAGTGTTATCGTTGAACTGAGTGTAGAATTGTTTTAAAGAGTCTATACATTTGATGTTAAAGTGTTGGGGTTACCCTGACGATCGCACGCGGGTAGAAAAGATCGGGAACAGCTGGCTTAGATAAGTTATCTCACAACAAATGGATGTTACTAAAACTAATAATAATGGCAATTCTGTTTATTCAGTTTTATCATAATTACTATATTTGACATGACATTTACCTCTAATGAAACTTGTTTGTAGTGTGTTTGTGAATACTTTGGTGGATTCACTCGGCCTACTTCTTCCTTTCCAGCCTCTGGCATGTTGTCTCCTTTCACACTCAATAGTCGCATCCGTCCACGTAGATCTTACACTTGTTAGAGGATCGGTCTTTGAAAATCAGAAAAGCCCACATGTAACAAAGTGGTAAAAAGAAGAAGCCAGATCCCTCAACGTGCTACCGTCAGAACATTTCCCGCAGTTGTACTTTAAATCAAGCTTTATACTATTATAATGTACAGTTGAACTGTGGACTTGTTCAACAACTGTTGTGACGTCAGCCGACCTGTATTTTATTGTGTTGACGACGTGTGCAAGGTCCTAGTTGAATCGTTTCCTGCTATTACAGACCTATATAATATATACGATGTCACGAATCGGGGGTCTGTTTACAGTTAGATTTCCCATTGGTTGCCATGTTAGCTTTTTGTATGATTATAAGAAAACGTGACCTACAAAAATTAGTAAACTTCTTACCTGCTGTTATGATCATCTCATCGACATGCTGATCGAGTTTAGAAAAAAATTAATATTTCTAGCTCTCGTAAAATGCCTGTATGTATGACACCCGTCAATATTTATGAATGGATGCAGACAGTACTCCGGCTAAAGGGTCAAATAGCCCAATTGCTGCCAAATATCCTTCCGCTTAATAAAATCAGCTACAAATACACCATTTTACTGTCAACAGCTTCTACAATCACACCTGGAAATATGACTACTCAAATGCATTTATATCAGAGCATGTGAATTTTGTTTAAAAAAAGTAAGTTCTCAAAAATACACTGCCTCCTCATTTCCTCGCCAATCAACTGAAGCCACGCCAACTTCCGCCACCCATTTCCTGCTGTACCGAGTAACAGAACCACGCCGTTGAACCATGCATCAGTAACCCTGCTATATGCTAACGCAGATACTTCGCTTCCTGTTGCTGACCGGAAAGACATCAGCCACAAAGTGGACGCAAATGGACGCAAACTCGCCACCGATGGATGTGTGCAATTTACCGTGCTCGCTCAGTAACGTGCCCGACCTGTGATACTTTCAAGCCAGGCTAGCAGATATAAATTTATTACCTAGAAGAGACGTTAATATCATAAAGAATCCGGTATGCTGTTAGATTAATGGTACTGCTGCTTTATCATGCTGGTTTGTTGGACACCAAATGTCCACTTAAGAACAATCGATCCCCTTAGGTCTAAAGTTCAGATCTAGCTGTAACTTAACCACATTAAAGATATATATTTGGATCAATAAAAAATTTGGGATAATGTACCAATTTCAGTTTTGTATATACCTAATTGTTATAAGAAATAAATTTAGTTTCTAAATACTTTGAACTTCACCTTATTTCTTCAACATAATAATAGGATTGTGTTACGTCATCTAAACTGAACATTGCAAAAAATATCAAACGTCCTCCTAACTATTTTTTTTCGTTAGCAATGTCACCATGTTAGACTAATCTACGCCTTACATACAATGAAAATTCAAGTTCACGTTGTAACTCCCTAGCTCTGACAATTCAAAGCATGGAAACTGCACGTATATGACATCACAAAGATCATTCTAGCTTTTTGACCTAGGTAATCGGCAACTCACCAAGAAGTGTGACGTCATGTGCAGCTATACTATATTGAGGTTGATGTACACTATTTTGAGTGACTATTCAAATCATGAACATTTCAAGATATATCATAAAATTTTCCTAACTAGAGCCTATTTTATGTTGTGTTGTAGACTTCACCACGGATGTCATCTGGTGATATTATGTCATATAACATCAACATATATGTGTAGGCCTAACTGATGTTTGCGCTATAAGCAGAACAGAAATAGCAAGATACGCACTGGATGCGATCGATTGTCTTTAACGATGTCGACTGGGATAATGCCGATGTTAAGTCACTGTAGAAGTCCCAATACGTGACCATCCAGTGGTTTGTTGTAGAGCTACAACGAAATGACAGCAATTGGCGAGCATGTCTACGAGCGTGAAGAATAAGCCACACGGTCACCTGTTTGCCAATTTGAGTTATAGGCCTGTAGCCATAAGCCCTCTATACGAACCAAATCCATGAGTTTGTGTTTAATCGCATACGTTGTATAACTAACCGAACAATACATAACTATAATCGAGCAAGCGCGATGGACGTGCGTGCGTGCGTGCGTACTCGCGCGCATATGTAGTGTGTGTGCGTGTGGTATGTGGTGTGCGATGTGTGGGGGGAGGTATATTAACGTTTTCATTTAAAAAGGTTTGCATCTCGGGCGCCAAATGTTCTGGGATAAGGGATTCATATATCGAAGAAAAGTAACGGTTTTATTTGTCTTTTAAAATTCCCCGTAGGTAAAGCGTTCTTACCAGATTTAGGGTACGTACCGGACGTTAATTGATTGTTCACAACACAACGTGTGCTTTGTGCAATTGTTCGGAAGCGCGCCGATCTGTTGGCGACGTTTTACGTCACCTGCTCAAATATATGTCGTAAAAAGAGTCAGGTAAGGATGTATATATCGGGAAATAGCCTTCTGCTTCGGTGTGCGTGTAGCATCATGCGGAGGATGGGCAAGTCTGCTAGTAGCAATAAAACCCCGTCGAATGTCCTAGTAAAACCAAAGAAATACGCAGCGTTTCATACAATAGTCGTGTGTCTTTCTTCTGGATCAGTGGTGTGACAAGCTCGAGTTACCATTATATACATTTCATTAGGTCATTGTTAATGTTGAGAATACGTTTTCTAAAACGGTTCGGCTCGTCACAGTTCTACCAGTTCTGCTTCTGTCGCTTCTGCATACCACCATGTCGCCATCTTGAAGTGAATGACGCTTAGAGTTAATTATTAGCGTAGGATCACGAGTCACCAAGCCGTACGTGAAGTCCTTGACTTAAGCGAGTCACATTGAATCGCGTTGCATCGTAGGAGCTGTGTTCCTGAACTCGGGCCGCGTTCACTGAAGACGCACTGGGCTTCCGATTTAATTTTCGAATAGGATAGAACGCCCTTTACTCGCGTCTTATTGAATTGGTCAACCAGTGTCGTAGTTATTTAACCCGCGTGCACTTACAACACAAGGTTAAGAAAGAAAGTTCGCGATAGTAGGTAGATTCAATTGTTTATAAAAACGAGTTTGAAACGAGATGGGCTCAGAAATTTGAATTAAGGATGGAACTTTAAGCGATTGTCACCTTATTTAAATCCTTCTACAGAACGCTCTTTTTCCCGGGTATGATGTCCAGCCTCCAAATACTCCTCACTTAGATATGTTCTCTCTCTCTCTCTGTGATTGCAGGTGACGAGAACTCCTACGTCGACCTCCCAAGCAGCGAATCCAGGGCGCTCGACGGACTGTTTAACGTTCAACGGTACGAGGCACAGTGTGTGTGTGTGTGTGTGTGTGTGTGTGTGTGTGTGTGTGTGTGTGTGTGTGTGTGTGTGTGCGCGCGTGCGTGCGTGAGTGAGTGCGCGCGCATGCATGCATGTGATTTAAATTTGATTTGAAAGTTAAATCTGTTGGCCATTATTGAATTTGATAACTTGAGAGTATATTGCATTGGTTACCCTGATTCACGGTAACCAATAACCTCCGTTATAACGGGAACACGTACATGAATCCAAACTCTGTTGCGAGCGATACAGTGGCGCCACACAACGGAGTCTGGGTGTCCTCAAAATGACACACCTCCAGCTCTTTTAAAACGCTTGCATGCACGATGCCCATTATTACGGACCACAAATAGGTACGTACTGTGTCTGTAGTTGTAGGCCTAATACATGCACACGCCTGTTAAAGCCTAAAGGGAAGCAAACGGCAACCTTTTCGTGTTATGCACCTAAATGATCGAGTTAATACAAATGAACCATTTGCAACTAGACCTACAATCACATTATTAACTCAGTGGTTTATTTGAAAAAATAATTTGAACATACACCTACTGAATGTAATGCACCGCGCCATTGTTGGCCAGTATAACAACGCCATCAGTGTTGTGTGTACTACTTTTTCACCAATCCGACGAATCGGGTGGCGCTGTGCTATGGTCGTATGCCATGGCCACTGACCTCTATTATCTAATAAATAGAGGTCAATCAGTGGTCATGGCGTGTGTTGACAACACAAAAGAAATCGGCTGCGTGCCTGGACTTCCGATGTAAAATAATGCGCTGCTCGTTTATTGATTGCTTTTGCTCAAGTGTTCGTGTCGCCAGCCTTCGTGTTATCGGATATTTCGGTGGAATTTTCCACTTAGACACCACATTTTGAGTAAACCATTAACGCTAAAAATGTGATAGGGGTTACAAATGGTTAGTTTGTAATAACTCTTTCAGCTGCATAACACCAGAACGTTGCCTTTTGTTCCCTTTAAGGGAAGCAAAAAGGCAAAACACCACTCCGCTAATTAATTAAATTCTGCACAAATTTGATAATTTTGCTGTTAATACATTCTACCACATAAAACACAACCGATTTGAATGTTAACTCTGCTCTGACGCCCACGTGTATGTTGTAGACGCCGGAACTGGTGCGCGCGCTGGGGCGACTATTGTGTGCGGGACGCCAAGGTGAAGCTAGCGCGGTGTTGCTCCGGCCTGCGCTGCATGTGCTCGCAGCTGTGGCGACGAGGCTGTGTCTGCCGCCAACCGCCCACATTCGGCTGATCACCTCGTCTTCTACATCACTCCATCCGCAGAGCTGGTCCAGCGCTCAACGCGCTCCTTATCTTCACCAGCCGATCTTGGATGACTGAATCTACTGTCTTCTGCTTGCCGTCAGCGGAGTTTTCGTTGAGACTGTCACGTTTCGTTTTGTAGCCGGTGTGGTTTAGATGAGCTATTGTGGACGTTTTTGAAAGTCTTTATTTGTATGTGACTGTGCTGATAGCAGTTTATTGTATTCGCCAATCATGCTGTGAACTGTAGAGTCTACGATAACGTAGACGGTAAATGGCTGAGTCAATGTGACACCACGCCGTACGTCGAATCACACTCGTCACGCTTCAGACTTAGAAGAATTGCTCTCCCCTAGTATAGTCTGCTACGAACCTATGCAGTTGTTATAAAGATATATACGGATACACAACCTACGCACCTTCACTGACACCCCTTGTCAACCTAATCTTACGTGGTTGTGGATTACAATGGGTCATCCACGAATCAGGCAGATTAATAAAACGTAGCATTTATTCATTAACATGTGTTCGGTGTCACGTCAAATCTATAGTTAGGCTATATTATCAACCATACCCCTCTTTTGTGTGGATGTTGATATAGCGGCGTCACTAGCTTCGATATTTTCTATTATCTACCCTTTGACTGCACACCTGTGTGAAACAAATAATACAACACTTCGTTGATTTTCGGTTTTATTTGTTTACGAAATAGTACATCGGGTGACGAAAAAAGCACCGTCAGCAATCAACTAGTCATTTACTTTGGATCAAGACAATATCCTGTTAAAATGACTGACTGACAGTTAAAGACGGCAGGTAAGCCATGGAAGGAATCTGCAAGCCGGCCACCCAACCTCAAACCCCTGTCAGCGAGGAGGAGGTGTGATTTTCACGGTGCTTCAACAGCAAAAGGAGTTTACTCTCCTCCGAACCATGGTTACCTAAAATAAATTACAACCAAACCTGTTAACAGCTTAATATGTAACGTCCGACAATTATTAATAATGTAACAGTCCATATGGCTATTCAGCCGCTTCGTCAACTTGAACGGCATCTGACGTATCATCTCTTTCGGTCGAAGATCACAAACAATCCTTCCTAAAGTAAAGTTCCTGTCGCCGTGTTGCACCCATTATAGAGCTCGAAATCATCGCATACGTTTACTGCAACAACAATTAAGCGATGTAATAATGTGATACATATTATTAATAATAATAAGAAGAACAAGACAAATACGAAGACAATTAGGAAACATGTCCTGCTGTGGATCCATTTCGACTTCGACTTCTTACAATTGCTTTGTTCTTACATTCAACTGGTTGTTAAGTGGAAAAAATGACGTAATGACCAATATTGTTGATGCCTATATCGGTCTACGTCTATCCGCAGCTGCGCAGTGCGCAATTTCCTGGCAATATCGTGCCAGTACACGCGCGAATGCCTTTTTACGGTTGGTCTGATGCATTGATCTAAATACACAATATACATTTAAATCAGTGGTCTGATGTAGTCCGGCAGTCAAACGCCCATTTGAAGGTGTACCGTGCATTAGGGTCCGCACGATTTTTTTTGCAGTTTTGTGACCTAACCTTCTAGGTCAATAATCAAACGGGTGCCACCCAGGCACCCTTCAACATTTTCGTAGAAATTCATTAATATGCAAATTAGTTATCGACTTTAAAATATATATTACTTTTTATGAATATATCGAATTGTAAACATCCAAACAATCCAAATGATACGTCTAATCGCATGTTTCAGGGTATCCGGTTATGATTACGCCAGTAAGGAAATTATAGTATGCAAATTTGTTGCATGAATATGCAAATTAGCTCTGACCAATATAACTGCACGATTTTCGTTGATATCTCCTCAAAAAGCGAGCGGTAGACGCTACCTAACGGACTGACTTAAATGGCCTCTCCCCGTACAAACACCCAAATGGTATATCATTTAAAAGCCATATATATCCCCATCATAACGAGGCCTGTTGTTGAATTGCAGAATTCCAATTTGAAACAAGATCACCGTCAATTAAATACATTTTCGAAATTGTGCGCTTCCGCAAAAGTTTAAAATTACAATGGTTGCATATCTACTTTCTTTAACAAAAATGGCCATTTCATATATTTGTGGAAAGGTTATTGTCTCCCCGTCAGAACGAGATACGATGTGAAGCTATAATTCTGCATAGTAAGTGTTGAGCTAAGGTCAAAGGTACTGTGAAATGATGAATATTCGATTGTTTTGTAATACCGCGAACGTCACAAAAATGTATGGAGTTTGTGTGGAGCGACGATCAAACAGTGATACCGTCAAGTAATAAATGTCCAAAACTGCCTACCATCTCATATACCTTTGGAAAGCCTGTTGTCTCCCGTAAATACGGGATACCACGGGGAGCTATCAAGTGGTGCAGTGAGTGTAGAGTGAAGGCCAAGCAAGGTCACCACGAAATGATGAATGTTAAAAACTGCGCCATTCCGTTGTACAATTACAATGTTTGCATGTCTACTTTGTCTACCTGTACTAACTAGGCCATGTTATAAACCTATGTGTATTGTATCCCCGTCAAAATTACGCATGGCATGGAGTTGCAAAGTGGCGGTCTAACTATGGAGTTAGACCACCGTCAAAAGATGCATCAACCAACATCACCACGTTTGATGGGTGTGCAGGCATTCTTGTTGTTCCTCACATCATGAAGCACTTAGTTAATCCCAACAGTATTGGCGTCGTCCGGGACATATACCTCGCCAGCAGGCTTAAATAATCCACAAGAGAGAAGCGTGGTTGCCGGACTCGCTTAACATGGGACAATAAGGTGCCAATAAACTGGAAATACTTCCATCACGATGTCACCAACAAACATGAGATATTTGTATTTCTCTCTATTAAGGTTGCAGAGCTCCACTATCCAGGTTGAAAGGAAATGTTACACACTTCAGACATATCAGCTGTCATTACTAGGTGCAACGATGACATGCTACATCCAGTATGACCATGAGGAACCTGACACGCAACTGTTGATCCTTATGCTAAATGCTTTGTGGAAAAGGGACCAAAACCATGCTTGATACGCGATGTAGACATGTGTGCCCATGTGTTTCCGATCGTTAGGAGTTATAAATTTGTCACTTTTATGTCCAGCAGCATCCATTTGGATAACCTTTGGGACAAGCAATAACTTTATTCATCTTAATGGCAACGGCATCATTCATGCTCTGGGAAAAGACCAGTCCTTGCCTGTTGCCGGTAGCATGGGAAACCTAAACGTCATATCATGAAGAAACCACACCATTCATACATCCATTTAGATCTGAATTCGCGACACTTCAACTCCTGGAACGCATCACCATTGTCCTATGTGACTAGAGTTGCAGCGTGCGTGGTGTCCGTTATCGAGGCAATGAGAGAGTTATTCTGCCAAAGGAATAATATCATTAAGATATTCCAAAAAGCCAGGATGCTCTGTAGCAGAATTCAGAGCGCATAACATACCAAACTTTTATTTGGTTGACCAGTTTAGTGATTCGTCAGCAGATACCCACTCCAGATAGTTGGAGTGGGCATGGGACGTGAAGAGGTCGTCATGTGCACAAGAATATATCAGTTAATAAATAAAAAATATGTTGACACAAGTTTGAGTTTGTAACTCTCAAAATGACATTCAAATTAAAAATTGAGGGTGGCATCCACCCACGTCTATTTTCTGTGATGCAAAAAATGCAGCTACAGTCGTCAACTACTGAGGAAAAGTAAACTTTCCTCAGAACATTTCCTCTGTTGACATCAGTGAAAGGAAATTGATAAGTTTCCGCCCCGTTGTTGTGCGCAACTCATCCTTGGCGACAGTTGAACAAATGTGACAATACCAAACGGGCACTGAATCATGTCAAACTGCCCACCTCAACATTGTCTTTATCATTTGAATGACCGCAGAAACATGTTTTATTCTAAGTTATTCATACTTTTTTATCTTGATCTTTTTAATAGCCGAAAGAACATTTTAAGTAATTATTTTACCATGAGAATTGTTTGCTTTTTTAATTTACTGATGGTTACATAGCAGTATTATTTTAATTTGTTAATTTTTTTAATTTAAATTTGTTTAATGTTTGCTATTTATAGTTTAGTTTTATATAAAGCGATATGAAAGTTATGGATATGGCACTATATAAAAAGATTATTATTATCCATTTTGAACAAGGTGGTATCATGTGACCTTACCTATCTTGGCGATTGGCCAAATTAGGACTTAGGAACATTGTCCTTGTTATAATGACATGGATCAGAAAAATCACTATAACAGAACTGGACTTAGAGGCATCTGCCATGACCAATGAGTACATCAGTGGACGCATGATAAATAGCATTGCAAGCTGGTATGCTTAACTCAATTTGAGCCGAAATGTAACTAAGGTACATTTTCCACAAGGGTCTTCTCTTAGAATATGATTTTCAGCCAAATTATTATATTTGATTTGTAATTGAACAGATTTCTTTAGATCATAAAGGTGGGTCAGGACTGCCGTACATGTTCGTTGAATTACACGTAGATTAGAGTGTCAAAATATAGAAACTGTTGGAAATGGCTTTTCTTCGAGTCCAAGCGAGTCATCAGCATTGCATAACCGTGCCAAATGTGAAGTCTCGGTTCATACCAAGCCACCATGACACACACTCCAAGTAAAATATCAAGTATTTGTCACACGTATTAGTGCATAAAGGAGTCAAGTCCCAAGCCATCAGGTAGGACACAGATTAATTAAGTCTCAAGTCTTAGTTCCTACCAAGGACTTAAGTTCCACGTCATCAGGACACAAGTCAAAGTCAAGTTTTTGTTTCTACCAAGGAGTTAAGTTCCACGTCAACAAGACACATATATGTCCAAGTAAAGTCTTGGTCCTTACCAAAGAGTTAATTTCCATTCCAATTAAGTGATCGGGACATTAATATAAGCATCAAGAATTTGTTCATACAATTACAAGACTGCTATGGCGTGTTCGCAACGCATTCCATGTATAAACATCAGAGGATCGTTCGAATAGTTGCTTAGATATTTTCGCCCGAAAAAAAACGGCGTATAATCAAGACACCGCGTGACTTGCATTGTCGCGTACAATGCTGCGAGATCTGGCGAGATTTTAACGCCAAACAATGAAAAAAACTGTATTCTTAGTGTCAAAATTTGACATTTTTAAGAGTTGCTAAAACATCTAACGGTTGGCCAGGGTGGGACGGGAACAAGCCATCACACACGCATACTCTATCTGCTTCTTTTTTGTTATGAAATCACATAATTGACAACTGAAAATATATTGAGTAAAAAATGGGCCAAGAGGCCCTGAAGTCCTTTAGACTAATACGTCTATATGTGACCCCGGCTGAGCACATGAGTGATAAGTCGGAAAAATTGTACAATTGTTTTCTTACATTCTTGTAAAGGTTGGGTAGGGTGCTTTACACGGTTTCAGAAATTATGGCTGCTAAAAAAATTGGCGAAGTTATGGAGCATTGAACATGGTAGGGGTCAATAAGTGAAAATGATGAAAACGGCTGTTGAAGTTTTACATTACATATGCAAATGGATTGCATGGAAATATTACATGCATGGCATTCAAATGTGGCACACAGTATGTATGTTATGTTGCATTGATACACCGGAAGTACAAATGTGCTGCTACAAAAACGTATAAAGTTATGCCAGATAATGTCTTTATGTATAAAACTAAGAGGACAGATTATTTGAGAGCAAAAGGTAGACTAAAGAAAATAAAAAATGGGTCAGCTGGATGGCGATAGTCCGTTTGAACTTGAAGCCTTTGTCAAACTTTTGTCTCGACTTCACCAAAGGCGGTGTCCTGCTATCAGAACTTCGAAGGTGTTACTCGCCTAACTTATAGGTCTTTATCAGTAAGAATAATGGGACGGTAATTTACACCAACGTTGTTTCCTGTAAAAGTAATTTTGTGGGATATATTAGCATTAGCCGTGCTAATTCAAAAATTAGTGCTATATAATAGTAGTTTGTCAAAATGTAAACAAACTCAAAGACAGTTGCAGCTTAGCCTTAGCCTTAGGGGCTGGCTAAGCCCATGGCTGGGCGGCCAGGCTCCAACTTTATAAAGATCTCATTTATCTCCCTTCTCAACCACCTTCCATATCTTAGTAATTCTTGTTATTGTGTAAATCAGAATATATAATTTATGTATGTGAATTGAATATCACTATGTTTAGTTATAAGTACTAAAACATTCCTAATGTTACTGTTCCGCAAGTGTTCTTTTACTGTTCTGAAATATTTTAATGACATAATGGTATATTTGACATAAAGATATAGGGAGTTAATGGAGAGGCCCTTCGTAATCCATAGCAATACAAAATGAAGTATCTGAAAGTCACACTTCATATAGTGACACATTTCATACTGTCTTTCTGGACTGTCGCAATGTCCAATAGTTTCCTATCACAACCCCCGTGTACAATATACCAAAGCTATATATTTCCAACACTACAACATATGTATTATCATTGGATAGGTAATTGAATAATCTTTCAGATGAACGCAACTTAATTGTAGCAGCAGAAAATTAAGCATACAAAAGTTACACCGCAAACAATGACATGCATTCTCAAAATGTGATTCATTATAAAAATTACCATTTACCAAGCTCAGTATGGTCAACATATTTCAAAATAACACTTACTTGTAATTATAGAAAATTATAAAACTACCATGCATATTTTTGGGGGAATCTAGGTCAAGCTTCTGAGGAAACAGATACTGTATAGAAATAACATGCTGAGTGCTAATGGGTTAACAGGGGTCTAGTGCATGATGTCTGTTGACACAAGCCTCTGGCAGTGACCAATTACAGATTGGTCACAGTTTCCATCAAACAATAGCAGCCAGAGAATCTTAGCTGCAGTGGGGTGGGATGTTATCGGAAAAGGGTTTAGCTTTTTGGGAGGCCCTGAGAGGTCCTTAGAATGATTCTATCAAATACACATTTTTTGTGTACAGTGACACTTCCCTGAGAGACGTCTATGCCAAATTAGAGAAAAAGTTACTGAACAGTTTTTAAAATAACAGAAAAATCAAACTCTGATCCATGCATGACACACACTCCGCATGTGACAGATGTTGTTGGAAAAGGGTGTTGCCATCAAGTTATAAATAGAGCTGCTGCTGTAGAGGACAATTTAGTTAGCAAATTTAACATTTTAGGGGACATTTTATGCCCTTAGAATGATTAAATCAAATACAGATTTCTTGTGTATAGTGGCACTACCACATGAAATGTCTACGCAAAATTAGAGAAAAAGTTACTGAATAGTTTTTGAAAAAATAGGCAAAATGTGAAAAATTACCAGTTTTGGCTTTTTGGGAGGCCATTAGGTGCCCTTAGAATGATTCAACCGAATACAGATTTATTGTGTACAGTGACACTAGCCTAAGGGAACGTCTATGCAAAATTAGAGAAAAAGTTACTGAACAGTTTTTGAAACAAATAGGCCAAATGTACCTGTTTTTGGGCCCTTGGACGCCCTAGGGAGCCCTTAGAACGATTCAGTCGAATACATATTTCTCGTGCATAGTGGCAGTGCCCTAAGATACGTCTATGCAAAATTTCAGAAAAAGTTGCTGAACGGTTTCTGAGATACGGCAGTTAACGGCGGACGGCGGACGCAGAGTGATGGCAATAGTCCGTTGGACCTTCGGCTCAAAGGACTAATAATCATATGAAAGACATAATCCCAACCAACCCACGCTTCTTTTTGGGCACCAACATAGCTGCAATATACACAACTGCAATCAAAGTGGCCGTAGAACAAAAAAGGGGCCCTCTCTATCACCTATTGCGTATCTCAGCGCAACCCAAGGGATAACCTAGAATCTTCTCTGGGAATGGGTAATCTCGTGTTTTTTTTTAATGAGCAAGAAACACCCTGCCATTAAATGTTTGCATTTAACGTGTTTCCACGTGAGCGCGAGCATCGACCCGTCTTGCCTCAAGACGCCGTCTCGTCCCCTTGGTATGCGGGCACACCACGTCGAGCCTGGTAGGAGATGCGTCACGACGAGATGCTCGAGACGCGGTCAAGACGCATCGAAAACGTGTTTCGACCGTATCTCTTTGGTGTCCGGGTCATTTAAACGGTCACAAGCACACGCACGCATGCGCACACAAGCGCGCCTACTCACTCACCCACCAGTCCGCCCGCCTGCAAAAATGGTTGATAATTAACATAACACCTCAAAAGAGGCCACCAGCATAACATTACTAGAGCCCATGCAAGACGAAGAAGCTACATTCATGCACTCCTTGGAGTGAAATAAAAAATTAATGTCTTTGAAACTGCGTATACATAAATATAATACTGTTGTTAAGTAATGTGCCAAATATTAAGCCTGTTCATTGCGAACTCATGTCACTAACCACGCTCAAACGTGGTCATTTGCGTGTTACAGCCGATCAGATGTTGCTGATGTCACCACAGACAGGGCCGCTGAGCTTTAGCACGTCTGTTGTTTCAGATTGTACTTGAAATTGAAATCGCGGAATTTAATATCTTTGATATCACCGTAAGGATAATATTCTTATCTACAAGTTTGTTGCTGGATGTACACAGGAAATGTGTTAACTTTCTGAGTTATTGCCATTTGAACATCGTGAATGCTTAACCTTGCATTATATCAGCGGCCGCGTATACATTGCAGGATTAGGCATTCGCGATGTTCAAACGGCAAAAACTCAAAACAAATCCTGGGTACATCCAATGACAAACTTGTAGGTAAGATTATTATTTATTTTGATATCAAAAACTATTCAATCTTTTGCAAGTTTGAGCATTCGCAATTTTCAAACGGCAATAACTCAAAGAGTAAGCAAATTCCTACGTGCAGCAACACATGTGTAGGTAAGATTATTCTTTACTAAAAAATATTAAATTCCGCGATTGCAATTTTTTGGTACGGCCTGAAACACCAACCTGGGTAAATGTGCGCCATGCTAAATCCTAGCGGTGCTACCTGCGGAAAATGTACAGAAAAGCGCGATCGAAAGGGGCCTTGAAAAGGGTTAAAATAACTGAATATCAGGACATTAATTTTATATTATATTTAATTCAGATTGAGAATAAAAAGGTTCATTTCACTTAATCTTTAACACTTTGAGCCGTTGTTTCCACTTGCGCACGACACAAATAAGTATATACACCCTATTGCCTTTGTGGCCAAAACACGTTTTCTTCGATAATTTCCTGCAACTGGACCACACGGCTTGGGTGAGTGTGTCCATGTTAAATATCGGTTACTTTACGTTAGGCTTCCAGTGCAGCTATGAAATATGTTCTCATTTAATTATAATTATGTGGTAATAATTTATTATTCTTTTATCATCCACGCAGTTGCACACTCACACACTGGCATATACAACAGGATTTCCATGTGCATGTGTATCATGGGGCGCAGTGATTCTGTCGATAGAGTATCAGACTCTCGATGGAGAGGACCCGGGTTCAAATCATGTGCTGTCGAAATTTGGGCAAGTTTATTCACTCTATGTTGCTCCAGTTCACTCAGCTGTATGAATGAGTACCTGGCTACAGACAGTGGTGATATTTGTTTATAAAGTATTTGTGCATTAATTGCAGTTTGGTAGAATGCTTCCCAGATGATGTTCGAATAAACAGGGCTGCCAGGGAGTGTAAAACGCTTTGAGCAGTCCTGAAGACTGGATTCTGCACTATATATAAGAACTTACCTTTACTTTTTACTTAATATGGTGCAGCCTATTATATGAAGTGTATAGCGGCCACCCCTACATATTACATATATATAATATAAACATTATGTTGGGGTGGCCATTATACCTTTCATACAGTATATACAAACTATCAATTCAGTTGTACTACTTAACAATGATAAATTGCAACACTCTAATGACAGCAGTAATTTATTCCATATACTGAAACAAAAATTGTTGTTGAACACATCAAGGTCATACCCAGCACAACACAAACATAAACATCACACAAGCACAAAGATCACAGATTTGTCAGAATTCTCTCTAACTTATAAAAATAAGACAGTCTTAATAATACCAGCTCACTTCGCAACAGTAGACCCAAAACTGATGGTATTTGATCCCAAACTCTGTATTCTTGGGCACATATCTGATGCCTCTCTAAGGATTATGTCACATATTTGTTAGAAATCTCCAAGTGATAAAAATGAAACTTTTAGAGTGTTAAGAACATGGGTTCACTACGCAAATGGTAGCCCCTAAATTGGTGGCGGATCCAGAGAGGGTAGACTAGGGGGGCCAACAACCTCCACTGCAGCTGACGCCAATTGATATTCGGTGGTCTGAGCTGGACCTTCAGCATGACTCAGCACACTGTCGGAGCATGACATCGGAAATTTTTCACCACCGCACTGCGGAACTGTATATTCAGCCTTATCATAAACTAAACAGGGGCACATTCCAAAGGTCTGGGGGGGCACGTAATGGAGGTCCATTCAAAAAGGTCTGGGGGCACGCCAAATTCAAAATATCTAGGGGGGCTAACCCCCAGGCACCCCTGGATCTGCCTATGAAACTGGTGATATTCAGTCCTTGAGTCTGTAATCTTCAGCCCCATTCTGATGCCTCTTCGAGCAGTTTGTCCAGTACAGATCTGACATCCACTACCGTGTGACCCTCTGTTCGTCTTTGTAAGCGAGTGAGAGTATGAGACGGTCCCTCAAGAGTTTGAAGAGTTCGTAGTAGTTGTAGAAGAGGAGGAAGCCGAGAGAGAGGACATGGCTCCAGTCTGTCGCCTGCAGCAGCAGCAGGAACTCGTAGATGATGAGGGCCCACGTGATCACCAGCAGCCAGTTGGTCACCCGCAGGGGCTGCGAGAACATGAACTGAAACAACAAGGAAACAACATGCATATTGGTAATTATGAGGCCTGAGGAACATAAGTTGAAACAACACCGAAACAACGACAACAAAACTCAGATTGATAATAGCCTTATTTTTTTATTAAAATTGATAATCAAGTGTAAACACTTGTTTTACCATTCATATAAAACTATAAATAGTATGTTGAAATGTTGATTTTTCTTTTTTAAATAACAAGTGTTTTGGTATTTGGATAATGGGATTTTTATTTTTTAGATACCATGATCTTGTGTTAGTTCATAACGTGGTTTTAGTTTCCCAATAACAAGGTCAAAACAGTGTTTGCGTTGTTATAAAACGGGCCTTTTACTAAGTGTGAAAACATGTGCACGAGTGTAGTTTGAAGTTTGGTGAGCCTCAAGGTAGGGTGCAGTTGGAGATTTTCAGAGTGCCCTCAAGTGAGGTGCAGTTGGAGGTTTTCAGAGTGCCCTCAAGTGGGGTGCAGTTGGAGGTTTTCAGAGTGCCCTCAAGTGGGGTGCAGTTGGAGGTTTTCAGAGTGCCCTCAAGTAAGGTGCAGTTGAAGGTTTTCGGAGTGTCCTCAAGTGGGGTGCAGTTGGAGGTTTTCAGAGTGCCCTCAAGTGAGGTGCAGTTGGAGGTTTTCAGAGTGCCCTCAAGTGGGGTGCAGTTGGAGGTTTTCAGAGTGCCCTCAAGTGAGGTGCAGTTGGAGGTTTTCAGAGTGCCCTCAAGTGGGGTGCAGTTGGAGGTTTTCAGAGTGCCCTCGAGTGAGGTGCAGTTGGAGGTTTTCAGAGTGCCCTCAAGTGGGGTGCAGTTGGAGGTTTACAGAATGCCCTCAAGTGGGGGTGCAGTTGGAGGTTATCAGAGAGTCTCAGCCCCCGAAATATTGACCACGTGTATCAGGGTTTTTTGTATGCATAACGGGTAAATACAAAATGAGAACGGATAAGTTGGAAATGTTCACAATCCTGGCTAAGTGCCTTAGCGGAAGGACTGTTACTGCACTTACATAAAACCTTGAATGCATGCTATTGCCTGGCTCCGCCGAGTTGTTGAACCCCTCAGCTTTAAACAGTCCCCGTACGTGTTTCACCAGCGAGCCACTCTGCCATACTTGCAATTCCGACCACCTACAACAATCACACACCCGCTGTTATGACTGCTACACAACTTGGTCAATGTTTCTCTCTACTATTTGTCATAACTATCTTATAACTGTTATGCTAGTCATTATCTCACTTTATCACATTGTCTTTAGGTGATGCAAAATTAATGTAGTTTGTTCATTCATTATCATGTGAATACTATAAACAAGGTAATTTTCTAACAAACTATTGACAAAAAGTAAATTATATCATTTTATTTATGCTACAGGCTTTTCCATGTGTAATTATGGTAGAAACTTCACATTACATTTGAAAGTGAGGCAGTTATAAGTGACATTTTGAAAGGACCTTTTATACTTGAAAAGGCAGAGGCACAGTTTCAAAGGTGAAGGTTTGAATGTATGTTGCTAGGGATAGGAAATAGAAAAATGTTTGTGTGGCATTACAAACTTACTGTTTCTCTGATTATATAATAACAATAAACTTCTAAAGTGCCTAAATCTTCAGGAACCTGAGCTGAGAGCCACAACAAACCAGAATCACTAAGCACTATACGATGAATAGGAACACATAAACATAATCTTCAGAGTGAGGGATCACAAAATACCCAAGCATCCAAGTAGGAATGTAATTTAGAAAAATAAGTGTAGAGATGTTCTTCTTCAATAAAGATACTATCGCTTACGATGATCTTAAAATGGATGGGAGTAAATTCCTAATTTTTGGATTAGACAGGGAATGCAGTTTTAAGAACAAAAGGTTGTTGCAATACAGATGTGCTGAGATACCTGAGGATGTAACAACACGTGCTCTGAACTTTACTAATAGTATGTTACACTCACGCGTTGTAAGGGACATGTGCGTGTCGCCCCTCGACTTTGACCCATTTGCCGAGATGCAGAGAGCATCGATGGAGCACGTCGATGTACTTTGCTGGCAGGAAGTGCACCATGAACATGACAAAGGCACTCACCCACACGAGACAGACATGCTGGCCGACCCACCAAGTGTCGTAATACACAACATTCTGAAAGACATATCTTTACATCAGACCGACTGAATGTATCTTAAAGGGAGTTTGTTTGTTTGATTTTATTGTGAAATAATTTCATACAGTATAAACTATATGCATTCTTCCAACAAGTGTCTTAGTAAACAACGTTCTGAAAGACATCTCTCTACATCAGACCAACTGAGTGTAACAGGAGGATACTTAACTCGTATGATACATAATAAACTATATTTTATATATTCCAACATACGGACCACCCAAATGTTGAAATGAAGCAGAAACAACTTTTGAATTCAACAGTTCAATGTTTACAGAAACTGCTGAGCTGTCACTCAAATCCCTGAATAGTGAGCTTGGATAATTGAGAGAACAGTCATGACTTTAGAGGGGCATGATGAGGTATCACGTGACACACAGATCCAGCTCATTCATAATCACACCTGAGGCCATGCCTTCAAGAGCGGCACGCTGGCGCGTAAACAAACTGTTTCCTCCCCAAACGCGTAAATTTCAATACAGTGTAACAACAAAAATTATTCATTCAAACACTGTGGTGAGGACAGGGTATGGAGACAGCAGCAGCTTTGAGGTGAAGGTGGGGGTGCACCAGGGCTCAGTATTGAGCCCACTGCTGTTTGCCATTGTGATGGACGTGGTGACGAAGGAGGCGAGAGGAGGACTGCCCTGGGAGCTGCTGTATGCAGGTGATCTCGTCCTTATGGCAACAACCAGGGAAGAACTAAGAAGGAAGCTGGTGGAGTGGCGCACGAGATTGGTGGCCAAAGGACTGAAGGTGAAGTCGAAGGTGATGGTCAGCATAGGTGACAGAGGAGTGATGTCAGAGTCTGGTACATGGCCATGTGGAGTCTGTAACAAGGGTGTAGCAACAAACTCGCTTCAGTGTACATCGTGTACGAAGTGGGTCCACAGGAGATGCAGTGGTGTGAAGGACAGCCTGCAGGCAGTGAGCGCAATGTTTGTGTGCAAGAGGTGTCGGGGAGAGGTACCACCTGCAGAAGCGATGGAAGAGAGCTTGGAGGTGGATGGAGAGACATACAACAGAGTAGACAACTTCTGCTACCTGGGCGACATGCTAAGTGCGAAGGGTGGGGTGGATGCAGCGTTAACAGCGAGAGTGAGGTGTGCCTGGCAGAAGTTCAGGGAGTTAACATCCTTCCTGACTTCCAAAGCGCCCCCCCCCCTGAAGATGAAGGGCCAGGTGTACACAGCTTGTGTCAGAAGTTGTCTGTTGTATGGGTGTGAGACGTGGGCCATGAGGACCGATCATGACACAAGGATGGAAAGGGTTGAGATGAGGATGGTGAGATGGATGTGTGGCGCATCACTCAGCGACAGACAGCCCACTGCAGAGCTTAGAAGAAGAGTACGAGTGGAGGCAATTGGGGATGTGATCAGAAGAAGCAGGCTGAGGTGGTATGGGCATGTAGAGCGAAAGGACGATGAGGACTGGGTGAAAGGCTGTACAAAGTTAGTGGTGGAGGGGACAGCTCCCGTCGGCAGACCAAGGAAGACCTGGCAGAACTCCGTGTCTGCAGACTTGAATCTGATGGGTATCGATCATCGGGATGCACAGGACCGTGTCAAGTGGAAGAGGGCAATTGGAAGAAAGGCGAACCCAGCAGAGCCTGGAAACACCGCCTCTAAATGATGATGATGATGATGAAACACATTTTGGTGGTCGGCATTACAATGATAGGTACGGTTTAGACCGCATAACATGATTTTACAATAAAATCAAATGGACAACCTCCCTTTAAGCAATGTAAACATCACTGAAACTTTAATAGAAATAATTTTAAATATCAACTGTAAACACGTAAGAAACATGTTGACATAATTTACGTAATTTTCGTTGGAGCAATCTATAAGATTATTATTATAATAATAAAAATAATAATCTTTATTTTATATACCACAATATCCATAATATTCATAGAATCAAAGCGCTTTTCATAAAACTAATATATAAATAGTAAAAATTTAACCAATTTAAATATAGAAATAACTAAATTAAGATAATCATGCTGTGTAAACATCAGTAGATTAAAAAGAAAATAATTATAATGGTAAAATAAGTACTTAACATGTTCTTTTGGCTGTTAAAAAGATCAAAATAAAAATATGAACTTAGAATAAAAAATGTTCCTGTGGTCATTTAAGCAGTGTACGCAGTAATAAAAAGGTGAGTCTTTAAAGCTGACTTGAAATATTGCAGGGAGGCTTTGGAAGTAACACTAGTTGGTAGACCATTCCATATTGTGGTGGCAGCATGGACGAATGCATATCCCCCAGCTTTAGTTTGGGCTCTCGCAATGACAAGATTGTTACCCTCAGCAGAACGAAGATATCTGGCTGGTTTATAAACTGACACAAGTGTCTGCATATATGGTGGCGAGAGTTCAGCATTCAACGCCTTACATGTAAGTTCTGCTATTTTTTAGGTAATCCGTTGCTAGACAGACAGCCTGTGGAGTTGGCAAAATAGTGGTAACGCAGTCGCATAGCGCACGCCAAGTTATTAGATTCTGCAGTCGCTGCAGCTTGCCAGTGCAGTCCAGCAACCAAATCAGATGCTGATGAATTATGTATTATAACACTTACAAATGGACATAAGTCATATTATTACATTTCCTACAGAGGGAGCAGGCAGCATCATCTGCACCGCGGTACTGCGTGACCACTGTCTTCTTCATGCAGTTTGTCGGCAACAGCTTCACATCACTCTTCCAATGTCCAGGGGTGCATCCAGGAAGGAGGATGGTATTTGCTTCGGCATTGCTGATAACGAAGTCAACGGCAGCATGAGTGTTGTCAAACTTCAACACATTGACAGGTCGCTTGTGTTTGTTGTGGTGGACACATGCTTCTACACTGGCAGCCTTGCAGTGTGTAATCAGGGCTGTTTGCTTGTCTTGACCGATGGTGTTGAGGTCCTTGAAGACATCTCGACAGATCCGGAACCTGTGGTGGCAGAAATCTGCCCACTGTGACTTCTTTTGGCAACCGTGTTGTCATGGATGTCAAGTGCATTCCACATGATAACTTGGCTAGGACTGCAATGTCAAGCTCATCGTGTGTCAATCCGAAATACCAGTCGGATGTCGGCAAGCTCATCGGACGAATACTGAGTATGGCAACGCTGCGCATCGTTCAGTTTGCAGCTGCATTTGACACGGAAATCTGGCACCATTTTAGGGCCATCGTCGGCACCTTTGTGACCCCGGGGCATGATAACCCCTGCCAAATGTCCCATCCCCTCTGTAAATGCAGTTGGGTCGTCATCAACAGCTTCACTGTCAGCAGTGACAGTTGACAGATCCAATTGCTTCCTCTTCCAGCTCCGAGTCACAGCCATTCTCAGCCTCGTTCAAATCAGACAAGTCCAAATCATCATCACCATTGCTGATCGGGCATGTCACAAAGTAATCATTCACAAGTTCACTGAGGATGTCCCTGCTTGCGATATTCTGCATGTCCATTAACGCCAATGCGAGTGACATCATTCGACTTTGGTTCTGCCATCTTGGTTTTTTCAAGATCGTAAACACGAAATGAAATTCATCCCATAGTCTGTATTTCATTTGAAATTTGCTTCAACAACACGTTAAACAGTTCAGTAATAAAAACAGCAACATCAAACTAAGATGATCATTAATCAAACTACATAAACATTCCAATCGAACTTACACATACAAAACCATTAACTTTCACTGCGCACTCAATTTTCTTTCAATTTCGCCTGGTAACTTCCGACTGTTTTTCCTAGGCCGCCACACAAATATCCACCACTGTCTATAGCCAGGTAATCATTCATACAACCATGTGAACTGGTGCAACATTGTGTGAACAAACTTGCCCATGATTCAAAACAGGAGGAGGAGGATTTAAATGCAGTGGTCCAATGCGCTAACTACTTCATAACTCTTAACCCACTGCCTTAAAACTGACTCATCAACTGGACATGTTATGAATGAGAAGCAAGACAATGTCTCACCTGTGCGAAGCAGAGTGGCACAAGCCCCATGTAGTAGGCACACAGCATTGAGTTAAAGAGGACCTGTTTGATGCGACAGTTGAAGTCAGTCTTAAGTAGTTCCGCCTCATCCCTGATCAGCTCAGGACACATGCAACAATTGTGCTGCGGCTGCACGTCATTTGTCGTGATGACAGTATCCCGAGATGGCTTGTGTTTCGGCGTGCCCCTGTCGCTGGTCGTAGCTGTGGATGCGGTGGACGCGGTCGTGATGGTCTTGGCAAACAACGGCTGTATCCGCAGTCCGAACAGCACAAAGTACATGATCAACCTACGGGAAACAACACAACAATGGATTAGAAATGCAGATGAAGATGTCAAATAAAATATACACAGTAAACTTTCAGCTCATCTCTTAATGCTTTGTGTATACATTACACTTGATAGTAAATAATGATTATATTAATAATATTACCTGAACAAACAATAAAAATTTAACATTTATTTTTTACATGTTACTTTACTGTTACTGTACAACTATCGTATGTTCCATTTAGACACGTACATGTGTGACCAACCACAGCAAAATGGGTATCACATCATGAAACTGTGAAACCGAGTGTTGTACTTTTTTATTCCACAGATGAGGAGCTTTAAAATGATATCTCATTTGTTGAAAAATCTTAGAACAGTAGTTTTTGATTTATTGCTAAATTCGAAGCAAACTATAAAAAATAACATTTTGAGAAACGAGGCAATTTCGACTCTTATTGTCTAGTGTTTTTTAATCTATGGCTTTATCATAGCATTTATTTTATTCGTTTTGTATTAGTTGTTAAGAAAAATAAACTGGACATTAAACGATAAGAATACAAGGTATGCATTCATGTCAAAATCACAAAATTTATGGAATATGGTATAGACAGCTATTTTTATTCATATCCAAAACAGACCCGCGTGACTTAATACCCGTTTCCGTGAGGCGGGTCACATAACGATGGTCAAGGGAGACTTACGGGTAGCAGAGGAAGAGAGTGTAGAGGAGGGAGTGACCAAGGACGACGTTGTACACTGCACACAGAAACACCACGACCAGCGCCACCAGCAGCACCAGCTTGAAGACCTGCACCACCCAGTAGAAACACGTGTGGCGTGTTTGTAGACCGCACACCTAGTAAGAGACATGTCACAGAGTTAGTACACCACCCAGTAGAAACACATGTGGCGTATTTGTAGGCCGTACACCTAGTAAGAGACATGTCACAGAGTTAGTACACCACCCAGTAGAAACACGTGTGGCGTGTTTGAGGGCCGCACACCTAGTAACAGACATGTCACACAGTTATTACACCACCCAGTAGAAACACATGTGGCGTGTTTGTAGACCATACACCTAGTAAGAGACATGTCACAGAGTTAGTACACCACCCAGTAGAAACACATGTGGCGTGTTTGTAGGCCGTACACCTAGTAAGAGACATGTCACAGAGTTAGTACACCACCCAGTAGAAACACCGTGTTTGAGGGCCCTACACCTGTAACAGTGTTTGTAGGTCACAGAGTTAGTACACCACCCAGTAGAAACACATAGTACACCTAGTAGAGACATGTCACAGAGTTAGTACACCACCCAGTAGAAACACGTGTACGTAACAGACATGTCACAGAGTTAGTACACCACCCAGTAGAAACACATGTGGCGTAGACCGCACACCTAGTAAGAGACATGTCACAGAGTTAGTACACCACATGTAGACAACACATGTGGCGTATTTGTAGACCGTACACCTAGTAAGAGACATGTCACAGAGTTAGTACACCACCCAGTAGAAACACGTGTGGCGTGTTTGAGGGCCGCACACCTAGTAACAGACATGTCACAGAGTTAGTACACCACCCAGTAGGTGGCGTGGTAGTACATGTCACAGAGTTAGTACACCACCCAGTAGAAACACGTGTGGTGTGTCTGTAGACAATACACCTAGTAACAGACATGTCACAGAGTTAGTACACCACCCAGTAGAAACACGTGTGGCGTATTTGTAGGCCGTACACCTAGTAACAGACATGTCACACAGTTATTACACCACCCAGTAGAAACACATGTGGCGTGTTTGTAGACCATACACCTAGTAAGAGACATGTCACAGAGTTAGTACACCACCCAGTAGAAACACATGTGGCGTGTTTGTAGACCATACACCTAGTAACAGACATGTCACAGAGTTAGTACACCACCCAGTAGAAACACATGTGGCGTATTTGTAGGCCGTACACCTAGTAAGAGACATGTCACAGAGTTAGTACACCACCCAGTAGAAACACGTGTGGCGTGTTTGAGGGCCGCACACCTAGTAACAGACATGTCACAGAGTTAGTACACCACCCAGTAGAAACACGTGTGGTGTGTCTGTAGACAATACACCTAGTAAGAGACATGTCACACAGTTAGCATACCACCCAGTAGAAACACGTGTGGCGTGTTTGTAGACCATACACCTACTAAGAGACATGTCACACAGTTAGAACAACACTCAGTAGAAACACGTGTGGCGTGTTTGAGGGCCGCACACCTAGTAACAGACATATCACAGAGTTAGTACGCCACCCTGTAGAAACATGTGTGGCGTGTTTGTGGATTGTACACCTAGTAACAGACATGTCACAGAGTTAGTACACCGCCCAGTAGAAACATATGTGCCGTGTTTGTGGACCATACACCTAGTAACAGACATGTCACAGAGTTACTATGCCACCCAGTAACAGACATGTCACAGAGTTACTACGCCACCCAGTAAGAGACATGTCACAGAGTTAGTACTCCAACCAGTAGAAACACGTGTGGCGTGTTTGTAGGCCGTACACCTAGTAAGAGACATGTCACAGAGTTAGTACACCACCCAGTAGAAACACGTGTGGCGTGTTTGAGGGCCCTACACCTAGTAACAGACATGTCACGGAGTTAGTACACCACCCAGTAGAAACGTGTGGCGTGTTTGTAGACTGTACATCTAGTAACAGACATGTCACAGAGTTAGTACGCCACCCAGTAGAAACACATGTGGCGTGTTTGTGGACAGTACACCTAGTAACAGACATGTCACAGAGTTAGTACGTCACCCAGTAGAAGTACATGTGGCGTGTTTGTGGACCGTACACCTAGTAACAGACATGTCACAGAGTTAGTACGCCACCCAGTAGAAACACATGTGGTGTGTTTGTAGGCCATACACCTAGTATCAGACATGTCACAGAGTTAGTACGCCACCCAGTAGAAACACATGTGGTGTGTTTGTAGACCGTACACCTAGTAACAGACATGTCACAGAGTTAGTACACCACCCAGTAGAAACACGTGTGGTGTGTTTGTAGGCCGTACACCTAGTAACAGACATGTCACAGAGTTAGTACACCACCCAGTAGAAACATTTGTGGTGTGTTTGTAGGCGATACACCTAGTATCAGACATGTCACAGAGTTAGTACGCCACCCAGTAGAAACACGTGGCGTGTTTGTAGACCGTACACCTAGTAACAGACATGTCACAGAGTTAGTACGTCACCCAGTAGAAGTACATGTGGCGTGTTTGTGGACCGTACACCTAGTAACAGACATGTCACAGAGTTAGTACGCCACCCAGTAGAAACACATGTGGTGTGTTTGTAGGCCATACACCTAGTAACAGACATGTCACAGAGTTAGTACACCACCCAGTAGAAACATTTGTGGTGTGTTTGTAGGCCATACACCTAGTAAGAGACATGTCACAGAGTTAGTACACCACCCAGTAGAAACACATGTGGCGTGTTTGTAGACCATACACCTAGTAACAGACATGTCACAGAGTTAGTACGTCACCCAGTAGAAGTACATGTGGCGTGTTTGTGGATTGTACACCTAGTATCAGACATGTCACAGAGTTAGTACGCCACCCAGTAGAAACACATGTGGCGTGTTTGTGGACCGTACACCTAGTAACAGACATGTCACAGAGTTAGTACGTCACCCAGTAGAAGTACATGTGGCGTGTTTGTGGACCGTACACCTAGTAACAGACATGTCACAGAGTTAGTACGCCACCCAGTAGAAACACATGTGGTGTGTTTGTAGGCCATACACCTAGTATCAGACATGTCACAGAGTTAGTACGCCACCCAGTAGAAACACATGTGGTGTGTTTGTAGACCGTACACCTAGTAACAGACATGTCACAGAGTTAGTACACCACCCAGTAGAAACACGTGTGGTGTGTTTGTAGGCCGTACACCTAGTAACAGACATGTCACAGAGTTAGTACACCACCCAGTAGAAACATTTGTGGTGTGTTTGTAGGCGATACACCTAGTATCAGACATGTCACAGAGTTAGTACGCCACCCAGTAGAAACACATGTGGCGTGTTTGTAGACCGTACACCTAGTAACAGACATGTCACAGAGTTAGTACACCACCCAGTAGAAACACGTGTGGTGTGTTTGTAGGCCGTACACCTATTAACAGACATGTCACAGAGTTAGTACACCACCCAGTAGAAACATTTGTGGTGTGTTTGTAGGCGATACACCTAGTATCAGACATGTCACAGAGTTAGTACGCCACCCAGTAGAAACACATGTGGCGTGTTTGTAGACCGTACACCTAGTAACAGACATGTCACAGAGTTAGTACACCACCCAGTAGAAACACATGTGGCGTGTTTGTAGGCCGTACACCTAGTAACAGACATGTCACAGAGTTAGTACACCACCCAGTAGAAACATTTGTGGTGTGTTTGTAGGCCATACACCTAGTATCAGACATGTCACAGAGTTAGCACGCCACACAGTCCAACCCTCTAAGTTAACTTTTTTGTCTAGGAGCCAACTGGCTCCTACCTACATTTTTTGGGAGCCAAATATAAAAAGTAGGGGCCAAGTAATTGTGTGTACGTATGTATGTAATTGTGTTTTCAGTACCATTTTAATCCAAATTAAACACAGACGTCCGTTTGAAATATAAATATATTTAAAACATATATGAATATGTGGCCAGAAACTAACTTTATACATTATAACACGGTATACTGACAAATTAATAACAGTCATATGTGGAATCCTTGAAATTACCAATAATTAACAGTAAATATACATGTATGTATAGGGACACTGATTTTCCGTTTCAAAAAAGGCAAATTCTGTTTCAGAAAAAGGCAAATTCCATTTCAAATGAGATTTTCTGTTTCAGAAAAAGGCAAAATCTGTGTCAAATGACGCATTTTCCATGTCAAATGATGCATTTCCTGTTTAAAGTGAAAAAGAAGCAATTTCTGTTCAAAAAGTAATATTTTATTTCAAAGTTAACTTTGAGAAATAATACATTCTGTCAAATTTTTTTAATATCACAATGTTATGATCTATGCATCTATATAATACTGTTTTACTGTGTGGTTAATTTTTCTAACAACATTTATTTGTGCAATATTTGCAACACATTAATAACCATACATAATCAATTTAGATAATAAAATAATTCCTCTCACACAATAACATAAAAGACTGGTTGTTTCTAATGCAGCAGTGCTTAATATATAAGTTAACAAATGTAAATTACACAAGCAGTCATATTAACAGTTTAAATCACTGATGTTGTTTCACTGACAATTTTGTTCAACTATTATGACGCCATCCAACGGAATTCATGAGAACTACGAAACGCGGACTATATCACTTTGAGCCTGTGTAACCTAGGCTGTTGTTATTCCTTCGTGTTTTGTATTCGAAACTGAAATATGTACACTTATGTATGTTCTAACGATTTGACAACTACATTTAATTAGCAACATATCTTCAATGCGCTTAGCGGACAGCCAGACAACGATCGCGGTTTACGTTAGCGCCTTCCGCTCGCGTCCCAGTTTACGTCGGTTGACACAAGGTACCATGGGCGCCATGACACTTCATAGTAATTCACCTTGTGCATTTTTAAAATCCTGTGTAATAAATCCACCAAAATAAATGAATACTGTTGCAGAGAAATCATGTTTGTTTCAAAATATCACCAATAAAGTCAGTATTGTTTACGGTGTTTCCGAGAAACGATAACACGTGGTTTATGAAACGGCAAATGACAACGCATGATCTGTTATTAGTATATTACAGACTCATCACGGTTGCCAGCGGGCGACCGTACATAATATGTCAGTCACCAAACAGAAAAACAGTCGCATATGCGACCAATTCAGTCACAATTTAGACGGCTGTCACCCAGTAAAAACACTTGTGGCATGTTTGTAGACCATACACCTAGTAACATACATGTCACTGAGTTAGTACACCACCCAGTAGAAACACATGTGGCATGTTTGTAGGCTGTACATCTAATAATAAATGCCACCTTGAGAATAATCGTAGAACAATCACTTGAGTGGCAGTCACCCCTGTATATCAGCATCATAGATTTTAAGAAAGCCTTCAACACTGTGGACAGAGAGGTCACCTGGATGCTGATGTAACACTATGCCTATGGTATTCCTGCAAATTTCATAACAAAAATCAAACATATGTATGAAAACTCCACCTGTCAAGTTATACATAATGGGAAATTGTCTGAAACATTTGGAGTAAAGACTGATGTAAGACGGGTGCATACTGTCATTAATATTTATCATGGTGATAGACTGGATAATGAAAGAAACAGTTAAACAGGGCCAAAATGGCATCCAGTGGACATTCACAAAACAGTTAGATAACCTTGACTTTGCAGACAACATATGTTTACTATCTCACACACACAAGCAGATGCAAGCGAAAACTAGCTGGCTGACAAAGGAAGCAGAGAAAACAGGTCTGAAAATAAATATACAAAAGACAAACCTCTTGATGGTGAACATCACACAACAAGCAAAGGTACAGATCAAGGGAACAGATATAGAAGAGGACAACAAATTTACCTATCTCAGCAGTGTAATGACAGACAAAGGAGGAACGGACGAGCATGTCAAATGCAGGATTGGAAAGGCCAGACATGCATTCATCACCTTAAAGACAGTGTGGAATACACCATTCCTTTCAACAAGAAGCAAAATTCGAATATTCAACACAAACGTGAAAAGTGTACTGCTCTACGGCTCGGAGGCATGGAGAGTCACAAAAACAGCAACCAAAAACTACAAACATCTATCAACAAATGCCTTAGAAACTTACTGAAAATCAAATGGCAAGACAGTCACAAACACTGAACTAAAGAACAGGACAGACCAAACAAACATCAAAACAGAAATTCAAAAAAGAAAATGGACATGGATAGGACATACACTCCAAAACAAATGCAACAACAGTTACAAAACAAGACCTTGATTGGAATCCACAAGGAAAAATAAAAACAGACCACCCAAAAAACAGCTGGAGGAGATCCACAACTGAGGAATTAAAGAAGTATGGTACCACGTGGAAGGAAACAAAGAAGACTGCTAACAACTGAGTGCGATGGAGAAGCTTCGTTTCGGCCCTATGCTCTTACCAGAGGATTAAGTAAGTAAGTAACACCTAGTCACAAAATAAGAACACCATGGGTCACCACCCAGTAGAAACACATGTGGTATGTTTGTAGACCGTACACCTGGTAATGGACATAAAGGTAAGTTCTTATATAGTGTAGTATCCAGTCCTCAGGATTTCTCAAAGCGCTTTACAGTTTACTCCCTGGTAGACCTGTTCAATCAAACACCATCTCAACTTCTCTGGGTAACATCCAGCCGTGCTGCAATTATGCACGAAGACTATTCCTACACAAATATCACAACTGTCTATAGCCAGGTACTCATTCATACAAGTGAGTGAACTGGAGCAATGTAGAGTGAATGAACTTGCCCATAGTTCGACACCGCAGCACAGGATTCAAATCTGGGTTCTCTTGCCACTGCGCTCCACTTTTTGTTTTACACAGTTAGTAAACCACCGAATAGAAACATGTGTGGCGTGTTTGTAGACCATACATAACAGACATGTCACACAGTTAGTACACCACCCAGTAGAAAAACGGAAAGTTCCTTGATAAAACACCACAAGAGTTGATGACCCAAACAACAACATTTACATCCTTGACTGAACACAAGAAATATCAATGACCAGAATATCACTTACTTCCTTGACAAAACACCAGAACAGTCGACGACTCATGACCAGAACCAGCAGTAGGGCCACGTACGGGTCTATCAGGTAGAAGTTCTGAAACAATGATCATCAATATTTCAGTCATACTAAAGCACATGCAATGATCATGAATTTAACTTTCTTTTTCTTCAAATTTTACACATGCAACATTTCCTACAATTTGCCCCCAAAGATAATTTTGAAAGAAAGATAACAAATATGTTATCCTGGATGTTCTATCTCAATTGGGAGGGTCACCTCCCTGGGATATTATCAAAACACTGTGTTTGCATGCCACATTGGAATGATCTGTATTTCACCGAAATTGCAGAGTAAAGTAAACCAGGAAACACTATTTATGGGAGCTGAGCTTACACCAATTATATCTTTTGCTTGGCCTTTCGGTAAAGTGTTTGTTTTTGTACAGTATCTTATTTATCCAGTCAAACTGGAAAAGGCTCTTCCATTTTTGTTTAATCAAACTTAATATTTTAGCAGTTGGCTAAATGGTTGTGGGTTAGCATGAGCCTAGGGGACACAACTTGTTATTTTAGCAGTTGGCTAAATGGCTAGGGGACACAACTTGTTATTTTAGCAGTTGGCTAAATGGCTAGGGGACACAACTTGTTATTTTAGCAGTTGGCTAAATGGCTAGGGGACACAACTTGTTATTTTACCAGTTGGCTAAATGGCTAGGGGACACAACTTGTTATTTTACCAGTTGGCTAAATGGCTAGGGGTTAGCATGAGCCTAGGAGACACATGTGGAATAAAAATGAGGAAAGCTTGCTCACGAGTGCATAGGTGGAATGAGAGTGGGGCAGCCACCAAACAGTCTTGTAGACATTGACATACTGAAGACACAGGCAGATGAGTGCAAAGACAAACACCATGCCCTCAAAGATCACGTTGCTGTCAGTCGGGATATCAGGAACATGGGCGTGTTTTGGCTGTACGACCAGCAGGGCTGATGGCATCGGGTCGGCATCGTCCTGGCTGAAAGGCACAATCATGAGTACCATTAACTATTCATGGTTCCACATGACAGCAGACATATATACCTGCAGGCCTAACCAGCAGCAAAGTTGCATTATTTATACTAGCAAAAAATACTTCTATGGTAGTTTGTAAGTGCTTATCATCTTCATGGTTAGGTCAGAAACCTCGGAAGTAATCAAATCCTTAGTCTGATATTACATTTCAGGGATCACTTCAGACAAACAGACACAGAAGATGGTTTTACAAAGTATTTGTACTGGATGTTTAATAAAATTTAAATCAATGTAATAACGTGTTATTAACCTGTCACCGGTCATAAAATACCACATTTTATTTGTGTCCACACAGTCTATCATTATACGATGTTTGAATTGGATTGACTTATTAATTAGCAGACACTTAGAAATTATTAAAGATGAAACTCCTGCCATGTGGTTTCACACATTTGCTAATTTTTAAAACAACAGGGCAGGTGACAGTGTAAGTGTGCACCAGTAACAACATTGAAGGGACAATTTTTTTACAATTTGTTTGCTCAAATTGAATCAAATAAATGTTATGGAATGAGAATATAGATCTAATTTGCAAACATTTCTTCTGATATTTGTAAAAAATTGCATATTTTGATTATTGTATCTGATATGCGTGCTGGCCAGTAGAATGAAGTATAAACTTCTAAGATTACAGCGTAAAGTCTTTAATTTACTAGCTATGCCTACAGTTATGCTTTAAATGCATATCGAATAGCCCGTGGACACACAATTCTTGACGCCATTTTCTTTAAAGGATATAAAAACAAGGCGTTAGCTAAAATCCGTTTTCCATGTGTACAGAAAGTTTAATATTGCATGTAACATTCGAGAACATTAAAAAAAATACAGAAAAATACATTTGTAGCATAAATTCGATTTTAAACCTGTCTGTGTAGCGATTCCCGTGGAAAATAAAATTTTAATGAGCTAGGCGATCACGTGGTATCTTAACGTCACACATGACTCACACTCGCAGCAGGCCGACCCTTTCTATGCATTCAAAGCATGTTTACATAGATAATGTTGGGGTCGAAACGAGCGTCAGAATGAGTTGTTATGCAATAATCCGATGTAATACAAACACTAGTCATCATAGAGGAACAAGCAGTTATCTTACGGTTCCACATGAATTCAATTTTATTCAAAACAATGAATGCGAATGAGCCTACAACTTGTAGTACAAGTCGACTAGGTTTCGCCGAGCTTGGGCTCGTTTGCAGAATAATTATATCGAATGCAACCAACGGGAGATAATGTACACCAATATACATACATAGCAAACATATATCGTATCCAGCTACAGAAAGTAACGTGTAAAATCTCATAATATCACTAGAATATTGATGTATGAAGGAGGAGTTGTACAAGTTATCATAACAACTGAAATCAGTCAGCGAATTTCTGCCGGCCCTGATAGCTCACTTGGTAAACGCGTTGGTTCATTGGCGTTTGTTTTACAATTGGGCGACGCCGGTTCAATCCTGACAGCATGCAAATTATTGATTTTCTTTACACCTTTTTTGTTTATGTTTTCACGAAGTAATATAAACCAAATCATTTAGTATACTATAATGCACTGTTTGTAAAAAAAAATTTTTTTTTTTTTTATTATTTATTCGCCACAAATGAAAATATGGTCATTATATATAATGATGTTTCTAAATTGTATTTATCCAGACAGATCACAATCTTTTTCACATATATAATTACAATATATTACTGTACAATATATTTACAATTAATAAATTATATATCCATTACATTATATTTGTTTGGATAAATAAAATTTAGAAACATCGTTATATAATGACCATATTTTCATTTTTGGGGTGAATAAATAATTACTAAAAAAATAAAAATTATTTATAAACAGTGCATCATAGTATACTAAATGATTTGGTTTATATTACTTCGTGAAAACATAAACAAAAAAGGTGTAAAGAAAATCAATAATTTGCATGCTGTCAGGATTGAACCGGCGTCGCCCGATTGTAAAACAAACGCCAATGAACCAACGCGTTTACCAAGTGAGCTATCAGGGCCGGCAGAAATTCGCTGACTGATTTCAGTTGTTATGATAACTTGTACAACTCCTTCATATATCGATATTCCAGTGATATTATGAGATTATACACGTTACTTTATGTAGCTGGATACACTATATGTTTGCTATGTATGTTTATTGATGTAGATTATCTCCCGTTGGTTGCATTCGATATAATTATTCTGAAAACGAGCCCAAGCTCGGCGAAACTTAGTCGACTTGTAAGCCCATTCGCATACGTTGTTTTGAATAAAATTTGATTCATGTGGAACCGTAAGATAACTGCTTGTTCCTCTATGATGACTAGTGTTTGTATTACGTCGGAAAATTGCACAATAACTCATTCTGACGCTCGTTTCGACCCAAAAACTATACTTGTAAACATGCTCTGAATGCATGGAAAGGGTCGGCCTGATGCGAGTTTGAGTCATAAGTGACGTCACATCTCGGCATCCCGAAAAGCGCGCCAAAAATATGCATATTCGAAAATGTCCAGATGTACAGCACAAAACGTGGAATTTCTAATTCATTGAATTTTTTTTGCTTGGTGGACGTGGAAACAGATAGCAGGATGTAATGTAACATGAATTCAAGCAATAGATGTTTTTATTCCCTTTAATTCTGGCATTTACAAAAAATTTGTACTAACCACTCCACTGAGTTGTAATCTTCATGATGACTACCAGGTACTGTAATTTAAAACATACGTGATCTTTTATTTTCTGACCTATTCATGAAAACACCCACCTAGAGCGGCTTCTGAACTTCTATAAAACTTACACTTGCATATAATGATCAAAACTTTCAAAATTCACAAGCAAACTAAAATAAAACTCAACATCTCTGGCTGCGGCTACGCGTAACTATACAATTACCGTAAAATCAATCAATATTGTGTCAAGGCTTCAATAAATAAATTAAGTTCATAGAAACCCTGTACTGTATCATTAAAAAGGTAAGTTCTTAGTTCAGTATCCAGTCTACAGGAGAGCATAAAGCGCTTTACACTTTACTCCCTGGCAGACCTGTTCAAATTGAACTCCATCTCGACTTCTCTGGGAAGCATTCTGCCATGCTGCAATTAATGTTATTATAAGTATAACTGAAGAGGCATAATAATAATTTTATATATATGTGTGAGCATGTAGCCATGTACATATATATTTATATAGTCACTAGGTCATTATCTGTCACACTACAAGATGCATATTCTCGAATCTCATGAGATCTAACCGCTAGTCTGTGTTTGATGTAAATGAGAATTGAGCGTGACTTCCCGAGGTAATTGCATCAACATCCTCTACATCTGTTTTTATTGGTTATATCCAACCAGATGCTTAACACTGTTGGCAAAATTTTCGCTTGCACAAACTGGTGACAAGTATTTCACTAAAACCAACTATTCTGACAATTTATTTGCCTAACAAGCCACAAATAAGTGGTAGTGAATTACAATATGGATATCTTTCACAAATATTTCTTCATATTTTTATGAATTTAATGGCATATTAGTGTTATTAGTGTGATGCTCATGAACAAGCCCAGTATTAGTATACTTGTGGGGCACAAATCGTGCATCCAATTGTTTTTGTTATTTTAACAAAAACCTGACCAAATTCTTCCATAAGATATCTATGTACTAAACTTCTAACACCTATTCTATCAAATATCTGCAAGCAAACTGTTTGAAAAGTCATTCAAATTATATTTTGTAAAGACCCACTTTAGTATTCAGAAGTGTAATTTTTTTTTTTTATTGAAAAAAATATCACAATGTTATGATTATGTATCAAAGTAATACTGTTTTACTGTGTGGTTAACTTTTCTAAGAACATTTATATGTGCAATATTTGTAATACAGTAACAGCTGTACATAATTAATTTAGATAATAAAAATAATAATAATTCCTGTCACATAATCACATATATATGTGACTATTTGTGGCTAATGCAGCAGTGTTTAATTTATAAGTTAACATGTGTAGATTATACAAATCTTCACATTAACAGCTATGAATGATCAAATCAATGATGCTGCTTCACTGATTTGTTCAACCATATAAGGGGTCAGCACACCGTTGGTTTTCCCATAGGCGACCATTTAACGTTTTGTCTGATTATAAGAAAACGTGACCTATAAAATGTCTTAAACTTCTCACCTGCTGTTATCATCATCTCATTGACATGCTGATAGATTTTAACAAAAATTGCATACTTCCAGCTCTCTTAAAATGCCTGTATGTGTGACACCCGTCAATATTTACAAATGCCGGCAAGAATTACTCCGCAAACAGGTCACACAGGCAAATTGCTTACAAATATCCTTCCGCTTATTCAAATCACCTAGAAATCCACCATTTTACAGTCAACATCTTCTACAATCACACATGAAAATCTCCCTACTCAAATGCACTTACGGCACAGCATGTGAATTTTGTAAAAAATCATTTCTAAAAAATACACTGCATTGTTCTTCGTGTGCAACGGACAGGAAGTCTAACTAGAACATGACCCCAAGTAGGCAAGGCAATTTTCTAGAAAAATGTTGAAACTAACACATTTGATAGGCTCTCCTATCTCATACATTGTGTGGTATTTTTTTGTAATTCATCCACGTGTTTGTTTTTTATACACATTTCAAAAGAGCCACCCTACTTGACAGGGCACCGTGCGAATAAGCATTTCACTGTCTGACAATTTCTAATCTAGCACAACATTCTCAGGTGGCACGTATGAACTCCTATAACAGTTTTCCAGAAAGTCCAATATGTGTTTTATAAGAATATTCAATACAGCGAGTTGTTATATGTTACATTCAAATTTATATTGATTTTATGACCTTGTGTCCTATTTACAAAGGTAAATATCAACAAAAAGTCACCTTAGGGTGTGAATTCTCAAAAGGCCAGACATCTTATGCAGTTCAATTACATATTACACAGCCTAATTAGCAGACATTCAGAAAACAATGCCACTTGCTTGATTGGCCAGAAAGTCCTGCCAGTAGACAGTATCTGATAACAGGCTCAGGCTACAGCTGACTCCAGCTAGTCACTGTTGTCAGGCTTCATTAGGGTCAATGACAAGATCTTCAAGTGTGTTTAACTAGCAGAAGTAAACCAAAAAGATTGATGGATCACCCTGCTGCAATGTCATTGGTTCATTTTTATACAGATTAGCAAACTGAGGCTTAACTAGTAGCATACACACCCCACCCCCCTTATAAGACATGCGTTCCGACACTGTGATTTGGACTTGCAGACTGATGAGAACCGTAAATTCTGTATTTGTAGCCGCATCCCTAATTAAAGCCGCACCCCGACTTTTGACCTAACCCCTGATTTTCCTCCGCGCAGTTTGTCACAGGCAAAAACCTTATTTAAAGCCGCACCTGGACTTTGAGCCATGACCATTTAACCCTGCGTGTGACATACTTCCGTAGCGCACACAAGTAGAAAAAATTAAGAGGTTCCACAAAGAAAGTCATAACTTTGTTATTAATTATCATAAATGAATGAATAAGGTATAATTTTATTGGTAAAAGACTTTAATGTAATGCATTGATAATAACTACATCACATTTTATATTAACGTAAGAATAATACTATATGTGAATGTTGTCAAAATGGAAAACAAAAATAAACAAATTTCACCATGCTACCAGAAAATAACTGGGTGGCTGAATGTCCATACACCCAGTGAACGAAATGTAGCCATGCATTTAAGCTATACGGTAAAGCTAGAATTATTAAAATATTTTGAGAAATTTTATTTTTATGCCATTTTATGTAGAGTCATGTATAAAGTCGATGTTATAAATGCATTGAAAAGACTAGAGCTGGTTTAGTGCAGTAGGACCAGCTGTGTTGACTTCAAAGGTGTTTGATTGACAGCTAGTAATTACAATGTAATAATTGTCGTCGCCGCGCCGCCGTGAGAACGGATGTGATCTTGTGGTTTGGTCTACTTCTTCCAGTTCCAGACAGTTGACCCACGCACGTGGCATTATAATAACACTGTATCTTACCAGGGGAAGTGCAATTTACTCCAGTGCTAAGGGGCACTTGTAATGGTGTTGTGTTGACAATCAGGTGAAGCCTGGCTTCAGCAAAGCTAAGGTGTGAACGTTGTGCTTGGAACTTGGCTTAAAACATCAACACTTGATACCAAGAGCAAGCATTTAACAAAGCAGACAGTTGTTACAGTTGATGTCTGCTAGTGTGGGACAGTTGTTAAGAACGGCGGATGCCATCATATTCAAAAACGTTTGTGCGCGGCCACGATCCGTGCTGCCGACGGCCCAGACACGGATACGCGGGATGACGCTGCCATGCCGTTCCAGGCAGCGTTCTTTGATAGCGACAATGAAAGTGACTTTGGAGGATTTTAGTTGTGAAATGGATGATGCCATCTTATTTGAAGATGTTTGCCCAGTGCACACGGCACGGATACATGGAATGACACCGCCGTTTCGGCATGGCATTCTTCAACGGTGACGATGAAAGTGATTTCGCTGACGATGGATTTTAAAATTTAATGTTTTCACATGTCTTGATCTTTCTTTCTGAACACTTTATGGACACGGGTTTGTACGTGTTATGTAATTATTTTTGCACCAGTGGCAGTTGTAATACAATGTTTTATTGATACATCCGACTTCGTTTTTTCGGTAGGTTTTTCACTTAGTTATTATCAACGTTACTACTGACAACCCAGAGAGCCAATGTGTGAGATGCAGACAGTGATTTTGAGGGGTTTTAAACCTGATCAAGCTGGACCTATCTGATCATAGTGATGAACTGGAATCGACATGTTAGCTCAGCCTCTGGTGATGTATGATCGCGTTGCATCACTGCATGCTTTTTAATGTTTTATTGATTTGATACAGCCGACTTCGTTTTTCTTTGATATTTACATCGTCATTGCCATACCGTTCTATTCGCTAGTACCAACAACCCAGCCAGCGACCTGATATTCATTTTTTTTCATATTCATGTATTTAAAGCCGCACCCCAACTTTGACATTTCCTTCCCGATTTCAGTGACACAATATTGCAATTGAAGCCGCGGCTATAAATACAGAATTTACGGAAGTCTGTAATTTCCAAAAACGTTTTGTCCCGTTCAACTGTTGTTTTGCCATACATATATTATCAGTGATTGTTTCAAGATTTTTGAAGTAAAATGCGTCCTCCATGATTGTGCAATGACAATAGCATGCTTCCATTGCCAGGGTCTTTATTGGGGTCAGCACACTGTTGGTTTTCCCATAGGCGACCATGTTTTGTCTGATTATAAGAAAACGTGACCTATAAAATGTCTTAAACTTCTCACCTGCTGTTATCATCATCTCATTGACATGCTGATAGATTTTAACAAAAATTGCATACTTCCAACTCTCTTAAAATGCCTGTATGTGTGACACCCGTCAATATTTATAAATGCCGGCAAGAATTACTCCGCAAACAGGTCACACAGGCAAATTGCTGCCAAATATCCTTCCGCTTATTCAAATCACCTAGAAATCCACCATTTTACAGTCAACATTTTCTACAATCACACATGAAAATCTCCCTACTCAAATGCACTTATGGCACAGCATGTGAATTTTGTTAAAAAAATCATTTCTCAAAAATACACTGCATTGTTCTTCGTGTGCAACGGACAGGAAGTCTAACTAGAACATGACTCCATAAGCTAGTATGATGACGGCATCCAACGGAATTTGTTAGAACTACAAAGCATGGACTATATAACTTTGAACCAGGGTAGCCTAGGCTGTTGTTATTACTTTGAGTTTTGCGTTCGAAACCGGAATCTTTGCATTTATGCGAGTTCGAAGGATATGATAGCTATTTTTAAGGCGATCTTTTACTTTCTGACCTAACCATGAAAATTATTACCTACAGCCACCAAACTTCTCCTCACATCTTACATACATATACACACACTACGTTATAAAAACAATTCTCTTACATTCCCATAACAATCAAAATCCACAAAACAAACTCGAGTAAAACTCGACATCACTGATGGCGCCTACAGTTTAGCTCCGTGGTTACCGTAAAATTGATAATGAGACAACCCTGTCGAGGCATCACTAAGTAAATGAGCTTCACAGTAGCGTTATCGTTACTGTGTGCATAGAGTCCCAGCATAATGATAAAGGTTTACACAGGGACTCTGTGTGCACGTGTTCGCAACGCCTTGACACAATATCGATTTTATGGTAACCGCGGAACTACGGGTAGTCTTTGCTGGTGATGTTGAGTTTTACTTGAGTTTGTTTTGTGAGTTTTGATCGTTATGGGAATGTAAGAGAATTGTTTTTGTAACATAGTGTGTGTGTGTGTGTATATATATATATATATATATATAAGATATGTGAGGAACAGTTTGGCAGCTGTAGGTGGTCGTTTTCATGGTTAAGTCAGAAAGTAAAAAATGGGCCAAGAGGCCCTGAAGTCCTTTGAACTAATATGCCGATATGTGATCCCGGCTGACCAAATAAGTGAGTGATAAGTCGGAAAAATTGTAACACTGTTTTCTTACATTCTGGTAAAGGTTGGGTAGGGTGCTCTACACGGTTTCAAAAATTATGACTGCTACAAAAATTGGCGAAGTTATGGACCATTGAACATGGTAGGGGTCAAAAAGTGAAAATGAAGAAAACGGCTGTTGAAGTTTTATATTATATATGCAAATGGATTGCATGGAAATATTACATGCATGACATTCAAATGTAGCACACAGTATGTATGATACACTGGAAGTACAAATGTACTACTACAAAGACTTAGCAAGTTATGCCAGATTATGTCTTTATGTGTAAAACTAAGAGGACAGATTATTTGAGAGCAAAAGGTAGCCTAAAGAAAATTTAAAACGACGAAGCTAATGCAGAGTTAAGAGAAGTGGCTAGTGGGTATAAATGCTTTATAAAACAAATATCAAAATATTACCATAAACAGTTACATGAAAACTTGCGCAACCTAAAACATAGCAAGCCTGCAGAATATTGGGATATACTTAATAAAGCAAGTAACAGCAGTGAAAAATGTGGAAATATTTTACTGGATAAGTTTATGAACCACTTTGAAAAACTCTGTGAAAAACCTGAAAGTGAAACTGCAGCTAGTTAGATACCTTTTGATCCAAGAAAGATTTCCCAGTCAAACGAACACATAAACAGACCATTCACACAAGATGAGGTACTAATGCAAATAAAAAAATTCAAAACAAAAAGGCATGTGGTATTGATAATGTTATAAATTAATACTTAAAAAAACAGGGCCAGGCTGTGTCAGCCTTCTTCTCATGTGATGTAGAGGTACAGCAAGGCGAAAACTTGTCTCCTTTGTTATTTGCTATTTACCTAAATTTTGAACACTGTTAGTCATAATTATAAGGGACTTGACATGGCAGCTGGTGAAATTCACAACAACCTTAGTGATGACGATGTAGACATTTTCTTGAAATTGTATGTTCTACTATATGCTGATGACACTGGAATGATTCAATCAAATACAGATTTCTTGTGTATAGCGGAACTACGTCAACTCTTCTAATGGTTGACATTTGGTTGTTTCAGATGTCACCTATATTGTGAATCTGTAAGTATTAGTTTATATTGATACAATTGATTTACATAGTACCATGTCTACACAAGGCATGGCAAGTGTAAACAGAACAGTATAATGCATCTGATATCAATAAAGTGTAGGATATTTCACTCTATAGTGAATAGAATATTAATTTTCTATGTTTGTCACATACAGGTAACAATACATCTTTAACCAATAGACACCACAGTCACACCATTTTATAATAATTAAATGAACATCTTGCAACTTGCAACTATAGAAAATCAATAGTTTTGAAGATACAGTTTGAAAGCTGCAGGCAATTGAGTTTAACAGCGGTCAAATGTGTCTGCTCTGCCTGTGACCAATTAAAGATTAGTCAAGGTCTCAATGGTACAATGCAGAGTGGAGTGAGGCCTGGGCAGTTTCTGGCACAATACACAACATCTACAGTTCGGGGTGGTCTCAAGGGCCCGTCTCAAAACCACATCACTAGATAATGTAAAACCTTTGCACTTTGGGGGCCCCTGAGGTGCCCTTAGAATGATTCAATCAAATACAGATTTTTTGTGTATAGTGGCAGCACCCTAATATACATCTATGCAAAATTAGAAAAAAAGTTGCTGAACAGTTTTTGAAAAAATAAGCAAAATGTTACATTTTTACCAGTTTTGGGGTCATTGGAGGCCCTAGGGAGCCCTTAGAAAGATTCAATCAAATACACATTTCTCGTGCATAGTGGCAGTGCCCTGTCTATGAAAAATTAGAGAAAAAGTTGCTGAACGGTTTCTGAGATAAGGCAGCTAACAGCGGACGGCAGACGCAGAGTGATGGCAATAGTCCCTTGGACCTTCGGCCAAAGGACTAAAAATCGCCCGGAATCGCCCTACAATCCACTTCGCCCCCAATAATTGACACGATCGTCGACAGGACCGTCACCATGTATCTGTATCTGTATATTACGTTGACCGATCAATCTTGATCATTAAACAACGGTTGGTTTATTGTTGGAGGAAACAAAAGAAAAAGAAGAAAAAGGAAATATACAAAAGTATGAGAGAAGAAAGAAAAGATATATAAAATTGCCATTGTCTTTTTCAGGTATCAGGTCTAGGCCAATTCAGCAACCGTAGCGGTCCCCGGAGATAAACTCCGGCCGACACAGCCCTAGTCCCTCATTTACCCTTATTCGGACAAGGACAAAAACAAATAAATCAGAAGGAAAGCTGGGCAAACTCCGTTTGGAAAATACCCAAACTGGGAGCCTCAGCAACACGTGCTGGCAAGGAATTCCACACAGGAATGACCCTGGGGAAAAAACTAAATTTAAATACATCTGTGCATGCAGGAAGCTGACGGAACTTAAGGGAATGATTGGATCTAGTTCTTGATGAGGCAGGGGAGAGGTAGGGTTGGGGGTCGATACCAACATAGTTGTGGATGATCTTGAAGAGCATGGTCAGTTGTGTCTTGGTGCGTCTTGATGCCAGAGACTCCCACTGCAGATAGTCTAGCATGGATGTTACACTGCTGGTGTTATGATATCTGTTGGTGACATATCTCGCGGCCTTCCTTTGCACAGCTTCAACTTTATTTACCTGGTCCTGATGGTGAGGATTCCAGATGGCACTACAATATTCAATGTGAGGTCTTACCAGGGCTTTGTAGGCATTAGTTTTTGTGTCTTCACTGGCTGACTTCAAATTCCGCTTAAGGAAACCCAGCATGCCATGTGCTTTCTTTGCTGGTCGCTCAGTGTGTCGTTTCCAAGAGAGGTCTCTTTGCAGATCAATGCCTAAGTACTTTGAGCAGGTGGAGACTTCTAAAGTATGGCCCTTAAGTTGGGAGTTAAAGGACTTGGGTTTCCTAGATCTTGTGCAGGTCATGATGTTACATTTCTGTTGATGAAAATCCATGCCCCACTTCTTCTCCCAGCATGCTAGGGTGGATAGGTTTTCCTGGAGAATTTGACAGTCGTCCATAGATCTAATTTTCCTGTAGATGATGCAGTCGTCAGCAAATAGACGAGTGCTGGAGTGAAGGTTATTAGGTAGATCGTTGATAAACAGGAGGAACAGGCGCGGCCCCTAGACCGTGTTCTGGGGTACGCCACTGATAACAGAGGCTTGGTCAGATGATGCTCCATCAACGACTACTTGCCGAGATCTGTTGGACAGGAATTCAGCGATCCACCTGTAAGTGGATCCCCTGATCCCATAATGATGTAGCTTTAACAGGAGTCGCTGATGAGGTACTCGGTCAAACGCCTTCGAGAAATCGAATATAGCCAGGTCCATCTACTTGCCCCGGTCCAGAATATTTGCTATTTCATGACTTGTCAGTAGCTGGGTTTCACAGCTTCTCTTGGCCCTAAAACCATGTTGGCAGTCAGTGAGGATTTTATGTTCTTCTAGGTGCTTCAATGTATTGCTGACCAAGATGTGCTCCTGCAGTTTACAGCAGAGACTGGTTAAGGAAACTGGTCTGTAGTTGGCAGCAGTGTTTCTATCTCCCTTTTTGAAAATAGCTGTCATGTTAGCATGTCGCTAGTCATCTGGCACGGATCCTTCTTCCAGCGACTTATTGTAGATGATGGTGAGCAATGGTGCGATGGCATGAGCACACTCTTTGAGGATTCTTGCCGTGATTCCATCTGTGGCTTTGTGTGGGTTGGTCTTTAGCAGGAGTTTCAGGACACCTTCTGTAACCGTAATGTCAGGCATTGGTGGTAGGGGAATGCCTTCCATGGATGGGGTAGTTGTAATGTCTTCTCTTGTAAACACCGACTTATAGTAATATACTGTCCGTTGAGAATATTTGCTTTGTCCTTGGGTTCTGAGTACAGCCTGCCTCCTTCTCGAAGAAGGGATACCCCTGTAGGGCCTATGGACGCTATGTCCCAAGTCACATATGTCCTAGACGATATGTACTAAATTTGGAGCGGTATGTCCCAAAACGCTTGTACGTTTATTTTAATGTTTTTATTTGTTTTTATTCACGAACATAACACAAAATGGGTGGTTGTTTGCGATAATGTTTGCACTCTGCGGAATATCGGCGCATTTTTAACATGACTTATTATCGCCCATCGTCGTGAAATTTAAAAACAATAATTCAGATTTGATCTGCTAAATACAACTCGGTCGTTCCACAACTAAACACAAAGCAATAATGTAATATGAAATCCGGATGGAGTTTTAGTATTTTTATTAACTAATAAAGCATGCATACATGTGACTATTTAAATATGCTGAAATGTCTTGATCATACCTTATCACTATTTTTTTACTTTAACAACCGCCACCAACCACCATCACCACCATATATTTATATAACAGCAGTATACTCGACGTTTGTCAACCCTTAAAACAAATTTTTGAAATGTCGATTAAAACTTCCTGCATTCCCAATGACTGGAAAGATGCTAAAATATCAGCAATTTATAAAAATGAAAACAAGAAACTAGCTAGTAACTACCGCCCAATAAGTTTAACAAGCATAGTTTGTAAATGTATGGAAAACATTATTAGAAATCACATTACAAACTACATGAAAGTAAATAATCTATTTAGTCAAAAACAATATGGATTTATATCTGGCCGATCAACAGTTCTACAATTAATCAAAATAATAGATGAATGGATTAAAGAAATGGATAAGGGCAACCACACCGATGTTATATATATGGATTTCAAAAAAGCCTTTGACACCATGCCACACAAAAGATTAATTATCAAATTAAAAAGCTTCAACATTTCAGAAGAACTGATTAACTGGATAGAAACAGTTTACCTGATTCAGTAATACAAGCAAAATCAATAAACTCATTTAAAAATCGCCTTGATAAATTCTGGTCAACCCAGGAGATATACGACTATGAAGCCCTCAAACACTGGAACTGGAAACTCTTAATACTAGACCCCGAAGAAGAAGATCTGATCATTGAGGAACCGAGAGGATCCTGCGATCAGAACAGTCCTAAGGTATCCTAAGGTAAGGTATTAATGCCCACTAAATTAATTTATTTAGCAACCATATCTTAACTAATTTGTATAAGAAAATGTCAATCTTAGCCCTAACATCACATGAACAGTGCCACTGTTTCACACTCGGAGCTACTCCTCCACATGGTCGGCTAAGTTGGCGCACTGCCGCAAGTAGTCCGATGTGCTGTTTGTCCGGTCAGCGCACTCGTAGGAGAGCCACAGCCGTTTCAGTGCAGCCTGCTTGGTTTGAGATGTTTTGCTCTGATACCGGTACAGCTTGCGCTGCGCCACCAGACGCATTTGCAAGGGCAGGATTGATGCCTCATGGTGTAGGGATTTTACGAGGAGGTACACATTGAGGTGGTCATGGGGAGCATGGTGGTTTAGTCGACTGTGCCAGCCTTCTGCATCATTGTTGGTTCGCACAGATCGCTTGAATGTTGACCATGCAGCAGGGGGTCGGCTGGAGGTCACAATCCATGTCTTTTCCATATAGCGTAGCAGGGAATGCAGTCTGTCATCGGCTGGGCAACGCACTTTCAGCTCCATGAAGGCTGGCTCAATGTGCGGTGCTGGCAAGTTGGGCAGCGCCATCAGCTCTCGGATGTACGTCCTGATGTGCAGCTGGTGGATGTATGCGCTGCGGAGGCCATATTCTTTCACTCGACGGTACACAGCCTGTGCCCAGTGGAACCAACACCCACGCACAGAAACTTCTGGAAGGCACCGGCTGAGTGTCCCCACACAGCTTTCTCAAAGTCAACAATGACTTCTTCCACAGCCGCTGCTGTCGGAAGGCACCTAATGATACCATTTAACACAACAACATAGTCCTTCTTCTTCCGTCGTGTCATTAACACAAAGCACAGAGGGACTTGTTTCATCGTATCTCCAGACTTTAGAAAGCTGTGCACGCTCAACAGCTGTTTAAACGGCTCCCGTACAACACGGAATGTCCCATCCAAGAATCACAGCTTTGATTTTGCGAGGTGTGACAGCTGAGCAGCACTCGTAAACACAAGGTGGCATTCTCCGTCCTCGATTATATCGCACTGCAGAAATTTAGTAGGGATATGGGTCATGTCAAGCTGGAAGGCAAAAACAAATGTGTTTAGACTACATGTTTATATATTTATAAATATAGGTTTACATACAATACCTACTATACAAGTCATATCGAGCTGGAATGCAGACATATTTTTATGCACATTATATATATATATAATATGCATAAAAATAATAATTCCATAAAAATAATAAGAGGCGCGGATTCAAAACTTAGCTGAATGTTTCGTTATAAAATAATACAGTAGCATCGTTTTAGTTTAAGACATACTATGCTATAGGATATTTTATAGTTTTCTGTAAATTTCTACATATATATATTATATATATATATAATATATTATCCACAAATATTACCTACATAACTCATTGGTGTTGGAATGCAGATCTGTCATGCATATTATCTTACAACAAAAATATAAACTTTACTCATACACTGTATGGGCGTTTTCATTGATACATTCTACCAGTTTAGTGTTTTTATACAAACTTAATATACCGGTACCTCAAAATCTTTGTGAGATGGATTCTTTGGCCGTAGTTGCTCCCTGGCACGGTTTGCGTACCTCTGTAGGTTTTTGTAGTTGGGCAGCTCCTCATCTTTGCTTGTAAGGTCAGACAAGATATCTGTCACCACCTTTCCAGATGACCTGTATATGTTGCACCTTGCAGCAGCTTTGACCTTTAAAAATCTATTTAAAAATTTCATGTACTTCCTGTATGTTTGAAAGGGAACTATCGACACATCATCTGTGACTTGGGACATGATGGCCAAAGGCCTTTGAAATGTTAGGTTTTTGTGCACATCCACTCCACTTAAAATCCTTTTAGTCATTGTTAGAAAGCAAGTAACCATTACCATGTGCTAACAAATCAAACACATTCACACACAATAATACAGAGTAGTCTAGTCTCATCCCAAATTTTGCAACCTTGATGTCTGTTTTAATGTAACATTGTTTTTTCTTAAAATGTTAGTATAGTATAAAACAAGATATATAATATTTAAATCACCATTTGTGTCACTTTGCATCGCAGCAATGCTCCAGGTTCTCCAGGATGGTTGTGTGCATGCTGTTTGCCTCTCATGAAACTGTTGCCTCGCTGACTCACAGTTGAGGAACATTTCCGTGATCCTCGAGCACTACAAATCCACGTAGTAGTTGTTTTTCCCTTGAACTTTTTAGCATATGTAAACCCTACGCTATCGACAAGGATATCACCCCCCTTCTTGGAACCTCCTGCAACTATTCCATAGCTGATGGGCTGATCTTCCATAATTAAATCTGGAGGTGGACTTGACAGCAAGGAAGTTTCTGCCACTTGGTCGGGAACATCAGACAGTGGAAGGGAGACATTAAACGACTCATCTGTCTGATTCTGATGCAGCACAGCAAAGTGACTGGGAATGAAATCTTGGGGCTGCTGAAAGTGTTGTGTCATCGTCCACATGATTGTCACTGCAGGCATGGTGGTCATCAACACTCCACGGCCACGGATCGTCCTGTTCAGTGACTCAACACAGAACAATACATGCTTGGCTGGTGGACAGTAAGATGCGATGGCAACCGAGAGAGCTGCACTGGCTGCAAACATGATCATCATTTCAGAACAACTTCCCGGTGTCGTCACAGAGCGGAGCAGAAGATCACACGGATCATGATGTAATCGATCGTCACAGATGAGGTCATTGTATGACGGATGTTGGGTGTCATAACAGTGTTGGTTATCGATCGATTCCATGGCAGTGAGCAGACGTATTTGATGATGATATTGTTCACTGCCAAACAGGCCAAGGGATAGGGCACGGAAGAAGCAGTTCCCATCACCCTGTACAGAAAGGGGTACTTCAGTTGCCAGTTTCTCTGGATCGATCATCTCCAGAACTCCTGTAGCAGTAGCAGCGTGTCTTGGTAGTGGGGTTGTTGTGTGACACTGTGGTAGCGTGATGTTGTATGTTTGTAAAAGAAGTCTCTCGCTGTGTAGAAGTTGCACTAGAGGACCTGTAAAAAGTGCAAGTAACATTTGCAATTATTAGATAATGTACATGTCTACAGTAATGTGTATTTTTCAGCTCGTAAATTGTGCAAAAACATAAATAAAGTGTCTTTTTACATGTTTTCAGAATTCAGCTTAGTGCCCCCTTAACATCATATACACCAATTTTTTTGCTTTTACCACAAAACCCACAATTCTTATTGTTATTTACACATATCTGCTCCACTGCTCCACTAACATGAAATGTCTATGAAAAATATAGAAAAAAAGTTATTGAACAGTTTTTGAAAATCATACGTAGACAGGTACAGAAAGAAACTGACGTTTTCTATAAAAAGAACACGTTTGTCTATCAATGGCATGTATTTCCTATTGTTGAAGAAGAAAACTTGTTAAACGCTTACTGCAGTGAAAATTATGCACATGTGTTGTTATTATGTAATAGTAATATGAAGAATTCATCATGTAATAATAATAGGAAGGAAACAAAGTAATAGTAATAGATTACATAGCAATATAATTGCCCCCAGGTCTGGTGTACATACCGGTTCAAGGAAGCCTCTATGTCATAAGTTCCGTTCGTGAAGGCACAATGCCGACAAAGAAAGTTGTCGGATTTACCCCAGGCAGAGAGCATAACAGCATCCATGGGAGCACAACGGCTGCAAAATGATTCAAAGGAAACTGTCAGCCAGATGTGGGGTAAAATACATTAGCAAATTAGTATTACATATAAAAATATGGCTATATTGATGTCGGCTATACTTACACATGGTTACGTACCGAGAAATATGCTAAAATATGTCATTGTTCCCATTAGGACCAAATCTACAATAGAAATTTTATAATATAAAAATGGGCCAAGTGGCCCTGAAGTCCTTTGGACTAATACGTCTATATGTGACCCCGGCTGACCAAATGAGTGATAAGGCATTGAACATAGTAGCATGGAAATATTACATGCACAACATGCTTGTGTATAGCGGAACTATGTCAACTCTTCTAATGGTTGACATTTGGTTGTTTCATGTAAAATGTAAATGTAAAACTAAATGCCTACATATAAGACGTGGGAATTTTGATAAACACTTACCGGTGCACCCATTTCAGGCATGACGAGCACTCGATGGAATTTGTTCCACAGCCTTTGTTGCAGATTCCACATGGATACTTTGGTGGTGCCATTGCGATTCACGATAGTTATATTTGGTAACACAAGATGATATTCAAATTACATGGTCAATTTCAAGATGATATGTGATCATTCCCAGATATGGCACACCATTTTATCCACGGTGAGAGTAAGATTGGGATGCATACTATTGGTTGAATGAATTAAGCAATCAAGAATAAGTGGGTGGAACTTGCACCTGTAGGAGTGGTGACAGGATGAAAAACAGTTGTTAGGAATCCCATTGTAAATAATCAAAGAATAGTTAAACTATAATGTGCCTACTTTGAAGTCCATACATCTTTTAACTTGTGCTCTAAGTATTAACAAGTAACAATTGGTCTTCCCATTGTGTTTGTTGGGAATGTGTGAAGACCATTGACTCACACACCACTTCTTATTGAGAATGTAACATTAGACGATTCTAACACAAATCTGACACACCAGATCTGCTCAGTTCCTCTAACTTCTATTCAAAGCATTCCAGTGCGAGTTAAATACTTGATTATCCACATAGGCCTTCTCATAATCAAAGTCAAATGTAAACCAACTTCAGTCAGATACTGTTGATCTTGGCTTTGTTTCAATGCAATTAGGTCTACAATGCGGTTATTCAAACAAAAAGATCTGCTCAGTGAAGCAATACAAGAGTATCAAGCCAATTACTACTGCCTGCAAATCCATAACATGCACAAATCAAAGGATAGACTACTTGAAACAATCTGCCAGATAAAGCAAAGCAGGTGTTGTGAAGCCAATTACAATAGCCTCCAAATATTCTTAACACACGTAAACCCAAACCAAGAAAAAATAAGCTCAATAACACATTGCAAGAGTATAGGACTTCGATAACTATGACAATTAAAAGGACACTATAATCATTTCATGGTAATTGAACAATTTCAGGGTAATATAAGTGCTGATTTTATATATGTTATAAAGGTGTATTAAAATTATGGGGTACCCTAAAAAATAAAACAAACAAATCAAAGATGCAAAGAAATCAAAAGACAGGGACAAATTCAGGATAATGTTACAATTTCAGGGTAATATAAGTACTGATATCTTTTTTATATGTAACACACATGTATGCAAAAACAAAACAGTTTACTTTCACGAATGTATATAAATGAAGTCCACGAACCAATAATTGTTATCTCTTTATTAGACATTTAATATATAATAGTTGAATATATACAGTTGATTTATATGTATATATATATATACACACACACACACACACACACACACACACACACACACACACACACACACAGGTTTGACAATATTATAATGAGTTGTGCATTCCGACCAAAAGTGGTGCATTGCATTGCGACCACGCCGTTGGAGCATTCCGATCATGTAATTGGAGCATTGCGAGATGTTTCATACATTCAGGCAGTGGGGTATTCCACTACGAGTCGAAGCAAAATTAGGGCGCCACCTAGCGAATGACATGAACACTGATGTTAGAAACGATAGCGATGTCCGCGGATTTTTGGTACAAAGCTTAAAATATATGTACCTATTTGATCAGAACAACAAATTTTAAGCATAACAGTGACATTTATTATCATTTACAACGAACAGTACAAATCGCCTTTTTTGGGACATAACACTCCTTTTTTTAGACATCGTCCACAGTTTGGGACATAAGCGACTTGGGACATAACGTCTATAATTCCCCTGTAGTATCCTTACACAGTGACTTGATGTAGTTCCAGAACCTCTTCTGGGCTGGTGGTCTGTCCATAGTGTCGTCTTTGGAGTCGGGGTGTCAATCAGGTTATTCACAGTCTCAATATCAATATGCACGACGTTGTTGTTTCTGTGTTAATCATTAATTATGTGGGTGTTTGCACATATATAGGCCTATGTATATTATATATTTATAATTATAGGTGTGTGTGTACGTTTCGATAAAATATAGATTTTAGGATAACCGTAGAAAAGAAAGTAAAATATTGCCAAAATAAATTCTGACAAGATACCTGGACTGCGAAGGTGACACGGGGAAGCTGGGGTCCGTTTTTGCCTTGTTTAAACCAGATGGTGATGACACATTGTGCGGCCTTGAGACGCTCCTTCGAGGGCCAGGCATGTTGATACTACCCTAAATACGTATCATATGTCAGTTCCTCATATACAACACATATACGTATGACTGTTTGGCATTTCTAATATAAATCGAACGGTTCAGTGACAACCGAGAGCGTTTTGCGGAAGTTACCTGTGTATGAAGAAATGTTCACACCAGCAACACTAATTGTTTACAAAATGATAAAACACTACTTTCTTTTACAACAATTTGTATTGATTCAGACTTAAAGTTATTTAAGATATACCTTGTTACTTAAGATATAACTTGCTGTCTAGAACTGTCAGAAAATTCACTGTTCAGCTGTATATAAAATATTTCCAGATTGTTTTTTATTAAATATTAAATACAGTCAATTTACAAATCCAATAATTAATGTTATTGGATTAATTAACTGCATACTTTTATCTTATATATATATATAGTATTAACTTTTCCTGAACTCATTATGCACATGTATATATATATATATATATATATAATATTTAACTTTCCATTATTTATGTTAATTTTGGTTTTCCTGTGATTACTTACATTAATTTACTTAATTTGTCCAAGTCATAATAGTATATATTTTACATTAAAAAAATGACGTTTGTATATTTATGTATATTTACTTACTAGTCCCTTTGATCGATGAACGTGTACATTTTTAATGTTTATATGTGTATGTATGTATACATGTATATATACATACACACAAAACACACACACACAAACACACACATAGGTGCCGGAACAAAATAAATATTGGACGGACTGAACCGGAGCTTGAGCATCACTCTGCTCTCTGCTGTCAGCTCGACTAATGACATCGGAAGACGGGGGAGGGGTGGTGCTGTGAAGATTTTTGCCACGATGTTCACATTATTAAAAATGTTAAGCTCTTCAAGCTATCAGGAAACTTTGATTTGTATCCCACTTGAGCCAACGAAACCCACCTTCAGGCTTTCAAAAAAAACTTGCAATTGCACTAATAAATATTAGGGGCTAATCTTTTCTTAATAAAAATTACATCAGAAAATGCACAATGTTCCCTTGCCTATAAATATTGGGTACTAATCTCCTTATCTCCCGCCTAATAATACTAATGATACTAATGATGATGATAATAATAATAATTACTATTATTATAATTAATTATCCAAGCATGTGCTGTTTCAAAAATCATACATCATAATGTGTGACCTAACCAACATACATTACACATTAATTTGTTTATATTTTTGTTTCCGATTTGAGTGATACAAAAAGCGTGTAAAAATGTTTGTAAAAGGTAAAGGTAAGTTCTTAAATACAGCGCAGTATACTTAAATACAGCGCAGTATACAGTCCTTGGTATTTCAGACCTGCATGATCATTCAAACACCATCTCTGTATACGTCTCTGGGAAGCATCAAGCCATGCTGCAATTAACGCGTGAACACTATCCGTACACAAATATCGACCACTGTCTATAGCCAGGTACTCATTCGTACAGCTGAGTGAACTATAGCAACGTAGAGTGAACGAACTTGTCCAAGGTTCGACATCAAGGATTCGAACCCGATTTTTCTCATTCGAGAATCCGAAGCTCTAGCCACTACACCACTGGATTCCAGACAGACTTGCACAACACACACATGCACACACACACACATAATAATAATTTTTTTTGAAAATACTTCAATATGATTCCAAAATATGTGTGGTTCACAACATATCATATCTATGATAACAGGCATACTGTTATATGTATTGGTCTGTCCAAAAAGGACCGATTTAGTTATAAAAACTACTATAACTAGTCTACTTGTACGACATACCCAATGATTGTGTTATTTTTGTATTAAAAATTTTATTTACTGTATTTTTACTGAGCAATAATAAGCATTCAATAATGGGCGTGGCGAAAACCATTTACAGACACTAACATTTCATGTGACATTTTCGTAGCCTCCACTTCCTTTAGCTCAGACTCATCTGTAGTTGTTTCGATCATTCATACGTAACTTATTTTAATGCATCTAGAATGATGCATAGGACTGCGATTCAGAAACACTGACAATCTGTGAGGTCACAGAGTGAAACGTTTTGTTTGTTTCTACGGGTAAGTTCGAATAATGTGTGATATTCTGTATGTTCTTTTCTCTGATATGAAGTCCACCCAGGCATTGTCATCATGATCAGACCTGGGGCCGAGTACATTTTTATGGGATTTTTATGAGTACGAGTACTTTGACGATGGACGAGTACGAGTACATTGCTAAAAGCTGAGTACGAGTACATTCTTACGAGTACGAGTACAAGTACATTTTTGTAAATATAAATATTAAATAATAACGTATCGTAAAATCGACAATTTAGTGGATCTCTCTGCAATGTAGGCATGTGGTATCACTGTCATGATATATCTAGGGGCAATATTGAGTCACCGACCAACTAGGCACACGTAAACCAATCATAAAGTACGATTGACATTTGAGAAAAAAACTTAGCCAATCAAGTTGATATCTGTCTTTAATGATCACAAATGTGTGGGTAAAAGAGACTGACCAGTGGATACCCCCAGCCAATCATTTGAACTTTGCTGGTTGTCTCCAGGTTAAGCATGTAAAACAAAGCAACCAACAGGAGGATTTGTTACCTGGCATCCCACTGGCTACATGTCTTTGTTTAGCATTTCTCTTATCTCTGCTCCCTCAGTGCTTGTTCTCTCTGACCTAGACTATCATGCCACATGGCTTCACTGGTGTCACACTAAGTTGGCACCAGATTATATTAGTGTAGGGTGACATCTGACTTGAGCCACCTTACTTCTACAGAGGAAGACTGGCAGTTCTTGTTCTTAGCAGTTAGAACTGTTGGCCAGTGCCAAGTGGCATGGTCTCCAGACTACATTAAATGCATTCCCTGTCTAACAGGTGGGTTAACTGCTACTAGTAGTTGGCTCTTTATGGACATCCTGGTGGCTTGATTAAACTGTTTTATGGCCTGAACTGATAGCCTACAATTATTGTTTGCTTAACAGGGTGTTTCTGACTGGGGAAAGATGCTGCCTGTTGCCATGTTAGGGTATCATAGTCATGGACTCATGGCTATCAGAGAATGAGGATGTACTATGAGTAGGGATGGCAAGGTGGCATTCTATGTGAAATAACAAAGTATTAAAAAAAATAGTTGAGCATTTCAATATTTCAGGAAAGTTTGATTTTATAACTGCAAATAAATTAATTGTTCCCAGTATATATTGAGAAAGTACTCAGATGAACTCGTAATGTACTCGTAAAATCTGAGTACAATGAGTATGAGTACGAGTATGAGTACATGACCCATAAGTTTTATGAGTACGAGTACAAGTACTTCAAAAATGTACTCGAGTACACGAGTACCGAGTACTTCCGCCCCAGGTCTGATCATGATCGTTGATTGCCAGACCCTACCTCCTTCCCTTTCCATTGCGTTGCCGTTGGGGTGTGCTTTGTTGTGAAGGTTTCACAAAGAAGGAATGTCTCGGCGCAGTGTATATCGTTGTCGATGTCATAATGGTTTGCCGTCATGTAGCTTATGACACATCATGACATCACGGAGGTGCTGTTGGGGGTGTTTTGGGAATCGGGGCAAAGTGGGAATGATTCCCACTTCGCCCGGGTCATTATGGGAATTCCCATAAAGCCCGGCCGTATAGGAATCGGTAGCAGCAAACGAAACGCCGTTGATTCCGACTTCGCCCTGGGGCAGTATGGGAATAATGCCGTAATTTGAATCGGATAGTTGTTAAATCGTATATATCCCGCCGAAATATCTGCGTGTAAGTACGTCAGACTGTTAGTGCGTATGATACTATGTAAATGAAAGCTAACAAGCACAGAAACGAAGCAGTACTTTAAACTGGTGTCGAGTTAGAGAATTTATTCCCACTTCGCCCCGGGGCAATATGGGAATAATAGGGTAATGGTCGGAATGCACCTCTGCCTGAATGCACCAGTCGCAATGCACCAACTGCCTAGTCGTAATGCTCCCACCACGTGGTCGCAAAGACCCAACCAAGTTATGTAGTAGTTCTTTTTTATAAAGACCTCCATGATGTATACATATACATAAGAACACTGATGGATTGTTTTCCCTTGTAAATTTACACTGTTAAATTCTACATACACAACACGTCTGAAAAGATGTAGTCAGAAATCAGGATGACAATGTTATTAATTAAACATATATACATCCGTAGGCCGTATTGTCACCTGCGTGACTACATCAAATGTCCCTACAATGTAGAGCACATTGAAAACAAATATTTAGTGATATTCAGTGTTTGCACAAACTGTGACTACACTACACACATTCTTAGAGAAGAAGAGTATCAACAAATATTTGTGCTACGCTACTTAATTGAACATTAGTTACTATTACTGTTGTTACATCTTACATATCTGATCTATTATAACAACTTAATTCACACGCTACACCTGGAACTATTATTACATTGTTTACACAGTTATTCTGGGGTTGACCAGTTCACTAAATAAGTACTTATTTTATACTAGTTTAAATTAATGAACTGGTTGGCTCCACTGTCAGCCCAGAATTGAATGTCATTTCACCGTCTGTTACACTTGTTTGATTATGTTTGTATGTATGATTTACACAATTCTGTCTGTCTGTCTGTCTATATATATATATATATATATTCTTGTTATTCAAAATGTAACGTAAGACAATATACTAACACAAATCTGACATGCCAGATCTGTTCCTAACTTCTATTCAAACCATTCAAGGAGGACTTAGTAAGAACTGGATTACCCAGGTAGGCCTTCACATCATCAAAATCAAACGGAAGCCAACTTCAGCTAGGTGCTGCTAATGTTGGAAGCATTGTTTCAACATCATTGTATTGTACAATGACGTTATTCAAACAAACGGTCTGTTCGATGAAACACTACAAGGGTATTAAGCCAATTGCTATGGCCTCCAAATCAAACAACAGACAACATGCAACAATCTGCTCAATAAAATGAAGCAGGAGCAGAGAAGCCAAATACACAAGCCTCTAAATATTATTTACACACATGCCACTGTACATCGTACAACATAAATTAAAATAGAAAAGAAATAGAGTTAGAGCATTTATTCCCACTTCACCCCGGGGCAAAGTGAGAATAATCCCGTTATTTCCTGCGCGCAGTCGTCAAATCGTATACATGCCGCCGAAATGTCTGTATGCATGTACGTCAAACTGTTAGTGCCTATAACACTTTGTAAATGCAAGCTTTCAAGCACAAAAACGAAACAATATTTCAGAGTAGTGTCGAGTTAGAGCATTTATTCCCACTTTGCCCCGGGGCAAAGTGAGAATAATCCCGTTGTTTCCTGCGCGCAGTCGTCAAATCGTATATATGCTGCCGAATTGTCTGTATGCATGTACGTCAAACTGTTAGTGCCTATAACACTTTGTAAATGCAAGCTTTCAAGCACAAAAACGAAACAATATTTCAGAGTAGTGTCGAGTTAGAGCATTTATTCCCACTTTGCCCATCCGTGGGTTTGGTGGAATGCGTCTGGACAGTTTGCGGCAGCACATCGGCTACATAGAACGCGAGAGGCCTTCGTTGATTTTAATCGACATCGGCACGAACGATCTGGCGTCGCCGATGTGTTGTCCGATTGCTCTAGCGGACGCAGTCGTTTGCGTGGCGGAAGAGTTTGCGGCGGTGCCTTCTGTGAAGAACGTCGTGATCTTCGAAATGACGCCGCGAATAGCACTTGGCGTGAAGAGGGAGGTTCGCGCCAACTTCAACGACGCATGCGACAACTACAATGCCCGGGTGCGACGACTCGTGAAGAAGCTACAGAAGGTGCATTCCTGGAAGCACTGTGGTATGATCGGCATGCTAAGATACGTCCAAAGTGTCAGAGGAGCGGCACTGCGTTATCGACCATGCTAATCAGCAACAAAGGCTCTTTTCAGAGCCAACTAAACAAAACAGCTCTTTTCAGAGCTAACCACGTGTTGACGAGAGAGTTTGCTATATTGGAATTGTGTGCTGTAATGTCCACAGAAATACATCAACTCGTAATACTGTTGTCCTACTAATAATGTGTGCCCCATAAACTTCGAATGACCAAGAAGTTATGTATATTATTTTGTAAATGTAAGGTAACAAGCACACAAACTAAGCTACATTTAATACATTTCAACTATATATATACCAAGTTTAGTACGACATCCAACTATTTTATATAAAAAATGACTACTTATGGATACAACATAGAAGTCCGAAAACTGAAATAAAGTTTTTCATGTCACAGAGTATATTGGCCTTCAGGAAAAAATAAATATATGTGTCTAGTGATGTCTGGAGCGAACTATGTGGCGTCATAATAATGTCATTTTATCAGCATCCTGCATTTGTCTAGCTCAGAAGAAATAGACCCGCTATCAATTCCGGGTCTATTAATCTTTAACTACAGCCCAAATATATAGGTAATCTTACACATTCAAACTCGGACTATGGATGACTATTTACATAACTTTGAGTTGATCACAGTCACCTTTGAAATCGCATATGAATGCTTGAATGAATACATGTCAGAGGGAAGCCAAGTATTCAAACAAAAAGGTATGCTTGATGAAACAATGCAATCCTATCAAGCTGATTGCTATAGCCTCTGCACATCAATAACATACACAAATCAAAGGTCAGCCAATGTGAAACAATGGACTGAATGAAACAAAGCAGGAGTACTGAAGCCAATACTATAATCTCCAATCATGGGCTGAGCAGCTTTTGCTTAACGGATTTGACACTTAGACAGGGGTGAAAGAGTTAGGCAAATTTCAATTCTGGACACTTTAATGTGGGCGACACGGTTGTAATGCAATTTTTAAATAGTACTATAACATTAATAGGTCAATTACTATTACATTGCTTCATATTACTATTAAATCGAGTGTTTGTTCAACCGATTGTTTTAATTGAACACATTTTGAAAAGATGTCAGGGTTCATGACACTATCCTAAAACAATCATTATGAGACAAAGTAGCAATGAGATTTGAATATTATCACAACATCGAAAGAAACGGGATGCGAGGCGGCTAACTATGACAGACAGGGACAAGAGGAAACAAGAGTTGAGAGACTGAGGCAGCAACAGTACAGAAAGGTGAACGGGCGGGTAGGATAAGGAAATCTAAACTAAGTCACACCAAGTACAGTCGCGCGTCGTCGTCATCGGCGGCTTGTAAAGTGCAATTGAAATTCACAAATATGCTTTGCTTAAGAATGGGTTAAATACGTTTTAATGCAGCTTAGTAGGCAAGATCAGCCGACGTTTAGCCACTTGTAAGCGTTAATAATCCTTATATTACAGATATTACACAAGCAGTACAATATTATCGATCAGTTGACCATTGTTTATTTAAAAACTGTACACCATTCATCGATTTTATTCAGTTCAAAATTCAACAGTTTCCAACAGTGTATTACATTTAAACATACTATATTTATATTAAATATACTGCGCGACGTGCACTCTGGCTTTGGTGGTGTTCTTCGTGCAGCAGCTGTGTCGATCGTCGTCGTATTATAATACGTAAGTTTATGTGTGCACACTGTTCTCAGTTCACACATCAACAATATGACACACACACTGTTGTGACACATTGCTAGTGTGTTTAACGGCAGAAACCAACGGGAAGGTGACAGTGCCTATTCCACCATGAGTGAATGATTATGCAACGGTGTGTATGTGTATGTATGTATTATGGATGTGCATAGCTAAGTGGGGTAATTACAACTGATAAGAACATAAATAAATGCCTCTCATTGGCACAATGGTGATAAAACAAATGGAAACAGTATTAATTAAATAAATGGCTCAAATGATACTGGATTTTTTTTACTTGAAAAGGAGTTCACATACTAAAACGCACTTTTGATTAAATCAAGATGGCCAAAAGTTTTTTTGTGGCTAAGGAAGGGGCTGGTAATGTTGTCAGATTTTAGAAATTCTTTGTCAGCACAACCGTAATGTCCATGTCTGTTTGTATGTAAATGTATGCTTATGTGTGTGGTGATGTGTTGCTGCGCTCGCTACAACAGAGACATTGGGATTAAATACACAGTAACTTATGAATATATGGTAAATTGAATATCTGACATATACTGGTACTTAATGTACCCCTCAAGCCCCAACAAGAGGTGTATATGTCAATTTGTATATATCTGTGTATATGCCAGGCATACACCAGTCACATCCACTGAGTTTATACCATGACAATGAAGATACAAAAACTCGCAGCAAAAGTATTTCTTGAAAATCTCATTCAGAATAACGAAAACTCAGAAATATTTTGACATGACCTTTATTCTCAGAATGCCATGGTAAACTGTACAATATCTAAATTTTAAGTGAAGGTAAATTGCTCAGTATCTGAATAACAAGTATCTACCGTGACATATACTGGTACTTAATGTACCCCTCAAGCCCCAACAAGAGGTGTATATGGTGCAGGAGTAGGAGCTGATACTCCTGTCACACTTAGTGCAGGAGTAGGAGCTGATACTTCTGTCACACGCGGTGCAAAAGTAGGAGCTGATACTTCTGTCACACGTGGGGTAAATGATATGAAATTTTGAGTAATGATCCATGACATGACAGATATAATTATATTCATGATCTGGGGATTGCGCATGTCTATCAAATCCACCTGAATCCGGTTCAGGAATTCAGTCTCCACAATGGGCTTAAGGGGAGCTTTAACTGTGTTTGGGGCAGTCTTCTGGCAGGTTGGACATGACTTACAAAACTCTTCTATGTAACTCCTGGGCATTCCATAATAATCCCTACTTGCAGCAGCTAGAATTTTCTTTCTGCTACCATGACCTGTGCTGATATGCAGCTTACTGGCAACGTCAGACATCTTACCACTGGATGACTCGCTGGCAATCCGACAGCGACATGTCACTGCGCCCACCTATGGACAAACACACATACACTAATTGATCCACTTTCACTGCGCCCACCTATGGACAAACACACATACACTAATTGATCCACTTTCTTAAACACTAAGTGAAATTAACCTTTTTTTATTCCCAATGTGAAGCTAAACGCTTGTGGAATACCTTAGAGACAGACACCTTCATGTTCCAACATATCACAAACCCAACGAGAGGAGAGGGTACAAATAAAACCAATCTTACATTTCTTTTTATTGAAAAACATGTATGGCCAACTTGGCTTTCTATTGTAATTAATAAAACAGTGGATTCAGAACGTGTTAGTATTTATCGCTATTTATCGTTATAGGCTACATGGAGGTTAGACAGTATAACTGTATTGTTGTAGCTGATAATCTAAGTAAAATGTAGCGACAAATGGTTACGTTAAAATTCCACCCAGACATGAAAACACATGCAAATAAGGATGGGTGTTTCAAAATAACATGAAATTTCAATTTAAGAGCCTGTAACACATAGCCACCAAATAAACTATCCAAATGTGCCCCCTACACCCTAGGGGAAAAATAATAAAGTGAAAAATAATACAGGTGAGAATAAATATTTCATGACATGTATTAATGTCAACAAGTAGAACTGGCCATACATAACTGGTAAGATCAACACTTTCAAACAGCAAACTTGTACCAGTATCTGAGATTCACCCATGCCAAAGGGATTAGAGTTAATGAAGCCAATTAATTACAGGTCATAGTAGACAGCATGTGGATCCACACTTGACCAGACTACAGGACAAAATACTCCTATGGCAGTCTTGGGCAAATGACAACCAATTAAGTAATCAATGTGCACAGGTGGTAGACTTCATAATTGGCCAACCTAGTATCTGATGGAGCCCTTCACTGTGAACGTTTTAATTAATTATACTGCCCATTTTATAGAAACTTGCTGCCCAAATTTGTTGTTGGGTAATCACAATAAAAGGTGGGATATAACAAGGAATTAAAAAGAGTACATCTGTTGAGATGGTCGAAAGACTTTACTGTTGGCCTACAATATATATCTTCGGTAAGAATGAAACAAGTAACTACAGTATGTCTGATAAATTGTTACCTACCATTCAAAAGTGAAGCGCTTCTCATTTATACAAATAATATAAAATAAAATAAATGAACTATGAGCCAAAACAAATACAAACAAAAATATACACCGAAATATAATAATGACAATGAGTTTCTGAAACAATTCCTACAGGTAATTTGGAGGTATCATTTTCCCCTCCCAATTGAAATCCATTCGTATTTGTAATAAAAGCATCTCCTTTTGGTACGGTGGGTCATAATTTATCAAAAATCTGTAAAACAAAATATGAATTTTTACCTCCTAGAATCTAAATCATGGTATAAATTGGGCGGTAGAGAATGAAGACTGAAGTGGGCTAGACTCCATGGCATATAATCCCCGACTCTATAGACTAGACATGGGCCACATTTAGTAAATTACTAATAATGTTTTAAACTCACCTTTCTTTGGAATGACAAGCACATCAGTGAGGTCGAGCTCAGGAAAGTTCACTAGTTGGAAGCGCTTACGTTTGATCCACCACCGAAGTTTCGGATTGTCGGTGGAAGAAGTAGCAGTGGGCGCAGTTTCATGTTGGAGTTGCCTAACGATTTCTCCATACTTTTAGGACTGATAGGAATTAAGCACTATATATATATATATGTTTATTATTACTGTGATGTATTAACAAATAAACAGTTGTCATGAAGTCATATCGCCCGCCCGGCATCGTGCACCCGACTCCCTCTGTCGATCTGAGATTGTCCTCAACTGCGTCCGCGCACTGGTCACTCACTCACTGCCACTAGCCTACGCAACAAAACATCTCCGTTACAACATTTTATAAATTGGTATTCTCAAACGATTTAGATATTCTGTAGCTAAAATACTTTGTAAGTAATTCGCAAGTTGACGATTTTTGCTGCCCTACAATTCGGTGAGACACTATATTTGTTACTTTCGTACGTCGCGCAATTCCGTGGCAACGTGGTAGTGTGTCATTTGTCAAATAGTGTTTGATCACTAAATGCTTCTGTTTACACTGAATTAACAGTGCAGTTTTCCACATGTCATACAAAATATTAGGAATTTATTTACTAAGATAATAGTTAGATACAGGCTTTAGTTAGGCACTTCAACGAATTCTGCAAACTGGGTCATTTTGCCACCGCGCAGCACCATCTCGTTTGCTGGCATGCGGGTAGCATTTTGTTTCAACTCGTGTTTTGGCGCTCTTTTTCCAGACGTTTATCTTATTTACTGCGAGATTCTTGCAGAGCGTAAGTTGGCAATTCTTTACGTCTTTTTTTGATGGAAATTTGACCAAGATTAAGCTAAATATCATTGATTTGACAGCATAACTGTGTGTCAATTATAACGTTTACCCACTTTTACATGAATGGTTGTATTCGTAGTAAAAAATATTGTCTTTAGACAGATCTATAGATATTGACATTTTGATGTAATAATAATAATATATTTTATTTAATATAGCACCAGATCCAATTATAAATTGTTCGTGGCGCTTTACAACATGTAGAACCCAGATAGAGGTATTAATGATGGCTAAATAAGCATGCATTTTCTAAAAGAAAATTTAAATATTAGTAAAATACGAATAAATACAGAAATTAAATAAATATATTAAAATAATGATCATAGCTACAGTTCTATGTAGAAATAAGACATTGTCAATTCATTTAACTGAACTAATGTACATGTAAGTATAAAATAAATATATAAATAGGTTAATTAATACATAAGAGATATAAAACAAATCAATGCAGAGAGTAAACTATGCCACATTGCACATTGGACAAGAACGAGTCTAAAAAAATGAGTCTAAGCGTGCCTTGAAAGTAGAGAGACAATCAGACGTTGTTGTTTACAAATGTAGCCAACGAACGCGAAATATGTTTTTACTGCCATTCAAAACATGCAACATTTGTCTGATTTTGACCAACCTGTGTCAGTCAGACCAACAGCGTGTCACCTGAGCCAGATGCAAGTCATGACTTAGTCCATTTCTCTTAATTTAAATAATTACAGAAACAGCATTATATGTTCTGATTTTTAGATATGATGTTTTTTAAGTTTCTATTTTATGAATATGATTATAGTATGAGGGCCAAGCCATGGCAGTTCTGCTATACGTAGCCTTAGACTAGGATACGATAGTCAGACTTATTCTTAGCTCAGGGCTGGTTACTGTTTACCCTTTGGCTTGGCATGGCTTATGCCATTATTTATGGTTAGGCATTTATTTAGACTTAGAAATACTATAAATTTCATTATGCAAAAATTTTAATTAATTGTAGATTATGGCCTTTTCTTTAAATGCCTCGGTCTGTTGCGGTAGCCAATATTGACTTACTAATTATATAGTTATTAAATGAATGGTTATATATATTTAACATTTATTTAATAATTCATGTGGTTTTACAGCTTGCATAAATTATACAAATATCTTCATAATCATGAACATTATGGCCTTTCACTGAAATGTGTCAGTGTCGAGGTAGCATGCTAATTAGCCAATATTGACTTGGTAATTAAGTTATTATTATTAATAATGACACCATCAAATCCGGGACTAATGACCCATTCACGGTTGTTTACAAATCAGCAATCATCTAAGAAACATAAAAATGCATTTAAGAGAAATATGTAAGTAAGAATAAATTTAAAAAAATCCTAGTATATATAGATAAACCTATGTATAGTAAAATTACGGGTAAATGCAATGATAAAGTAAACGATTAGCAAAAGTGTTGAACAGCTGAACATGCTTCATAAAAAAAAAAAAATAAGTTGATTAGGTACTAAAATGTGATTATGAGATAAATGAGACTAAAAATTAATTAAAACTGTATGCATGAATAATACAAAGGTTAAATGAGGTCTTATTATATTAGTTTGAGAACAGAAATGTCTTTAATAATTTTCCAAACTGCCAAAATATTTCTTGACCTTATTATTATTAAATGAATAGTTAATATATATTTATTACCATAATTAATGTGGTTATCAGACCTGGTGCGGAAGTACTTGGTACTTGTATACTCAGGTACATTTTTGAAGTACTTGTATTCATAAAACTTATGGGTCATGTACTCGTACTCATTGTACTCAGATTTTACGAGTACATCTGAGTACTCAAGTTCAAACGGTCTATCACCGTCCAGCTGACCCATTTTTAATCTTCTTTAGACTACCTTTTGCTCTCAAATAATCTGTCCTCTTAATTTTATACATAAAAACATAATCTGGCATAACTTTATACATTTTTGTAGCAGCACATTTGTACTTCCAGTGTATCATATATTTATCATTTGTTGTGTATTACACCCAGCTGTGAAGCTAAGATTCTCTGCCAGCTATTGTTTGATGGAAACTGTGACTAATCTGTAATTGGTCACTGGCAGTAGCTTGTATCAACAGACAGCATTAAGCCACTAGACCCCTGTTAAACTGGACAGTTGCCTGTAGGTTTTAAACTGTGTCAAACAGTGAGTCTACCTTTTCCTCTCAAATAATCTGTCCTCTTAGTTTTACACATAAAGACATAATCTGGCATAACTTGATAAGTCTATCACAGCACATTTGTACTTCCAGTGTATCATTGCAACATAATATACATATTACATACTGTGTGCCACATTTGAATGTTGTGCATGTAATATTTCCATGCAATACATTTGCATATATAATGTAAAACTTCAACAGCCGTTTTCTTAATTTTCACTTTTTTACCCCTACCATGTTCAATGCTCCATAACTTCGCCAATTTTTGTAGTAGTCATAATTTTTAAAACCATGTAAAGCACCCTACCAAACCTTTACAAGGATGTAAGAAAACAATGTTACAATTTTTCCGACTTATCACTCATTTGGTCAGCTGGGGTTATATATAGACGTATTAGTCCAAAGGACTTCAGGGCCACTTGGCACATTTTTTATTTACCAGTTTATGTTCATAAAAAACCCTGTTATATCGTACACATGCATCAGTTATTGTGGAATGTGGTGGATATTTAGGGGGGTGGGGCTCTCCAAACTCTCCAACTGCACCCCCGTGAGGGCTCCAAAAATCTACCCCTGCACCCCCACTTGAGATTCTTCAAAAACCTCCAGCTGCACCCCACAGAGATTCTCAATATACTACACATAGTGACTCAAAATACTTCAAACTGCACTCGCATTCACACTTGGTACAAGGCCTGTTTTATGATAGCACAAACATTTTTTGACCTTGTTATTTAAAAAATGAAACTACGTTATGGTCCAACACAAGGTGGTGTCTGAAAAATAAAAATCCTGTTATCCAAAGGTCAAGAGACCCGTTATTTGAAAAAGAAAAACCCATTGCGATTTTCCCCTCTGTCTTTCAATTTCGTTCTTCACTCCTGTCCCATTCCCCCAAACAAACAGCATTTTTAGTATTACTATTATTCATTGCATTATTTTTATTATTATTTTCTAAAGGTGACATGCTATGTTCTAATTGGAATCTCCTTGACCTTTATAGGTTAACTATTGCAAACTTGTGGTCAAAAGTTACCTCACAGTAACAGGTTGTGAGAGTTACTTGTAAACTACCCAATACTGCTACTGAGTTGTTGTCAGTTTGCCTGTCATTATACAGCCTATCACTGTCCAATCCTGGTTACATAACCTACTGGACTATCTAATTATGCTGTAAGTGCCTTTGACTAATGCCATAGGTGTGCCTTGTTGACCCAATCACAGAGACCCTGTCCAGTGAGCTATTGTGTTGGGTCATTGACTCCCTGAGTAGTTCAGTGGCTTACAAGTGACTGTGCTGTGAACTGCTTTCCATGCCACAAGCAAGAACAATTAGAGCAAATCTACTTTTCCATCATATATAACTTTGTAAGCAGGACACAGTGGCATCATTGAACAGATTGTTTCTGTCACACTCTATGTCTATCCAGTTGATGTAACTAAATATTTCTGTGTTTTGTAAGCTGAATATCTTCGCTAGTTAAATATGGATATCAAGCAGGTAAGGTAGACAAACAGGCTGTTGCCAGACTAATTTGTTGTCCTTTTACATATTTTTAGTTCTAGTTGTTGCTTCCAGCGCTCGACAATGTTCTATTAACTGACTAGTCTGTATTATTGTGGTTACAATGTAATGGTGTTATGAGGACTCATTCAATTAGTCAGTCTTTTTCCGAACATTATCGCCAAACTGACCTTTACATGCTGGCACTGAGGGTGGTCACTGCCAGGGTGCTTGTCATTGTCAGTGGTTCTTTTATATCCCAAATTGAGATGGGACCAACATTAATGCAATCTCTGAGTCACAAGGGATACACAGTCCCCAATGTTGAGAGCCAGGTTTTTACACCAAATATCATGCCTGCCCGGTCCGGGTTTTGAACTCGCTGACATGCAGCTAGTTGTCTAGTTAGATGTGCTAACCACTAGACTAGCTGCACTCCCCTATCTATGATACAGTATTGACAAAATACATTGATGCAAAATACTGGACATAACTGCTGTTTCCTAGTCGCTAGGTTAACTCTATGCATACCATGGTTTAATCTTTAATATATATTAACTACTCATACTCGTTATGTTAAACTTTAGTTTATGTATTTGCATTGTCAATTTATAATGTGCTATTCTGTAGTCGCAGTGTGTGTTAACTTTGTGTATAACATATAAGCTTTACTGAGCTGGCACAACATGTTTATAATCACTTTCAGAATAATTCAGTCAGCAGGCAGTTAGTTGTTGACATTAACTGGGATATATGTTAATTTGGCTGTTTGACTAAGTCCACCCTTTGACATCAGTCTATGACTGGTTGCTGACTCACAGTTAACTTGGCTATTTGACTTTAACCATTTCAGTGCCAGCCAAAATTGCACTGCCATACAAGAAGTGCCAAGCCATTTTTTTAGACTTGAACATCGTTCTAAACTTGTAATTTTATGCATTCAGTGTGCAAATATCACCAAGTAAACTATACGTTTCTCAAAAGGGCAGATCATGTTCAATTTAATTCAAAAAAATTTAATAGTCAGACAACACAACATAACTTACTTTCACTAATATATAAATAAGCTTAGACTGTCAAATGACCCGTTTTGCAAAGTAAACATATGCAATTTTTTTTTTTACGACTTCCGGTTTATTGTCGCCATCTAATGCATGCAAAAAAGTCAACCTCTTCAAATCAGGTTGTGACTGCTTACTGTCTGGACAGTTGACGTGGCTGTTGAACAAGTCCATCATTGATATCACTGTCAGACTGTCGCTGCTTGCTGGCATTGTAGGTGGGGTATAAGCATGCAGGGGGTGAGAGGATGTCTACTTGTCACTCTCACTGCTTGCTGTGGGGTGTTGTAGGTGGGTGTAAGCATGAGGGGGTGTCTGCTTGTCACCCTCACTGCTTGCTGTGGGGTGTTGTAGGTGGATGTAAGCATGAGGGGGTGATTGCATGTCGCCCTCACTGCTTACTGTGTGTATGTAGGTGGTGTGGAAGCATGCAGAGTGGTGTGAGTTTGTCTACTTGTTACCCTCACTGCTTGCTGTGTGTGTGTTGTAGGTGGGGTGGAAGCATGCAGGGTCGTGAGGAGTCGTCGGGGTGTCTGCTGCACCAGGCGGCGCTCTATGACAACATTGAACTTTTGCAGTCATTATTGGAGGGGGACGAACGCAAGAACATCGACATGCAGGACATGTTTGGCCGTACTCCACTCTACACCGCCGTCACCAATGACGCCTTTCGTTGTGCACAGCTACTGCTGCGTACTGGAGGTAAGACTAAGAGGAACACGTAAACCAGGAGAAGGTAGAGAAATAAACAATGTTTTTGCAGGGTGATGAAGAAAATATATGTAGTAAATTTTGCAGGACATCTGTAAGAATGTCACATTTGAAAGTATTGGAAATGGTGACATCATCACTTTGTGCTGAGTCTACCAACTAATGACTCAAAGACTTTACTAGACAAGTTTCACTTTCAGGTGCTGTTAGTAAGATAAACATGTTTGCATGAGATCATCATATTTGGACAACGATATTTTATCACATGACAGTTGATCATATGACACTTGTTACATGACATTTATTCACATGACATTTGGGATGTACAAGGAAGAAGTACTGCACCATTTAGTCACAATATAAAAAGCTTTACCACCATAACTAATCCAGTTAGACATTCTTAGAACTTTGAAGACTGGCTAGATTCACAAGTACATAGCTTACAAAAGTGACAGTGCATATATTTTGTGTGTCTAAATGTCATAGATCCTATTTAGCATGTCTGTCAGTCTATACCTTCCTTATTTTCCCATTTTCATTTAACACCTGTTTTCAACTCAGTACATGTGTACATCTAAAAAATTAAGCTTAAACCTATTAACCAGTCAGTCCAATTAACAAATTAAGATGTGCAATCACTATGTCTGGAAATAGAAATACTGAAATGAGATTGGCAGCTCAAGGAGTGTGTGTACATTCCCAGTATGTTTACCCTGCCTGAGTCCGAGCTGTCCTCAGTGGCTTGGCTATGTTTACTGGCTGAAGGATGGACGTATTCCAAAGTACGTCCTCTGTGGTGAGCTTGCTTCGTGTGCTTCGTGTACAAGACTTGTCACATTCATTCAGTTAATATACTAAATATATTATTAGTGTTTGAATTGGTTTGATGCCTGTTCCTCTCCAGTAACACTTTAGGACACATTAGCTGCAGCAGTTTTGAACGATATTCGACAGTGTCTTTTCTGGAAATGTGTATTTGTCATTCAGTAATCCTACATTTTTTATTGAAAACAAATTCTTTATATAATTGAACACGGTCATTGATCAAACAGCACTGTGGTTGAATAATTTATCAGAAGCTTGAACCAACCAAATCATCGACAATAACTATTAACTGAAACAACACTATTCTTATTGAAAAAGTGAAGTAGCACGGAACGTTTCTATCCTATGTCAATATGTGATAAGCTGTGATTAGTAAACAGATGCCTATGGCCATGTTTGTACAACAGATTTGTGACGGTTGATTATTGTTGACTTACCTTTGCATGGAATATATTTACATCATAACGATGTAAAGAACTATTCTGGGCCGTTGGTGAAGTATGTATACTGTGTACCACAAACCAATTGCGAGGTTCTGTTATAAGTATAAATATAACCCCTTGGAGATCAATAATCATATTAAATCAATCTGGTGCAATAGTTACACTAACCAGTGAAATCCTACACTGAGACTTTTGTTCACCTGGACTGTCATCTACGACTGTGACAGCTGAGGGTAATCTAACAAGTAACGTTTGACAAATATAAATTAACCCTATTTATAATACCTGACATTTTCAATACTTGACAAAATAAGCTAATAATGTTATAAAGATATATATAATCAGTTGTGTGTCAGCCTTCATTCAGTTCAAGCAAGAAGCTAAATTGTGCATTATATGTGGCAACACTGGCAAGAAGTATCAGGTTATTAAATTTATATGTGTATATATATATATATATATAATTACAGTGCAACACGCTTATAACGAACATGGATACAACGAATTGACGGATATAACGAAACAATTTGTGACATACAGATTTTTCCCCTGTCTTTTTTATTATAAGCGTTCACGCATATTACGAACACGGATATAACGAATTCGCGGTGGACTGCGATATCTTATACTATAACTACACTTAATAGTAACATTTGTAACTGTTTTATGTGTCATCTAAATAAATGTTACACAACAAAATATCTTTGCGTTTTATAGACACCTGGCGAATAGTTTAAAAACTGTCACATACAACACTGCCACCTAGCGGGTAAACACATACACGCATATAAAACGAATTCACGGATATAACGAACTCGTTAGCTACCCACAAAGTAGTTCGTTATAAGCGTGTTGCACTGTATAATTATGTTTTCTTTGATGAATTGTGACATCGTAGATGAGACAGTGGTGTTCACTGAAGGTGTCTGTTTCAGCGGATGTCAACATTGCCAGTGGGATCCAGTGCGGCTATATGGTAGGTGACAAAACACCATTCACAGTGACGTACCTATCGCATCTAGATTATTGCACGTTTTAAGCAATATTGAGATCTTTGAACCCGCATCTAAAAAATCAAACATAAACAAAATAACACTTGGAAAAGAAGTATAGCTACCTGTCATATCCTTGTAAATCACCCTCCTGGCATGCCAGGGAGTGCTGCTGATTACACCTGTCACAATACCACCTGGCATGTTGTATTGCTAAAACACTGCAGCTAAGCTGAGCCAAGCAATCGTGGCTGATGTTATATGTACTGTTCAGGACATTGAAGTAATTAGTTGAATACACAGTATCACTCACCTGCTCATGAGAGTATTCAAAAATGTATTTGGATTCCATGGAGTCATCCTTTGTCTTTAATATGGGGCGCAAGTGTCTGATTCTGCTAACTGCCATACATTACATAGGATATCAGTCACTCTCTGTCAGGATTAATGTAGTCAGCTACTTCCCCAGGCTTACGAGGATGACATGTCAGAGTAGTGTGCTCTATGAAGCACACACAGAGCACATCATCAAGACCCTAAATATGTCTGGTATTACATTTTGTTTACAGAAATTACACTAAATATTGAGTTAAATTTACATATTATATTTTATATTTTTCATTTGTCATTTAGTTTTCCATTGTATCAAGTGCTGTCATTGGTCATGTCTAAGCCACTTTTTATTATTCTAGTGCATCCATGTAAAAAACATGTTTTTTTTCAGACCCCACTACATGTGGCAGCTCTGGGCAACAAGCACCGCTTTGTGGCCCTGTTACTACAGAGCTATGCTGACCCTAGTCTGACAGACACAAAGGACCAGTTACCACTCGACTTGGCTGTCGCAGCAAACGACAGCGATGAATGTGTCAGACTAATCACTGTAGAGATGGGTGCGTACATCTCAACTATCTTTGTTTTTTTGTTGTATATAAATTTAGATAGATAGATAGAGTTTATTTAGATAGAAATAGATACATAAAGAATATGTGGTATTTTTACTTTGTGTGACTCCTATGATAGTGAGTTTTGGTCTTTGGAGGAGTCCCGGCCCCACAGCAATTTTTATTTTTTTTGTTGCAAAATGTATATTTTATTCATTACGTGGTATGTGTTTGATTTTTAATGCTGTTGGGACAATTAAAAATATGTTTATCCTTTATAATACTTACTGTCCAACTATAGCCGAGGTAGCATATAATGTGCGTGCGTATGTGTTTGTGTGCGCATGTGTGTGCATGTGCGTGCATGTGCGTGCATGCATGTGTGTCTATTAACGTTTTTTATTTAGACGACAACACCTGGGTAGTTGAACAATACCTGGGTGACTGGAGAAAGATAATGTTTTGGTTTCTTTTCACAGAGCGAAGACACAGAGACAGGGAGAAAGTTGAGATTGGTACGTATTGTTGCCATGACGACGGGTGTATATATCATGTAAGACATTGCTGATAAAGGCATGTGTGTTTATTGTCTGCAGTAAACGTGTTACCCCCCTCCCCCAACGAACCGATCGACATACTGTGGATGCATGCAACAGAGAAGATCTTCTGTGGCTTGATAGGTTTCTGTTGGGAAGAAATACTGGTAGTCAAATGTTTGTTTGCCAGTACCTACTCTAGAAGTGGATAATGTTGTAAAATATGTAATAGTCTTGTCATTGATCGTGTCAACAATATAAACACGTCGTTTTCATAAAAATCTGAAGAAACATTTACAAAATACATCCATATTGTAACTCCCTACCACTTACTTGTGCCATGTTATGCAAAGAAATTGTCAGAAAACTGGGTTTTAGTGAAATACTTAGTTTCTATACAAAAACACAGCATTGCGCGAACAGTTTGGGAACAGTGTTTACCGTGCTAGCAGTTATAACCAGTGAAAAAGATATGTTGAAGCACGTGACGTAATTATCTAGGAAAGTCACGCTCAACTCTCGTTAGTTGTACACAGAGATCAGTGGCTACATCTCGCAAGATTTGACAGCACGCTCTCTGAAGTGGGTCAAACAACGATCCAGTAACTAATTATTGTGGTGAATGAGGATCTAATTAACCAGTCACTATATCTAGCGAGTGCATGGTTGAAAGAAAATGATGCTTTTAACCAGTTTTGTTTAGGAAATTAGTAATTATGTAAAACATATATTTTTTGTAGATTGAGTTTCATCTTGACTTCGACATGAAATCTTCTCTTCTAATACTGATTACCTTATAGGGATAAGGATCATATTTTATACAGCAAGCAGGCTGGTTTTAAAGTTTGAGGTGGAAGGGGATATTTCATCATAACCTGTAGAAGTCTGAGACACACTACAGTTAATTAAGCACTGTCTAGCCAAAGACATACTAATGAGGGAGGATTAGGATCGTGCAACAAGTGAAAATTAGATTTCCATTTAGCAGTTGTTCTACCCATTCAAACCTTTAAGCTTGTCCGTTGTTCAGTACTAAAACATATAATAGATTGTTATCTGAACTACTCTGGTTGCATAATGTTATTTAAAAAGGTTACGTAAGTAATCCGGAGCCGTCTGTAAAGTTTACATTAAGGTACAACATTTTCAGTGGTGTTAATCTAACCAGATGTTTGCATCGTTAGCAGTCCATGTGTTGTTTGAATCCTCCAGTTGTTATATACCAATTTCATCTAAAGCCCAAATTGTACGGCATTCCACATTTGGTGTACTTCTGTTTATGTGGTTACATTTGTTTATGCATATAATGAAGGGGGGGTACTAACTTAATTATGATCTGACTTTGATCATGGTCTTGCCATCAGTTGCAGCCAATGATTCATATGTGTCATAGCAATGATTCAGTAATCATTTGTCATCCTGTTGATATGTAGTTTGTGCCCGGATCACCACCCCTTGGTTTTTATCAAAGTGAATTAAAAGACTGCTAGACCAAATATGTATAGAGTACTGCTAGACCAAATAGGTACAGGGTCTATAGACGTAACTGGTGTTAAAACTTGTTAAAAAAAACAAGACGTTTAAGAGGGTATCAATTATATGTTTTAAAGATATTTAATGATTATTAAAATATTAATACAAGCATTTTTTCTCAATTAAGACAGATAGAGGGACTAGAAGGTATGAACCAACATTAGTGAAGGATCAATTCAGTTTAGATATCAGAAGTTATTCATTCTTACATAGGACTATAAATGAGTGGAACTGATTATCTACTGATTGTGTAAATGCTAGCAGTGTGGAATATGTGTCAAAACAGAATTCAGACATCGCAGAAGGATGGGTTATACATAGAAACAAAATGTTGGGCTCTTAAGGGATCATTTCTGAATGACAATGTCCAATATCAGACAAAATTACTTTCGTCTCACCTCAGCCCCCCACCCCCATCAGATGAACCGTTGCAAACATTTATATGATTATACAAATATATAAACAGTATCGGTCCGAAGCATAAAATATCAATGTCCGATGCCAAACAAAACTGTCTCTGCCCCCGATCCACAAAAGAAAGTAATTTCCTCTGATACTCTGATCCATAACAAGCCAAAGGTTTCCTTGTCCACTTTTTATGTGGGGTTTTGCTCTGGAAGGTAATATGTGAAAAACTTTAATGTGGACTGATGTTACAGAGTTGCAGAAAGCTTGCCGCGATGGCGATGCAATTGCGGCCTGCCAGGTGTCGAGAAAGATGGACGCCAAACATGTGACAACGGTCATCAACACACTACTTGACGGCCAGATCTCATTGCTCCATAAGTAGGTCACTGCTAATACCGCTGTGCTGTTTCTAGTAAACGTAAAGTCTGTGCTGAAATATTCATCAGCCGTGTTTGTATACATTATTTATGATGTGTTGTATTTGGCTGTGTGCATAATGTATAAATATAAAATGTGTGATCCGAATATGACTGATGTATTACATAAATTCTAGGACAATGTTATAGGCTAATGATAATATGTCGGCTGTTGTAGTTATTAAAACACAGTCATGGCAGAGAGGTTGTTGTTTTATTCTAAGTATCATTTGTTATTTGAACCCTGTCTATATACAAACTGTGCAGTAAATGTACACTTATTTAGTGTTCCTAACATGCATGTTTAAGCAACCTTGTCTGTACCATTAACCCGGAATCATCTTGATAAGCTACGAATGGTAATATTATTAAACTTTCCCTGGTGTATTGCCAACACTGATGTACAGACATTCGTTGAATCAGTTGTACGGCATCCTATTTGCTCTCTTCGTTGGTCTAGGTTGTGGGAACCAGCCAGGCAAAGTGCAAGTCCATGAACTTGTGTTTAGTGGCACCTGCCTCCGCTACAGCTGATGCTCATTATTTGAATGTTTTGTTTTGAATTTGAATGTTTCAGTGGGAGATATTCAAACTGCAGACAATGTTTCAGATTTATTAAATGCAATGTGGCAGGCAGTGTACCATCAATATATGTATTCTAGTTCTATTATCATAAGTATTTCACTCAAGAACAACTTCTGAAACAATCGGGTTTACAGTACCAATTGATAATCTTCATGTATGTAATGTTGGTCCACTTCAGGCAACCTACTACTGAAAATTATGCTAGAATTACAGCGCCTGTGCTTGTGTTATATTTCAACAAAGCCAACACCCCTACTTTGGGCAAACACAGCTCTGATACCACGCCCTGTCCTGCGTCAAAAAAATTTCATCAGGGTTCACAGTAGTTATATCAGGGTTCGGGGCATGGAAATCCTTGAATAGCATGGAGTTTTCAGAAATAAGATGGCGGGCACCCATATTGTTCAGTTCTAAGCCTATGGAAACCAGGGTGCCACTGTGGGAACAAGTTTTAGAAGATCAAAATACTGTAGTGGTGGTTTGTAACTGTTGCTTTTGGTTTGTTCCGTGGACGTATGTTAGTACAGGTATGTTATAATGTTTGTTTTGTGTAACAGTAACAGTTTTGGCATGGATTGTTTAATGGGAGCATGGAAAATGTATGGAAATGGTATGGGTTTTTATAGTTGCTCAAGTGTATGAACCCTGTTATATAATGGTTTATGCGTGTGACTAACATATCTCAGATGGTGCCTATTATCTGCTGACTCTGGCTGAACTGATACAGACATCAGTTAGTCCTGTCTTTCTTCTAAGACAGCTGCAGTGTGACGTTGCTGTTTCAGGGCATGTGAGAACAGCAACTTTGAGATGATCTACTTCCTCATCTGTCACGGCACCGAGAGTCTAGTGCACCCCGTCACTGGCCACACGGTGCTCCATAGTGCCTGTATCGAGGGCAGCAAACTGTGTGCAGAGGTCGTACTACAGGTCAGTGGGGTCGTGGCACAGGTCATTGTAGAGTCATGCTGCAGGACATGGGTTGTGTCACAAGGTAGTTGGGTCACCATACAAGTCAGTTGGGGTCAGATGATTGAGGTACTCAGGTCAAAGAGGTCGTACTACAGGTCATTTGGGTTGTGCTACTTGTTCGGTGGATCATGCTTCAAGTAAGTGGTCATGCTACTTGTTAGTGGGGTCATATTGCAGGTCTGTGGGGTCGTGGTACAACTCAACAAGGTCATGCTACAGGTCAGTGAGGTTGTGCTACAGGTCATTGTGGGGTCATGTTACAGGTCAATGTGGGGTCATGTTACAGGTCAGTGTGGGGTCATGCCACAAGGTAGTTGGATCATGATACAGGTTAGTGGAATCGGATGATTGAGGTTGTACTCAGGTCAGTGGGGTTAATCATAATTAGTTTAGGTAACAGTGAAATATCTGGAACAAAATTAATGCCATTTACTCACTATTATTTGCTGACCATTTCCCATTTATAACCATCATTCTAGAGTTGGACCAAAACCCTTATACAGTCAGTGAATATTATCAATGACCCACACTATCATATTTTGTGTTTTGTAGAACTACCCTGAGTTGATCCAGGCGCCTACAATAGAGGGTATATTGCCCCTACATGCAGCGTGTGAGCGAGGCCATGCGGACATTGTAGCTCTCATCCTCTCATTCCCCTACCCAGACGTCATGCACAAGATGTTCCGAGAGCAGACGGGTGCACGCATGTATCGCCTCGGGTTCGACATCAACGCGAAGGACGGTCACGGTCGTACACCGCTCCACCTGGCAGCCATGAATGGACACATTGAGATCGTTCGTCAGCTGCTCTCATTCACTGTGTCCATTCTGTTTGAGTTCACTGGAAATGAGGTCCGCAAGGTAGCGAGCGCAACCAACAGTCCTAAGGTGATGCACTCTGGGAAGGGGCGTGAATCGCCGTCACTAGGTGGCTCTGCTAGCAGAAGTCTGTCGAATATGGCAAATGGTGATAATTCAGGTCGTTCTGCCACGTCGAAAAAGGATAGCGTAGACTGTGGTAACGAGGAGGCCGTGGAACAGTTCCACCCGGTCGAAGTCGACAGACTGGACTTGGATGGGAACAGTGCGCTACATTTGGCCGTGAAGCGCAGTGAACGCTCACAGGCATCCTATCGCCAGATCGCGCTGGCGTTGCTGCAGCACGGAGCGAATGCTAACAAGCCGCTGATCAGCGTCGGCGGCAACAGTAACGCCCTATTGCAGGCATGTAGTAACGACGATGCAGAGATGATGGATCTGTTGCTAGACAACGGCGCGACCGATGACGACCACGTCGTGTTGCGTTCAGCGGTCGAGATGCAGAACGACAAGATGATTGCGACCGTGCTGAAGTACCGCTCGCACATGGATGCGGAATATCAAGTGAATCACAACGCAGCGCGCAGACAAAACCAGATGGCACGACTGCGGTCAAACACAAAGAACGTGTGGCCGAGCGTCGCTGTTGTCCTCAACTGGCATGGTCTCGGTCTGCCGCTCATCAGTCACGTATGGCTGCACGACGTCTGTCTGCTCCACAACAGTGTCCCGTCCGACATCCACGGCCGCCAGGTGGCACTGGCAGCCATCACAAGGATTGACCTGTCAAGGAACAACCTCTCGCTGCTGCCTGAGGAACTCTTCCAGTTGCCGTCGTTACGACTGCTGAATGCCGCCGAGAATCACATCCGCTGGATCCCCGGATGTGAGGTGAGGCTGGGTACGGAGGCTGGGAGGAAACGGTCGAAGGAGATGGGGGAAGACTCAGGGATCTTCCAGTGTAACATAGACGGCTCTTTGGAGGGCCACGTCAGCGACAAGGTGGCCAGTGTCGCCGTGGCGACGGGAACATGGAATGCTCCCCTACTGGAGGAGGTTGACTTGCACCACAACCAACTGAAAGACCTCCCTGCTGATCTCTTTAAACTGCTGTCGCTGCGGAAGCTGAATGTGTCGCATAATGTCCTTGAGGTGGTGCCCTATGACATGTGGACGAGCGAGAATCTAGTCGACTTGAATCTGGCAGACAACAAATTGAAGTTGTTGCCGTGTTTGCGCCCCAGACCGTCTGACCACCAGGTGGCGGGCTCAGACCCATCCAGTTACACTGTCTCGCCCGACATGTCTGATCTACTCCAAGACAGCGATCAACACGGCTACACGGACACATCCGACGGGGCATATGAACATCATCCCGTGCAGCTGGTGAGTCACTGGCAGCACCGACTCAGCGTCACCATGGCAACAGTGTATGATGACGTCGGCGATGGAACCACACGGATGTCACGGTTGAGCGAACTCAACCTATCGAGGAACGCCCTCACGAGCGTCCCCGAGGGGTTGTCATGCCTCGCCCCGCAGCTGTCAAAGCTTCACTTGTCACATAATAACATCACGAGTGTCGGTTCGATACAGAACCTGCCGGGCGGCATCAAGTGGATAGATCTGTCGGACAACAACATCGCAAGGTGTGTGCTCTGGGGAGGGGAGGGTAGTTGGGACGGCGCAGGATCCTACGCGGAGCGCTTCAGCACATCAAGGATGTGTTACGGAGCCTTCTGTCAGAGCAGGCAGACAAAAAGGTATGGAACGTGATAGAGCTTGTAGCTTTGTCAAGCATGTACTTTATGTCTGATAAGGTTGTTTAGTTACCTGTTGGAATTCTGTGTTATGTTCAGTGTTCGTGATGCCGTCATAGCATTATTGTGTGCTTTGCTATTGTGTAATTGTGTTCTAAGAATGTCACTGACAAAATTCGCTATCAACGCACTTGCTGAAATGTACTTTATGCTTTTCGACAAAAATTTGTTTAGTTTTTTATAGTGCATGTTAACTACCCCGTAAACAGGTGTAGAATATGAACATTTCATACCATGTTGCCGTAGTTAGGAAACAATAACAAAGTTAGCAGATAGAAACATTTGTTTGCATGGTTTGAACAGAAAGGACAAAGAGAGACAAAGAGAATGAGAGACAGTAAGAGTGAGAGTGAGATAGAGATTATGTATAACTAATATCGCAATAGTAGACCATTCAGGTTTAATAGCATAACAAATGTTTATGTTTCTTTAATTCTAACCTGGACTTTGAAAACATAATTGGCTATGACATACTTGATGAGAATGTGTCTATTCGCAATACATTTATTACGATAGTTGGCACAGTTTATGTAACGTATGTACTTTGATTGATGGATGGATTGATTGATTGATTGATGGATTTATTGATTGATTGATTGATTAATTGATTGATGTCTCAGCTACATGATGTCTCCATCAAGCACTCGAGTGCGTGGATGTCACAGTCGCAACAGTTCGAGCGGCTCGCTCAAATCTACAGCGCTCACAACGACTCCTGGTGGCAGTAGTAGCTCCACCTACACGGTGTTGATGTCGTGTGTCCACCGACAACACCGGCAGCTATTGAGTCTACGCACATTACGGTTGGCTCACAACGGCCTCACCCGACTACAACTGACGGCAGACGAAGAGGAAGGGGAGGAGACTGGACTGGAGTCATCTGTAAAGATGGCATCATCCTCAGACACAGATGTAAGTGTTTATATTACTATGGATGGACTGAGTGAGAGAGAGTGGACTGGAGTCATCTGTAAAGATGGCACCATCATCAGACACAGAAGTAAGAATTCATATTATTTAGAGCTGGCACAATATTTGTAATAAAATGTTTTGCAAATACCTTGCAATACTCTATTGCAAATTAAGCTATGTACTGCCAATACTTTGCACTACTAAAAGTATTGCACTCAGCAATACCCTTAACTATTACTGCCAACTCATTAATACTTCAACAGTCCTATCAGGACATGTCTGTACTGCTTGCACTTCAATAAACGATAAATCTGTTTATGGGTTAGTTTGCTGAATTATTTGACAGCATCCTGTAACTTTTAATGTGTGATATAAAATGTCCTTATAGTATTTTACAGTAGCTCTTTCAAGTTGCATCAACCAGTGAGTTGGAGTCTTCCATCCGTTATATGACATTATATTTTATTTTCCTACAATACGATATATACTTACTACTTGTTTTTTGTTGCCGACTTGAATGTAACATTGTATGATTTCTGTAATGCATATTCAGTTGTATGATGTTTTTGGAAAAAATTAAAATTTCCTGTTCCTATGAGGTAATCATTCACAATTTGTTTTGTGTCTGACAGAGCCAGCGTACCGGTAGTTGGCAGTCTCAGGATTTAAGCCCGCGAAGTGACCCGACCGTGTTCTGCCCCAATCTGGCCGTCCTTGACCTCAGTGAGAATGCCCTCGGGTCAATCACCCCCCAAGTAGGGCAACTCACTCAACTCGCCGAACTCAAAGTGATCAACAACAAACAACTCAAGGAGGTATGTCTGATTGTTTTAAAATAATCATTTGTCATTTATCATTGCTTTACAAAGTCGTCTCCCTCAGATGGTGGCAATGTAATTGTAATGATCAGATCACTTAATTATTTGTTTACTATTATAATATTTTGTTGTTATGTCAATTACGACTTTTTTATCAGATATTAAACTTGTCATTCTTGTTTTAAAGGGATGTGTTTAATTTGTATTAATCTAAATTGTTATGCTTAATGAGTATGTCTGTCTAATGTATCAGCCCTGTTCAGCAGTGTAATTTATAAATATTTCATAAATTAATATAATTTATTTAACATATTTATTTAACTCATTCATTTAATGTATGTTTAATTATCTTTTAAACACATTTTAATTTTTAAATTTGCTAATTGTTTAAAAACATACATAGTTTGTTCTTGTTAGCGCCACTGTGCATGTTGTTTCTTGGCTATATGCTGCATTATAAATGCATACTACTACTACTAATAAATATAAAATATATAATAATAAATAAATAAATAACATCCATCTCTGGCTGTAGTTGCCCACCAGTCTGGGCATGCTGAAGAAGCTGTGGAACCTGAGTTTTGGCGGTTGTCCTGTGGAACGCAACCTGCAGGGCCTCCTTGGACAGAAGGCCAAGAAGACCAGTGCAGTCCTCGGCTACCTCAAGTCTGTCAAAGACGAGTGAGTAGCTCTTCTAGGGATCTGTGCCCTGGCATACACAGGCAGCAGTATATAGTGGGGAGCTACTTGGTCTCGCAGAAGTAGCTTAGGACAACGACAGTCAGTGGTGTATTTCATTGTAGAAATTAACTTTATGCAACTTTTATATATTTTTTAAATAGTCAAAATGAAGTTTTTGTAATTTTTTTGTTAAAACATTCATATATACTCCTCCAAAGATATCTCACATAATATATTTAAATAACTAGTTTTGGAAAATGTACTGGATAGCATAATGATCCAAACCAAATGAGCACATCATATTTACTTTTCAAAATATTTTAATTGTTTGCTGGCAAAACATGAATTCCTGTAAATGGCCTTCAAATATTGATTACTTGATCAAGCCATGTTTCACCCATGATTAAAAGTGATTCAGAGTTTTGTTAAAAGTGAACTTTATTGATAATAAACATACAAAGCTATTGAAATAAGGAAGATATACATTTTTGGTAAGTTTTTGAAAAACAAATAATAAGTTAAAATGTTGTGAACACTACATTGATTGTTATTAAATTGAATGCTGTATCCTTTAATTGTTATAGTGTGTAGTGTTAATTAATTTTAAGAAGGGTAATTATCTTTCAGGCATACTCGTCTGTCATATACTCAAATGTATTGTTGGTGTAATTTGGGTTTGCTCCAATAATGCTGTAATAATAATATAACAATATTTTTCTGCAACAAATCTGCCAGCTCTGGCCATTCAGAGATGCATTGAACGACTAGAAATATGAATTAATTATATTAAAACAAATAGATATATTATAACACATTGAACAGTGAGCTCGGATTCTCTGAGGATATTGGTGCTGAAGAAGTAATTTATTTATTATTATATTGAGAATAAATTAATTAATTGTTATTTCGCAACATTACCGCAAGAAACTGCTTTTTTGTATCTTTCCAAACATGTAATTGTTGATGCACAGAGCTGTGCCATACAACCGCATGAAACTGATGCTGGTCGGGATCCAGAGCATTGGGAAAACTTCCCTGCTAAGGCTGCTGCGGAAGGAGGGAAGAGCCAACCCAGAAAGGAGCAAGGTCAGGCTTTATTGCATCCACTCAAGAAAACTTACTCAGAGCAGAGGGCCAAAACCACACTTGTACGATGAAAGTTGTTCAAGCAACAACTGGATACAGTAAAGGTTGATTTAGCAGATGTCAGTAATGTAATACACATACTGTAAATGTCCATGTATAATACTCATCCCAACTTTTGGCACCAATTCCTTATATCCCTGCTTCTGATAGTTTGCTTGAAGTGCACCTCACTATCATTCCATCAAAGTTCGTTTGAGTGATGATTCTGGAAATCATCTCAGAATCGTAAAAATATCCCTTACGCAAGTTACGCCATTCCCGCCAGCTCATCGCACGCGACAACATCACCCCGTGAGTCGTACATGTGTCGTTATTCTTCCACCTGGTGGATACTTGTACGACTCTGAATGATCCCACGTGGATGTTTGTAGAACTATAGCGCATCCCTAACAGACGGTCATGTGTTGTTTCAATATTCCGCCGAGATGTTCGTGCCAAACTGTCTTACATAGAAACAACAATCTTTTAGGAAATGTGCATATAAGACTCTTAAGGTGTGTGATAAATTGTATAATGTGGATGGTGACGCCTTCTGTACTTTGCCTAAGTAGCTACATATCACATAGCACTTTCTCTGGCTCATATCTGGTAAAAGAATTTTTTTTAGTGCTGTTACCATGTATAATATGTACCTGGACGTTTAATAAAAAATTGAAGGAAAACAATGCATATTACACACGGAAACTTACATATTTGGAGGATACGGATATAATTTTGATTATAAAATTGACAAATAACAATGTACTGAATCCATCAATTATGCCTGTGTCTGTTTATCCAACAGAATTGGGCACAGAGGATGGGCCAAGAAGGCATGAAGGACAAGGATCTTAAAGGGGAGAACATTTCAACTGTCGGTGTTGACATTGGCAATCTGGTTCTCCAACGCGGCAACCGAGAAATCATCTTCCGCACGTGGGATTTCGGTGGCCAGGTAAGGAGAGGCATTGTGGAAATTTATATGTTGATAGCTTTTACATCTTGTGTAAGCTTACTCAATCCATGGTGTTTTGTACAGATCAGGAGCATCATGGTATAGGTGTATTTTAGAATAGTTGCATGTGATTTTATGATAGAAACAATCTTGTTAGTTTTAAATAATGAGAAAAGATTAAACCAAGTTCACCATTTCATGATATATTGTTCTTAGTACTTGAATAAATATGGGGATGGTACAGTGCCTGCCAAATTGTGTTTAATAAACCTGAAATTTTGGATGCAATTTGAATATTTTATTGCAAAATGTTCAAATTTTTCAGATTTTATAAACATGCTCTGTTGGCAATTTTTGAAGACCAGTTGGGTTACCCACAAGACCCTTTGATGTGTGGCGCTTATGTGATATTCCCACATTAGATTAATGTAGAAATGTTCTCATGTCACGTCTGGGATATGACGTGAGTTTGTTGGTTGTCAGCGTGAGTACTACGCCACCCACCAGTACTTCCTGTCAAAGAGGGCAATCTACCTCGTCCTTTGGAAGATCACCGATGGCGAGAAAGGGGTCAACGAGATACTGCAGTGGCTCGTCAGTGTCCAGGTGAGGGGACAGTGGTCAGACAGACGGATGGACACACTAAGAGGTGTTTCTGTCATCTCTACCTCGGATGACCTTATTTCTGAATTTCTTTTAGGTTTATCTACAAGACACTGACAGTCCATGTTTAGGTGATTATAATTGTATTACGCGTCAGTTTTGTGATATTTCTGTTGTATATTTTAATTAACAGTACATGTATTGTTTGTTATTTTTATAACACGTGTTATTTCATAATTGAGTTGTAAACATTCACTTGTGTAATACCTGTGTCGTTTAATTTGTGGGTGAAATAAATACTTTTGATTCCAATTCTAGCAGAAAGATAAAACATTTTATCTCAAGAAAACCTTAACTACACAGATTGAACAGATCTGCCAGGGAATAAAGTGTAGTAGTACTTTGAGCAGTCCTGAGGACTATAGAAGATTTGTTATCTTTTTATAATATAGATGACGTGTTCTGGTATATTTGCCCTCTCTGCAGGCTCGGGCCCCCAACTCTCCCGTCATCATAGTGGGCACACATCTGGATCTGATCACGAAGAAGAAGTATCCGGTGAACTACCTGCCGGACCTCCAGCAGCTCATCTATGACAAGTACATGGACCACATGGAGCCGGAGAAGAGCGGACTGCCCAGGGTCATAGGTCGCATTGAGGTCAGCTGTAAGGGTCGGCTCATGTTCAACAGTCACATTGACGAGTTAGTCAACATGATCTGGAGCATTGTCCTCGAAGAACCTCAGCCCTGTGAGTCTTGTGTCAGTGTGTGTACATCTGTCCGTCCGTCTGTTCGTCCGTCCATGTGTCTGTCTGTCTGTTCATTCGTCCAGCTTTCTTACTGTCCGTTCAGCGATCTATCTGTCTGTCCATCCAGCCATCTGTCAGTCCATCCAGCCATCCGTCTGTTCATCCAGTCATCTGTATGTCTGTCTAGCCACCTGTCTGTCTGTCCGTCCATCCAATCATCCGTCTGTCCATCCAGCCATATGTCTGTCCATCCAGCCATCTGTCTGTCCAACCAGCCACGTGTCCAGCCATTTGTCTGTGTATCAGCTCTCTCCTGACTGTAACATGAAGATCAGTCATTATATACATGAACGATTCATATACATGCATGCATGCATGTGTACATGTGTGCTTGCAGGTAACCGCAGCATGTTATGCTTGCAGGTAACCGCAGTGTGATGTGCTTGCAGGTAACCACAGTGTGATGTGCTTGCAGGTAACTACAGTGTGTTGTGCTTGCAAGTAAACGCAGTGTGGTGTGCTTTCAGGTAACTGCAGTGTGATGTGCTTGCAGGTAACCGCACTGTGATGTGCTTGCAGGTAACCATAGTGTATTGTGCTTGCAGGTAACCATAGTGTTATGTACTTGCTGGTAAGCGCAGTGTGATGTGCTTGCAGGGAACCGCAGTGTATTGTGCTTGCAGGTAACCACAGTGTATTGTGCTTGCAGGTAACCGCAATGTGCGCCTGCTGGAGCAAAAGGTTCCAGCCAGCTACGTTCACCTGCAGGACGTGGTTGGCATGCTGGCTGAGGAGAGGATCCAACAAGGCAAGGACCCCGTCCTACACACGGAGACGTACAAGTAGGTCACTCACGCACTGCTATTATTTCTTCTACAGAACTGGTACTCAACGTAATACTGTAATGACTTAAATCTATTAAACTAATAGCCCGATAGCACTATGACATCAGTCGCGAAAACATAACAGATGGGCAATGTACACTTGGATTGTATAGGGGCTTCGTTAACCGGAAATTATAAACAACAGTACACAACAGGGCTATTATTGATGATTGTCATGCCGAATACTAATTGTTATGTACCGCATTTTCATGCAACTAATAAATGCCATATGAATCGACCCTTCCATAAGAAGCAAAGCCGTGTAAGCGTTGGATTTCATCAATACAGAACAATAATTTAAAGGTGAATTAAAAAGGCATGAGTGTGTGCAGTTTAGATTTTAGCAACGGTTGCAAGACCTATGACATCAGTCACCTCACCATACTTCCCTGGGCAGCGGAATGGAAAGAGGTGGTTGAATAGTACAACGACAATGTCACAAGGCAATGTCAGGACCACACCTATGCAAATAAGCCTATGCTCCTTGCATTAGATGTACTGAAGCCTGTCAGCAAAACAGCGCATTCTTTTCTACAACTTTCTCTGGCAGAATCACCCCCTTTATGTCGTTTTTGCGAAACAACACTAAAGTTTTTGTCATCTATACCAATATTAATATGTCGCCAATAATCACAAATAATATAAGTAGCATACGAAGAAACAAAGATACTTGGCAGCGTACGAAAACTGTTGCAGCGAAGATATCAACAAACTGGTATCATCACTCAGTCGACCCCTGATTAAGCCCACAGTGCTTTGTGCAACGTGCCTTTGTTTTAACGGCTGATATCATAAGCCTTCAGGCCTATTACGTTTATATACTTACATTTTTTGGACACCTTTGTAAAATAATTTTCCTTTGTTTCAGTGTAATCAGACGGCAATTATTTGTATTTTTGACGAACCAAGTACCAACATTTCTCCAGCATTTTTGTTGAGGTGTGCAAACACTCAAATGAAAAGTCGGGGGATATCAATCGAACATTATGTTCATAAATATTATGGGACATTGGAATATCGGAGAGCTGAGAATATATAGTTCTTACAGTACTACATGATGTAGCAATAGCAGCATGGTCACAATGACAGTAATAACTGTTCCTGCAGTGCGTGCGTGCGTGCGTGCGTGCGTGCATACATGCATCTGTAGAGTGATTCTGATGGAGGTGTTTGATGTTACAGACAGCTTGTGCTACAGAAGATGGAAGAGCTGTATGGCACATCATTCAGGGATGTCACAGAACTCAACCAGGCCACCAACTTCTTGCATGAAAATGGTACGATTTTCACCTGATGTCAGTAATTGCATTGTATACATGGCAGGTTTAATGTAAATTGCATCGCGATCACAGTAGAAACTCCTGTGTTCAGACCTGGCCTTTTCTAACCCTGTGTTGGGCCATAACCCGTCCAGCTGGCCCCTCAGTACCTTTAGCAGTGTGTGAAAACTCAGTGACCCTTGCATAATTTTCAGTTTCTGGAAGTGGATTGTATCTTGTATGTGGGTCATTTGTATAGCGTCTCAAATAAAGGGATTTTCTTATCTTGCCGATATGGTTTATGTCTTACCCAGGTGTGCTATGTACCACCAGGTGTATTACGTGTTACACATACGTTATGTATTACCTGGTGTGTTAATGTTACCTATGGGTGTACTGTCTTATGCCTTCATGTGTTGTGTCTTACGGAGGTATGTTATGTGTTACCTCGGTGTGTCGTGTCTCATGCAGGTATGTTATGTGTTACCTCGGTGTGTCGTGTCTCATGCAGGTGTGTTATATGTTACCTTGGTGTGCTGTGCGTCATGCAAGCCTGTTATGTCTTACCTTGATGAGTTGTGTCTCACGCAGGTGTCTTATGTCTTACAGGTGTGTTGCTGCATTATGATGACACGAGCTTGCAGGACATCTACTTCCTTGACCCGCAGTGGCTGTGTGATGTCCTGGCCAGTGTCGTCACCATCCGTGAGATCAACAGTCTCGCCAAGTCAGGTCTGTCTCTCTTCGGGGTCATCTCAGAATGTTGATGTCCGATATCAAACAAAATTACTTTCATCTGACCTCCCCCTCCTCAGACGAAAGTTTGTAAACATTGATATGATGATACCAATATATTAACAGTATCGGTCAGAAATGTAAAATATCAGTGTTTGATGCCAGATGAAATTGCCTCTGATCTCCCTGCACCCAAACATGTAATTTCAGCTGATATTGAACATCAACATTCTGGGATGATCCCTTAATGTGTTACATCGATGACATCATCCTTGATAAGATCTTTGAAGCAGCACAAAAACGCTACCAACTTATAACACAGAAACTAACAACATTTTCCCACACATTTACTGAAAGTTATTTTCAGGTTTTTTTTCATGAACTGTAGGAAAAAAACCAGTATGTGGGGGCACTCTGTCAAAGTTGGTATAACATCGGACTCTCAAAAGAGTGAATCCATGTTCGAATCTTCTTGCTACTGCGTTGAAGTTGGGGCAGTTTCGTTCACTCCACATTGCTTTAGTTCACTAGGGTGTGTAAATTAATACATGGCTATAGATAATGATGGATATATGTGAACATATAGTCTTCGCACAGTAATTGCAATGTGGTAGAATGCATTTCAGAGAAGTTTAAATGGTATTCAAACAAACAAGCCTGTCAGAGGATGAATTGTAAATGTTGTAAAGCGTAAAACATTTTATTACATGAATGTTGAGTCATTACAGTGAAAACATCACTTTTATGACTTCTTTACTTAAATACTAGGGCCAGTTTGACCCCTCACTGTCCTCCTGGATGTCACACCCATCCATCTTGTTCTATCCTGAGCATACCACTATACTGTTAATAGCAGATGTCCAGTGTCTTGTTTGATTTCGTTGCTCCACCTCTTCTGTTGTTTTCCTCTAAACCTGTGTTCTTTAAAGCTGTATTAATGAGGTTTCTGCTTGATATACAACAAACGTGCAAAAACCACTGGAGTCTTCTATGTCTGATCACATTTGAGATGGATTCAGGGGTGAATTTATCCACCCTGGTAACCTCTGATGATTGTGGAGCGCAGTAGGGCAGTGGTAAGAGCTTCGGACTCTCAGCTGAGATAATCCGGGTTTGAATCCTGTGAGGCGGTGTCGAACCTTGGGCAAGTTCGTTTACTCTACATTGTTTCAGTTCACTCAGCTGTATGAATGAGTACCGGGCTATAGACAGTGATGGATATTTGTGTACGAATAGTCTTCGCGCATTAATTGCAGCGTGGCTGAATGCTTCGTAGAGAAGTTGAGATGATGTCCGATTGAACAGGTCTGCCAGGGAGTAAAGTGTAAAGCACTTTGAGCAATCATGAGGACTGGATACTGCGCTATATAACAACTTACCTTTGCAGACAATACATCTAAAAAATTCCCGACACCTATGTCTCTTGTGATCTTTATACTTACATGACCTGGGTATGATTGACATCATGCAGGTCTTCCATATGTTGTAGGCATCATGAGGACTGAAGATCTGAAGATCCTCTTCAAGAACACAACCTTCAAGGCGGAGGACATCAAGACGTACATCATCGACCTGCTCAATAAGTTTGAGGTGGCCCTGCTCTGGAACAACCAGAACCTCCTCATCCCCTCCCTCCTTCCTACCGAGATGGACATGAGGCGAGAACAGCCAGGCTGTGACGTCAGGGTGAGCAGGTTACCCATTTCCCCTCAGGGTAAATGTGTTAATTTAAAGACCAGTGGCTTCTGGTTGTGTGTCGAATCAAACTCAAGTTAGCCAATATTACATATTGTGCTTTTCGACAAAACAACCAATCTGTTTGTTTGGTCTCCTGCATTTTTCAGATATCCCAAGGAAACTTAGATCATCTGTTTCACAACAAGTTTTTGTTCCTAAGACTAAGCTTAACATTGGCAAACTTGCTTTCTCCGTAGCTGCATCAAAAATCTGGAATCACCGCCCCATCACTTTAAAATCATCTGAAATTATAGCCATCTTTTATAAAAATCACAAGACTTATTTGTTTGAAATCACATTCCCGCCATAAACTTTATTATTATTGCAGTATTTATTTACTGATTGTCATAATGTCATTTTATACAGAATAGCTATGATTGTGTCACTTGACTTTAATGCATTGGACAGATTAACCTTTCACTGTCCTCTGGGATGGTCCACTTGTCCTGTTTGCAGCAGATCACTCTCCAATCAACAGTAGGTGTCCTGTGTCATTGTTGGTGAGGTCAATTCACCTGGCTTTCCTCTCTTTTGCTGTCCTTTGAATTCTTGCTTGAAATCTCACTAATTGCATTTAAACGTATTCCTTGTACGTCATGGGAACTTGTTTGTACTGATATTTCTACTGACATCTTCTATAATGTGCAATCCAAAGGACTGGATGCAGCATGGTATAAGAATTTATTTATTTAATTTTAGTAACTGGATGCCGTACTTAATAAGTATTTTTAATGTCAACCAATCTGTTGTTTTAGATTCCTGTGCGAGGGGAGATGCAGAGGCAGGAAGTGGTTTCTTCCAGCAGCACACCCTCTCTCTGTCAGAAGTCCGACCCCACAACCGTTGTTCCAGACACAGACACTGCTCAGCAGGTGTCGCCACCAGACAAGGCGTCGGTAAGTAAGCGCGCCCTGGTGTCGATGGTTGAGCACACAAACGACACCGCTGTATCATTGGTCAGACTCTACCTGATGTCGTACTTCCCCAGCGGGTTCTGGCCGCGTCTCATAACGAGGCTGCTCGGTGACGAGGCATTCTATTGGCTGACCCTTGACCTCTACAACCTGCCCGAGTTGGTTGCATCGAATGCGGCATGTCGGAAGACATTAGATACGAGACCGGAGTGGAAGTGCTGGCAGACAGGGGTGGAGCTGACGTATTTGGGTGTCACGGTAGTCAGACTTAAGGAAACTCTCGAGGAGAACCCACGGACGTTCTGCGACTACCGCCGCTGCCACCTGGTGCTGAAGCAGGACACTGACATCAACTGGGTGCCGGTGAATATATCTGCTCTGTCAGTGCTCGAGATCCTGATTCCGAACCAGTCACTCGTTGTGCATTTTGACGTGCGCGAGAACGCGCGGCGGTACGGCACGTCACCTGTCGCGTCATCAACGATGGTCATGCGGCCAGCACTACAGGTGATCGCATCACTGATGGCGCGGGCCGTCGATCATATCGACACCCTGCTGGAGGACTGGTACCCTGACCTGGGGGTACGCTTCGTGCAGAACTCCAAGGGGATGTATCTGATAACACGCATCGTGCCATGTATTCGCTGTCTGGTTCACGAGCGTGACCAGCAAGCGCAGGGGTTAGAGGAGTCAAACGCCTGGTGCGTAGTCGACGTGTCCCCTGAAGACAGCAGTCCCGAAGTCACCGAGCCGATCATCATCAACGGTGGAGCCACCGATGCGGGCAAAGACACTGGAGAGACCTCTGGTGGCGAATTGGAGCAGGCGACGTGGGTTGACTCGATCTACAGTCGCAGCAAGCAGGTCGCCGGGAGTGTTTACGACATGGCCGCTGACGCCACCGGGCTGCTTCCGCTACGTGACAGGTAGGTAGGCGCTGTCATGGCAGCAGGGTTGTGTTTGTCGGGCATTCATGTTTGTACAGCAATATTTCATATTGGACATTTGTGTGGTTGTTAATCTAAGACTGGATGACAAGCATGTTAAGATTACTTCCGTGCTGTTTGGCTTAAGGCCTGGTTTTCGTTTTGTCTGCATGCAAATGTCTTGCAAAATAATTCCCCATTCAGTGCAATACCAAAAGTTGACATTTCAAAGAGATTTGTGGAAGAGGAATGGTTTCTAAAACATGTTATTTGTGTTGACTTTTAAAACGGAGTTATCTTTGTGGTGATCTGATTGATGTGTGTGATATTTGTTAGCAGGTTTCTATCTGAAATGTAAGTTCTGGAATCCACATGAAAAAGTGAGCTGTTATTATGAACTCTTTTTGCTCTAGTTCCACGAGGAGCTTACAACTGTCGTTAGGCCCCAGGAAGCAATGACGAATCCGGCATCAGCATGGAAATAAGCGTCCCTAGAAATAAGCTCCCCAAAAAATGTGTTAATAATGTTTTAATAAATTAAGCTTCGTTTACCTTGAGAATACTTTTTAATTTATAGTTTCTGTAATATATCACATCACTTGGTTTGTGAATGCCAGTTAGCAAGAACCATGATGTATTTTCGTGTTCACACCTTGCAAATGGTGTGTTGTTATATTGGAATGTGAATCCTTGGTTGTTGTTCGAGCTAAAGCTTACATTACATGTAGTGACCACTTTTAAAAAAATGATTGCTCAATTAAAATTGTATATGAAACAGACAGAAACATTCTGTGAATGGTTTGGGAAAAGGTGGAATTCCACGTGGAAATTACAGAATGTTTTGTTAGCAGTCAGTGACCATGTCATACCTGCAAGGACTGTGCATGGTGTGTGGTATCCCATCATGCACTGCCACCCTACACATGTATTTTCTTGCAGCAACTGGTCATTTTCGTTCGCGGTTGAGGATTGTATAGGCACACTGGACGGGTCATCTGATCGCCAGCGACTCCGCTGCCCCAGGCACGGGCCAATCAATCTCGGGTTTGACCGCAACTCAGCTGATCTGACAGCCATTGCTCCTGATGTGGTATGAGCTGGCAGACATCTTGAGTCCTTCTGTTCTTTCTCTCTCTCTCTGTGGCAACAGGTGTCTGTAGGTTTTAGGCACAGCGCTTTGATGGTCAGCCTTTAACACAGGGCTTTCAGGGTTGGCTTTTAACACAGGGCTTTCAGGCTCAGCCTTTAACACAGAGCTTTCAGGATCAGCTTTTAACACAGTGCTTTCAGGCTGAGCCTTTAACACAGAGCTTTCAGGATCAGCCTTTAACACAGAGCTTTCAGGATCAGCTTTTAACACAGTGCTTTCAGGCTCAGCCTTTAACACAGAGCTTTCAGGATCAGCCTTTAACACAGAGCTTTCAGGATCAGCTTTTAACACAGTTCTTTCAGGCTCAGCCTTTAACACAGAGCTTTCAGGATCAGCCTTTAACACAGAGCTTTCAGGATCAGCTTTTAACACAGTGCTTTCAGGCTCAGCCTTTAACACAGAGCTTTCAGGATCAGCCTTTAACACAGAGCTTTCAGGATCTGCTTTTAACACAGTGCTTTCAGGCTCAGCCTTTAACACAGAGCTTTCAGGATCAGCCTTTAACACAGAGCTTTCAGGATCAGCTTTTAACACAGTGCTTTCAGGCTCAGCCTTTAACACAGAGCTTTCAGGATCAGCTTTTAACACAGTGCTTTCAGGCTCAGCCTTTAACACAGAGCTTTCAAGATCAGCTTCTAACACAGTGCTTTTAGAGGCAGCTTTTAACACAGTGCATTTATGATTAGCTTTAATACAGTACTTTGGTGGTCAGCTTTTAACATGGTGCTCTCATGGTCAGCTTTTAGTTAGCAGAGTGCTTTCAGGATCAGCGTTTAACATAGAGCTTTGAGGGTCAAATTGTAACACAATGCTTTGAGGGTCAGCTTTTAACACAGCTTTCAGGGTCAGGTATTAACGTAGAGCTTCCAGGATCAACTTGTAACACAGTGCTTTAATGATCAGCTTTAACACAGTTCTTTCTGGGTCAGCTATTAACATAGTGCTTTCAGGATAAGATATAGATATAGCACATTCAGGATTATGTTTTAATACAGCTTTTTCAGGATTACCTTTTAATTCAACTGGTGCTTTTAGGATAAAAGTAATACAGAGTTTTCAGCGGTAGCTTTTGAGACACTGCCTACAGTGTTGGATGCTCTCCCAACAGCTGTGTTGGCATCCATCCAACTCACTAAACCCAACGCAAGCCTAGTAGAGTTGCCTACCTTCCAGCACTCTTCGTCACATACATGCAGCTTTCACTTGTGGCCTCGTTTTACTATGCTGGCTTTTTTCTGCGCAGTACTGTCGGCTTACTAATGGCTTCTTTCTAAGTACAGGCCTTTCAGCAATGGCTTCTTTAACACACTTTCAGAATTGGCTTATTTCCGGAGTTCACAGTTGACCTGTTGCAGTGTGCACACAGAGCTGTCAATGTTGTTGTTTTTTCCAGAAGAAGGCTTTCGATGTTGTCTTCTTTCCAGAACAACGCTTTCAATGTTGGCTTCCTTTCAGAAAAAGGCTTTCAACGTTGACTTCTATCCAAAAGAAGGCTTTCCGTGTTTGCTTTTAGGTTTTTTATTTCTAACACACTGCCGCTTTCTGTGCTGACTTAACCCACTGACATTTGTTCATATGCGTCTCTGCTTTGTTGGCTATTGCATTGGACTGTCCAGTTCTCTCACAACAGTCCCCATCTGAACCACAATGACCAGTACTTTAATTATTTAAGAAGATAGGGTTTAAAAAGCATGATGTTGGATTTGCTCACAGATCAGTTCGCTGACATCTAACCAGGGATCACTCTGGAAAAAGAAATGCATGTGCCTTTTGAGCACATCAGAAATAAAACTATGTGCATTTTCAAAATTTTATGTTCCCCAAATCAGTTGATTACAATTTAATTAATTCATTTGCATGATAATTTGATCGTTTAAATAATCGGGTAAGTGTGAACATTACTTTTAAATATTAGGCATGTAATCATGTTATTATTTAACTTCTTTGGATTCTATTCAGGACTGCCTGCGTGACATATTTCTGGGTAAATAATACATAACCATCAATATCAACACGCTCAGAAATGGGTTTTTTTAACGTTACAAAACTAGATACAGGCTGGGTAGTTATGCCATATTTTTTGTGGACCGGTCATGCTACTACAGTCTACTGCTGCACAGATAGGAAGGTTCTAACTAAGAAATACGATGCAGCAATTTGTGACATTGGGGTAAAACGATTCACATGAGAGAGCAACATCTAAAATATTCACCTGGGTGACAGGGTCATTTGTAATGAACGTACTGTATGTGAGCCTTGGTGATGGAGGCAAGATTTATAAGCATTCTTTTAAAAATCTATATTTTTTGTTTAGACAGTACTCCAATTGTTATATTTAGCAAACATAAATGCATTTAAAACATGCATATAGTGTAGATGTCTGGATGGATATTATTTGTATAGATATTGAACGGATTGCACTTTGTTCGGCAAGACTTGAAAGTTGACGATGGGCGATAATATGGTATCAGCGGCAACAAACGCTGTTCACAGTACTCGTCTAAAGCTTATAAACAATGTCAATGACAGGTAAGGGGTAGGCAAAGCACAAGGGTATTGATTAGACTTCTCAATTTAAGATGTGATAAATAATTCATATTCAGGCCATTGTTTAGTATGTTGTCCGTGCGGCCATTGTCTGTGTTCGGGTGCAAACTGGAGTGCTATTTTGGCCTCAAAATGCGCTAAGACGCAGTATTTTTACAGCAAAAATATGGCAAAATCGAGGTGGGCCCGGATTCTACACATGTACCCTTCAATTTTCTCAGACACGTTTTTGTATGCGTCTTTGGGGCACATACGGCAGAAAAGAAAGCAGCATTTCACTGTGCAATGCTTAATTGACACATTTCCACAGTCCAAGGGAATCCCTGTCTAACCAGTTGCATGAAATCACTTTTGGACTTGTGTGCAATCCATAACATGGTTTCACATTACAGGGCTGGTTATCATAATACTGAAACGGCAGCATAATTTTGTCACAAAGCATGTGTAAATTATGTCAGAATGCAAAGAATATGATAACTGTGACTTAGCTTCTTGGTCACTCCATAGAAAGGTGAACTTCCATAGAAAAGATGATGTTCTTTGACAATTCAGAGTGACAACCTATGCACGCACAAAAGAATAAAACATTACAAATACATATGCAGTGTATTCTGTACGGTAGCTTAGTAATCAAACAAAACATTTAAATGTGTTTTTAAAGTAAGAAAATGCAGGTTCATTTATAGTTTCACATTGCCAGACACTTATTATTATTATTCATAATCGTGCAAACAGTCATCCCATTTGTTTGATTCAAATGCTCAAACAAACTCAGGCTGCGAAATAAGGCCGGTCCGATCGTCCCGGACGAGTAGTTTCAGTGATCGGACTAGTCCATGTTTAGTTGAGCAGTCCCATCGGACTAGCTGTTATTATGTAAATTAATTTACGCTATGTATACGCTAGTTGGGTGTTGTGATGGAATGAAACAAAATCAGACAGTAAGGTAGCATTTTATCACAGGCAGCTAAATATTCCGTACGACCGTCAGATCGGAAACTTGCTGAACGCAGTGAATGTAAATGGCGGCTGTTTACATCCGGTTAGCGTAGGATAGGTAGTGCCACCTAGCGACCATGAGTGATGGACAAACATACATGCGCGGGTTACTGACATCGTTACGTGCTATCCCGTCGTGATGGTAGTTGCGTTATTCCTGTATTGGGTGATTGTTTTAGCAAGTTACCAAACGCCAGCAATGTTACTGATTGTTTAGTCAGCTTCGGTAAAAAAAACGCTAATGAAAAGTATAGGGCAAATGATGCAACTTAGTCCGACAATGTTGGTCCTTTGTCGCCGTCAGGCTTCAAATTCTGCTGGAATCGCCTTGTCTACGACTCCTGTTTGCTGCCCCTGATTAAACTAGTAATTTCTTCTGATAACTTTGCAATTGGATCTACGAAATCACATGTATTTGTTTCTATTAATGACACATTTAGTTGAACATTTAATTGAAATGGGAAACGGCTTGTTTTCTTTATGAAATAAAGCCACTTTTACTATGTGCTATAACTCACACATATATGATACCACCATATGATTGATTTTTAAGGACTAGTAAAACAACATGAGGACTAGTTGTTTCTGAGTCAGCTAGTCCGACGGACTACCTGTCAATTAAATCCACCGTGCACCCTGCAAACTTTGGTTATAATAAATGCCCCACAAACGCTAATCCTTATAAATGCCCCAATAACTGATCCTGATAAATGCCCCACAAATGTTAATCATTATAAATACCCCAATAACTCTAATCCTTATAAATGCCCCAACAACTCTGATCCTGATAAATGCCCCACAAACTCTGATCCTGATAAATGCCCCACAAACTCTAATCCTTATAAATGCCCCACAAACTCTGATCCTCATAAATGCCCCACACTCTAATCCTGACAAATGCCCCAATAACTCTGATTGTTGTAAATGCCCCAATAACACTAATCATTATAAATGCCCCAACAACTCCCCACAAACTCTAATCCTGATAAATGCCCCACAAACTCTAATCCTAATAAATGCCCCACAAACTGATCCTGATAAATCCCCCACAAACTTTAATCTTAAAAATGCATCACATACTTTGATCCTGCTAATTACCCCCCAAACTCTGATCCTGATAAATGCCCCGCAAACTCTGATCCTAATAAATGCCCCACAAACTGCTGTGTGCTGGACAGTCCATGCAAGAAACGGCAGTCATTATACAAAGACACGTCGATGAGCTGCAATTTACGATCATCACTGACTTACAGCATTGGGCGTCGGCGGTGCCAGCGATACCCCAGTAGAACAGTGGAGACATCTGGTGGATGGCAGCCACACTAACCGTGAGCCGTTGTGACCTTTGTTGCAGGTCACGGAGGGGCATCGCTGGCACCCCCGCCCCACCCCCCATCTACTGCTACATGACCGAGCAGTGCTTCCAGGCTGCGCAGCACAACAAAATCGTGTCGTGCCCGCTGCATGGTAACCTCGGCCCATATTTCATCGGCAGTGCCGACGGCTTTGTCCAGTTGGCACACATTGCCCCGGACTCGGTACGCTCTACCTTCATGCATGCACATCTGCCCTGTGTGTGCGCGCGCATGCATGCATGTCCGCACGCCACGCCTACTAACGTTCCTCTGCATGCTCACTACTCGTACTCTGCTTACTCATGTGTGTTCTTTCTCACCCTTTCCATTTGTTGTAAAAATGTTACTTACTTACGTAAACTTGTTTTCGCACGTTCCAGTAATACAATCATTTGTAGCACTAGCAGCCTATATGTTATCTTTCTATTTTGGTTAGATGTCTGTAAATTGGGTTTCTGTTTTTATTGAAAAGTACGGGTAAAATGTTGCCAAAGGTGTCATTAACTATATGCATGTTACCGACTTGGTATTTCATAAGAACATGCATGTTTTTTATAATCAAACATTATACTTTATTAATCTTTATTCGTGAAAATTATCTCGTGACAAGGCCACCATGGCTGTTACGAATAACTAAGTATATGTACATGTGTCTGTTAAATCAAGTAATAAACAAAAAGTTATACAATAAATGTACGTACACTAAAGATATTGAACTTCATTGATGCACTGTTTGTAGCATGACAAGATTGATCTGTTGGCTTATGTTTGCATAAATATTTGTAAAATAGACTTACTTTAATGGGTCATTTCATGTCAAATCAACCGATGGTAAAAAATTGGTGTCTTGCGCATGTGGTATACGTGCGCATACGTGTGTTTATCATACTTGAATTTTACAAACAAATCTGTACCAGGGTGCCTACGTTTTCAGCACAGATATGTAATTTGTAAACTTCTCATTATAGAGGCAACAAAAAAAAGGTAAAAATAACAGGTATGGTTCTGGATGTTTATCCCCCCATTCACTCAAAAGAGTATTACTGACACAATTTACATATGTGTAAGTGCTTAGCTTTTTTGCAGAAATGTAAAACTATGGTCACTTAATCATTGGTTAACATTGAAATAAATTCTGAGATGGCAACTTTTAAAATGTCCTGGAAATTGGTGGATTTGAGATGGAATGACCTTGATATAAAAGTTACCCAGTACTTAGAAATAACATATGAAACTGGAGTTGATCATTGTAGATGTTCCAAGACATTGGCGACCAGTATTTGGTGTCAGACGAACACGTCACCCGGGGGAAATTCCTGGGTAAGGGAGCCTTTGGAGCTGTCTACGCGGGCACCATGTGTGAAAAGGTAACACAATTATTTTAATAATTATTTTCCGTTATTTTCCTGTCTTCTGCCACAATCAAAGTTAAGCATGCATGCCTCAAATTCGGTTTTCTCACAGACAGTTAATAAAGAGTAAAGTTTTCATGTGACGTTTTCTTGAATTGAGCAGTGGATAATCTACTAGCATATTACATTTTGTTTACAACAACATCAGTAACACATTTATATAATACAAAAACATGTAAACATTTCGCTGTGCTGGGTGGTGGTCACATGGATTAACTTTGAATGCAGTGCTTTCAGCATTAACTTTGAATACATTGCTTTCAGGATTAACTATTAATACAGAGTTGCTGTCCTTCCATTACCTCACCAAACAAGTAACGTGTAATAATGTATTAGCTGATTCTATAACAAAGAGCTGGTGGAAAAGAAACATCACAGGAAACTACTTTAAAGAAAGAATAAAACAATATATCAATCTTGGACTGTTATTAAACTGAGAAGCATGTTGTGAATGTAGGTGAATCAGACAGGCACGATTGGCATCCACTGTTGTCTGTTGGCCGTGTATAGTACTGCTACAGCGTTGTACTTGCATTGATGAAGAAACAAAAAATCATCGAGCAATGTTACGTTGTTACAGAAGTCTGGTAACACAGTCAGTGTAGCCATGAAGATGTTACAACCCGTTCCACCCGGTAAAGACGCTACTGGCTCACAGAGGGCGCTCTATCAGGTCAGTAAGGACGAAGGTCACAATGGTCATCTTTTATGGCATTTTGTCAATGCTCCACAACCCAAACTTCAATAGTATTCAGTAATGTGTATTTTATTTATGTTTGAAGTAATGCTATTTTGTACTTTGCTCATTTTTACCTGTTATAATTTTAATAATCATGCATGCAAATAATAAAACCAATGTATATGATTCGAAAATTTGGGATGGGAGGTTGGCCCTCAAAATAAGTGGGAGATGGGAAGTTGGCCCCAAAACAGGTGGGAGGTGTGAGGTTGGGACCTTAAACAGTGAGATATGGGAGGTTGGCCCCAAAACAGTGACAGATGAGAGGTTGGCCCCCAAACAGTCGGAGGTGGGATAGAAAGACTGAAAACATTGCTCTAAAATTCACCAATATATACAACAATAAAATATATGTACAAAACCAAATAAATATATATATATTTTTTTTTTATGTATATTTTAATTTTACTTGTACTTTTTGGGCATAACAGTTTTGTTGATATATTCTTATATATATGGATATACAAAAATAGACATATATAAACAAAAATGTTATGCCCAAAAAGTACAGGTAAAAAATAACAATTGTACATGTAATTTATATTAACATTAAAAAGTGGGACACTGTAGAAGTGCTGTGTCTTTGTAGAAGGAACATGACCGGTGGAAGAAGGAGCCGCTCAAGAACTGTTGTCAATCCTACCTGAACGTACGCAAGGAGCTGAGTATACTTCTCACCCTCCACCACAACAACATCGTACCCCTACTGGGCATCTGTCTTCACCCCCTGTGTCTCATCCTCACTCTCGCTCCCCATGGTGCTCTCTCCGACAAGCTGCAGGACTACCGCAGGGCGGGGGCGCGACTCTCACCCCTTGCCGTCAGGGCGGTCATCTTACAGGTGCGTAGTTCATTTATATAAACCACCCTTGTGCTGGCTGTGTAACAGATCACCTTTTAAATTAATCATTATTTATAAGGTGCATGAGTTCGTAAGTTCATTTAAACAGGTCCATATTTCTTTGAACCTTTCATGCATTGATCACTTTAAGGGTAGCCGCTGGTACTAAATTTGATTTTTTGCCATTTTGGGATTTCATAATTTTCTAATACATTAACATGTTATGCATTCCCAATACATTGCATTTTTGAAGAGTCTGATTACAAATACCTATAATCAGATGATGTATATCTGTCTGTACTGCTTAACATATGACATTCTTATTTTGTTTTGGCCATTTTCTCAAAACTATATTTTTGACGTTTTGTGACACTGGCAACAATTATTTTGGAAAAACTACACGGATAATGGATAATTGAATTGAAAGAATGTTCCAGGTGCAGTGAGCTACTTTGAATGTCATAGATTTTAAAGGTTTGTAAACAAGGGTCAACCAATTAGGGAATTAAAAAAAATCTTAATCTGAACAGCGCAATTCACTGTGGTCATAAAACACTTGTCCGCAGAGCCCCAAACCACCTTATTGCGCAAAGTAACATTCCAACAAACAACTTATTGCAATAGTATGATGGTATTTGCTATCACAATTTTTCACATGTGCAACAACCTTCACCCAAGTAATATCATGACATTTTATGAAGATATGAGTTTTCACCAAGATATGGCCCATAGTTACTTTAGGACCAGTGGCTACCTTTAATGCAGACATTTCTGAGTAATAATATTATAGTTTAATAATAATATATATATTTTATTAATAATATACATATATGTTATTTGCTGTAGCGGCATATCCAAAATTGTTCGTGACATTTCACAACGTATTAAAACTTGGTGTACAATGTTGCAAAACAAGTAAATAGATCTGCTTACTTATACTAATAATTATTATTAAATAAACATTACACTATAGTAATATATTAATAATAACTGTAATTAATAAATAATTTGGTAAAGTGTTATGGTGATTGTAGGAACTTTTTAATGTAATTCTCAACAAATATTTTCTATAAATATAATAAATGCTGCCTATTACTTACACACTTATACCGTGCTATCTATTGGAAACTGTGATATGATTGATTGTGACATGTAGGTTTCGTGTACGAGCAAACTATGTATTTATAACAACAAACTACTACTTGTATTTGTTGACGTTGCAGGTGGCTTCAGCGTTGGCCTACCTACATTCGTGCCAGATAATCTATCGAGATCTCAAATCAGAGAACATTCTAGTATGGTCTCTCCCCCCACCCCACTATGCGGCACGAATGCCCTACCCCGTCAAGGTCTGCCTCGCTGATTACGGCATCAGTCGAACGGTGCTGCCATCTGGTGTGAAGGGCCTTGCGGGGACACCGCCGTTCATTGCGCCCGAGATCATCCAACACAACGGAGAGGAGCCGTATACGGAGAAGGTGAGCACCACCTGGTGGTAGGAATCGCAGCAACTTCAGATGAGCCTGATTGTGCTAAACCGTTCTTCTCTCCTGCAGTTTGATTATTCTCCTCAATATTGAGTAGTGTCTGTACTTTATGACTTCAAATAGTTATCGCTTTGTGTTTAGAAAGAAACCGGATGTCATTGTAAATGATGGATCCAGTACGTCACTATTTCCATGCGTTACAGTCAATTATGGATCCAGTACGTCACTATTTCCATGTGTTACAGTCAATTATGGATCCAGTACGTCACTATTTCCATGCGTTACAGTCAATTATGGATCCAGTACGTCACTATTTCCATGCGTTACAGTCAATTATGGATCCAGTACGTCACTATTTCCATGCGTTACTGTCAATTATGGATCCAGTACGTCACTATTTCCATGCGTTACAGTCAATTATGTGCGTGACCTCCATCAAGCTTTGCATAAGTATTTCATTATGTGTATTTAATTGAAGTGCTTCATGGCATCTGCGAGATCAACCTTCCTTGTGGTTCTCTCTTCAACAACTTTGTCTTGTTTTAGCCATGAAAAAGATATAATTTAGGCCAGAATTTAAACAAAATATATGATGGAATGTCCGAACGCTCCACGTGTTCGACATTAATTCTTGATGGCTTAACACATTGTTGAGCACTTGGAAGTAGGTCATGTGATGGATAGGTCAATCACGGGCTGGTAAGTGGTACAGGTGAAAGACAACCCTTGTAAGGAAGGGACATCAACTTGAGAGTTGAGAGTGTCTGCAAGCACCCCGATCTCAACTCCCAATCCTGATCGTTCCATTTGATTGTCCAAGAATCATGGCGCAGTCGGGATAGGGATAGGTAGTCAAGATCGATGTGATTGCAAACACTCTCTAATGTCACCTTACCCCACACTAGAACGATGTGTGCATCCTTATGATATATCTTACTGAAGCGTCTGTTCTGTCCCAGGTTGACTGCTTCTCCTTTGGCATGTTCATGTACGAGATGATGATGCTGAAACTGCCATTTGACGGGGAGGGTTCAGCCCTAGGGGGTGCCAACCTCAAAGTTCACATAATGGCAGGGGGTCGACCGACAATCACTCACAGGGTAAGTGGCTGCAGTTTGTGGAGTAGACGAATTTGTACTGAAAATCATGTAACGAACGAATTAGATTCTATTAGTTAAGGGGACACGCGCTGCGGGATTTTCGATTTTTGACGATTTTTGGTGACATTTCGTTTTCAGCGTATTTCGCTAATAAAACATCTTAACTTCAACTTCTAATTCATAAATGTTCATATTTATGTGTCTGTATGTGAAATAAAAGCTTTATTTGATCACCAGTGTTGATGAGAGTTCCTTTGTCCTGCAAACAAATGCAGAAATTAAGCGTGTTTCACTCCTTAGTTACCGGTACTTTGCCTTACTGGAGGCTGCCATGTTGAATATCAAAATTTAGCTCTTTCTCCCGGCAGCAAGACAGGCTTATCCGCGGCGGGAAACACTCATTAGTATGCAGCCAATCAGCATTAGAATCCGAGCCGATTCTATACGGAAATTTCCTTATATGGCACAATGCTCCGCGGATCCGCATTCTCTCGATTCTGATTGGCCAATGGCCGACCTTCGGACCTCTCCGGCAAGCTACGACATAGCAACAAAGTGAGACAATATGGCGGCCATTGGTTTAGCTCAGTGATTTTGTCAGTTATTAGTACGCGTTTTCTAGTCAAGATGCTGAAGGATCGCGGCGTAAAACAGACTACGACGAGAAAGTTTGGATCGAAGAAGCGGGCTCGGTTAGCACAGATGAAATCTGCGCGAGAATTACGGAATAAACTGACCAACATCGCCGGTGATAGCGCTGTGGCTAGCGGCAGCGGCCCGGCCCCGAGTGGCAGCGTGGTCACTGTGGAAGGTGACGTCGTGGAACCTGGCGAAATAGACGTTGGTGCTGGAGCTGACGATCAGCATTCTGTTCGCGAACCGTCGATCGCGTCCTCGTCACAGACAGATGAGCCCGATGTTGACGATGAGCCCGATGTCGACGAACCTCAACGTCCCGTGACAGACAACAGTTGTCTCTTTGTGCAAGTGGCCTCATTGAAGAAACTCGTTGAGAACCTTCCGTGCCCGGTTTGCCAGGGAGCTTTGACAGTTGTTGTCATCGACAAAAGGAAGGGCCCAGTTGTAGCATTCCGCACCGAGTGTACCATTTGTGGACATGTCTGCAGTGAGACACTGTCTTCAGGCAGGATTGGTGATCATGGCAGTCAGTCACCATTTGCCACAACGAGGAGATTGGTGGCAGGAACTATGGACTGTGGTGTTGGATTTTCGGGGCTACGTCGGATTTGTTGGTGGATGGATTCACCCTGCATCCATCAGAAGACGTATGTGAGACACCAGAAAGAGATAGCCACAGCAGTGATGGACACAGTGACCACTTGTCTCGATGCCAGTGCTGTTTATGTGAGAGAAGCATATGCCGACCTGTCTGGTGTCCCTCCAGAGGACGTGAGAGACATCAATGTATCGTACGATGCAACCTGGATGACTCGAGGACACCAGTCCTACTACGGCATTGGCAGTGTCATCGACTTGATCACCGGCCTTGTGATTGACTATGCAGTACTGATCTTATACTGCCATGGCTGCACCACTGTGGGGGACCACCTGGACAAAAACACTGATGAGTACCGAACGTGGAAGGCAGCCCATGAGTGCAACAAAAACTTTGATGGCACTGCAGGTGGTATGGATGCTGCCGTTGCAGAGATCCTGTGGCGCCGCTCGGAACAGAGACACGGCTTCCGTTACGTCACCGTGCTGTCAGACGGCGACGCGAAGACATACAGCCACCTGGTGTCCCTGAATATCTACGGAGACGACTGTCAGGTTACCAAAGAAGAGTGCGTCAACCACGTGTCAAAGAGGCTTGGCACTGCCTTGAGAAAAGTCGCAGCCGAGGGTCGACAAGAAGGTGTTGTCACAGGTGGAAGGGGCTACGGCAAGCTGACAGCTGCTACAATCACGAAACTGACCAAGTACTATGGCAATGCCATACGAAGCCACCGAGATGATCTGGACGGTATGAGGAACGCAGTGTTTGCCACCTTCCTCCATGCACTGTCGACTGATGATGACCCAGCTGGGGTTTCAAGCTGGTGTTTCTATCGGCGCACTATTGCAAAGGGTGAATGACCAGGGCCACACAAGGACAACATTGGCACACCCCTGTCACGTGAAGTAGGTCGCTTCGTGAAGCCTGTTTACGTGCGGCTTGGTGATGAGAACCTCCTTCGTCGATGCCTCAGGGTAAAGACGCAGAACCCAAACGAGAGTCTGCATTCGGTCGTGTGGCGGAAGTGTTTGAAGACGGACTTCCTTGGGAAACTGCGTGTCGAGGCTGGCGCTGCCATCGCTGTCAGTGAATTCAACCAGGGGACGGAGAAGACAGTGGCAGAAACAACAGCTGCCCTTGGGTTTCAGCCTGGTGAAGCCCAAGTGAAATTGACACTGTCGAAGGACCGAGAAAGGCTTGCTGCGAAAGGAAGAAAGGCTGATGCGCAAGAGAAGAAGAACCGTGAACGTCGACGTCTTCAACGGATTCGCCAGCAAGACCTGCTTACCCAGGCTGAGGTTGGGCCTTCCTATGCCTCCGGAGAGTTCTACTTCTAGGGACTCATGAAGAAAACAAACGGCTCTCTTCAGAGCCAACAAAACAAACGGCTCTCTTCAGAGCCAACAAAACAAACGGCTCTTTTCAGAGCCAACCACTCTTACAGAAGAGTTTGCTACACCATCATATTGTTGAATGTTTAGTCCAAAAGATGCATTTCCCACATATGAATAGTCAGAACAGGTGTATATATACACATTTGAACAGTAAAAAACCACCTGAATGGTAAAAAAAATTGAAAAGATAAACACAAAAGTTTGTTTTGCTGTTTTCTCAGAATTCTGTTTTTATTCAATACATAAATTTCACGCGGATCTCGAGAGAAAACTGTAAGACATATCAACTCCAAATTTGGAGTACAAATACTTCAAGACATGCCTTACAAAATGTCAGGAGGGATTCTGTATATCTGTCCATGTTTCCACTTTACCTCCCTGCACATTCAATGCATCCTATCAAAATAATCGGAAATTATGTCTAGTTTTCCAAAAATTTTTTTTTGATATAACAAGTAAAAGAATAAAAAATCCTTCTGACATTTTGTAGATATTTGTATTTATTATACATGCAGCCTGTTTTGAATGTTGTAGCACAATGTATTGTTTCTGGGGATTTGCATGAAAATTGGTTTAGAATGGATCACTAAACAAAATGGCTGCCATTTCTATGGCAACCACCTGTCCAAAAAAAAAAATTCAACCTGCTATATCCATCTTAACCCACAGTGATCATTTCCACCAAGTTTCAGTTCTCTATCATTAAAAGTAAAGAAAAAAGTTTGCCGCAGCCCTTGTCCCCTTAACTCCGTTTCAGCCTAGACCCTAGATGGTTTGCATCTCTGACACCAAACTTGCAGGGGTTCACCTACTACCCATCGGAAAAAAGTAACACCTTATTTTATTAGAAATTCCCCATTTGTTTAGGGTTTTATTGGTTGTACGGTTCATACATTAAGCAATATGTGTTGTAGTTGTTCTGTGTTATAGGATCTCTTGCTGACAACCCATGTCCTTGACCTGATGACCTTTGACCTGATGACCTTCAATATTGTAGGATCTCTCACAACTGCCCCCTGTTCTTGACCTGATGACCTTTGAACTGATCACCTTTTGTGTTGCAGAATCTCGCTGCCGACCATGGCCTTGACCTGATGACCTTCTATGTTGTAGGAACTCTCAACCGATCCTTGACCTGATGATCTGTTTTATAGAATCTCTCGGTGCTGACCCACTTCCTTGACCTGATGACCTTTGACCTGATGACCTTTGACCTGTTAACCTTCTGTGTTGTAGGATCTCTCACTGCCGACCCACTTCCTTGACCTGATGACCTTCTGCTGGGCTCAGGATCCTGCTGACCGACCGTCCGCATCAGAAATAGTCTCCCTTGCGAACACGCCCGAGTTCAGCCACCTGCAGAATGTCATCAGTCTCGACAATCAGCTCGAGGTCAGCTGTGCTGGTGCTGCCCCCACCTGGCAACTACTCGACAAACCAGGTGGGTTCAGGGGTCGTTGTTGCAGTTCTCTTTGTCGCTCAAGAACTGGCTTTGACTTGTTTCCCTGCTACTGAGACTGGCTTCAACTTGTTTCCCTGCAACTGAGACTGGCTTCGACTTGTTTCCCTGCTACTGAGACTGGCTTCAACTTGTTTCCCTACCACTGAGACTGGCTTCAACTTGTTTTCCTGCAACTGAGACTGGCTTTGACTTGTTTCCCTGCTACTGAGACTGGCTTCAACTTGTTTCCCTGCTACTGAGACTGGCTTCAACTTGTTTCCCTGCATCTGAGACTGGCTTCGACTTGTTTCCCTGCTACTGAGACTGGCTTCAACTTGTTTCCCTACCACTGAGACTGGCTTCAACTTGTTTTCCTGCAACTGAGACTGGCTTTGACTTGTTTCCCTGCTACTGAGACTGGCTTCAACTTGTTTCCCTGCTACTGAGACTGGCTTCAACTTGTTTCCCTGCATCTGAGACTGGCTTCGACTTGTTTCCCTGCTACTGAGACTGGCTTCAACTTGTTTCCCTGCCACTGAGACATGCTTTGACTTGTTTCCCTGCTACTGAGACTGGCTTGAACTTGTTTCCCTGCAACTGAGACTGGCTTCAACTTGTTTCCCTGCTACTGAGACTGGTTTCAACTTGTTTCCCTGTCACTGAGACTGGCTTCAACTTGTTTCCCTGCCACTGAGACTGGTTTCAACTTGTTTCCCTGCTACTGAGACTGGCTTCAACTTGTTTCCCTGCTACTGAGACTGGCTTCAACTTGTTTCCCTGCAACTGAGACTGGCTTCGACTTGTTTCCCTGCCACTGAGACTGGCTTCAACTTGTTTCCCTGTCACTGAGACTGGCTTCAACTTGTTTCCCTGCCACTGAGACTGGTTTCAACTTGTTTCCCTGCTACTGAGACTGGCTTCAACTTGTTTCCCTGCTACTGAGACTGGCTTCAACTTGTTTCCCTGCTACTGAGACTGGCTTCAACTTGTTTCCCTGCAACTCAGACTGGCTTCGACTTGTTTCCCTGCCACTGACACTGGCTTCAACTTGTTTCCCTGCTACTGACACTGGCTTCAACTTGTTTCCCTGCTACAGAGACTGGCTTCAACTTGTTTCCCTGCTACTGACACTGGCTTCAACTTGTTTCCTTGCTACTGAGACTGGCTTCAACTTGTTTCCCTGCTACTGAGACTGGCTTCGACTTGTTTCCCTGCCACTGAGACTGGCTTCAACTTTTGTCCCTACCACTGAGACTGGCTTCGACTTGTTTCCCTGCTACTGAGACTGGCTTCAACTTGTTTCCCTGCAACTCAGACTGGCTTCGACTTGTTTCCCTGCCACTGACACTGGCTTCAACTTGTTTCCCTACTACTGACACTGGCTTCAACTTGTTTCCCTGCTACAGAGACTGGCTTCAACTTGTTTCCCTGCTACTGACACTGGCTTCAACTTGTTTCCTTGCTACTGAGACTGGCTTCAACTTGTTTCCCTGCTACTGAGACTGGCTTCGACTTGTTTCCCTGCCACTGAGACTGGCTTCAACTTTTGTCCCTACCACTGAGACTGGCTTCGACTTGTTTCCCTGCTACTGAGACTGGCTTCAACTTGTTTCCCTGCATCTGAGACTGGCTTCGACTTGTTTCCCTGCTACTGAGACTGGCTTCAACTTGTTTCCCTGCCACTGAGACATACTTTGACTTGTTTCCCTGCTACTGAGACTGGCTTGAACTTGTTTCCCTGCAACTGAGACTGGCTTCAACTTGTTTCCCTGCTACTGAGACTGGCTTCAACTTGTTTCCCTGTCACTGAGACTGGCTTTAACTTGTTTCCCTGCTACTGAGACTGGCTTCAACTTGTTTCCCTGCAACTGAGACTGGCTTCGACTTGTTTCCCTGCAACTGAGACTTGCTTCGACTTGTTTCCCTGCTACTGAGACTGGCGTCAACTTGTTTCCCTGCAACTGAGACTTGCTTCAACTTGTTTCCCTGCTACTGAGACTGGCTTCAATTTGTTTCCCTGCTACTGACACTGGCTTCAACTTGTTTCCTTGCTACTTAGACTGGCTTCAACTTGTTTCCCTGCTACTGAGACTGGCTTCGACTTGTTTCCCTGCTACTGAGACTGGCTTCGACTTGTTTCCCTGCAACTGAGACTGGCTTCGACTTGTTTCCCTGCTACTGAGACTGGCTTCGACTTGTTTCCCTGCTACTGGGACTGGCTTCAACATGTTTCCCTGCCGCTGAAACTCGCCTCAACTTGTTTCCCTGCCATTGAGACTGGCTTCAACTTGTTTCCCTGTCACTGAGACTGGCTTCATCTTGTTTCCCTGCCACTGAGACTGGTTTCAACTTGTTTGCCTGTCATCACTGATCCCATTTCACTGCCGTCACCCTTATTAATAACTGTCATTCATTGACTAATAACCCCAGGCATGATTGGTGTCACAGAAGTGTTTTTGCAAGATGTGTTTTCATTGTTTATATTTATTTTTCACTGAAACAAACTTTTTCAAACAATTTGCTTGCACAAATAGAATTAAATAAGTTTTAAGTAGATAGTGTATGGGTCTCTATTGTAAATGTTTCTTTATGTATTTAGAAATCATCTCAGAACATCAGTGTCAGATATCAGATGAAATTACTTCATTTGGGAGAAGAGGTTAGAGGCAATTTCGTCTGACATCGAACATCAATATTTTACTCTTCAGATCAATTCTGTTAATATATACTAATATGATCATATTTATGTTTTCAAACTTTCGTCTGAGAGGAGGGGGTGGGGGGCCAAGGTCAGATGAAAATAATTTTGTCTGATATCGGACATTGACATTCTGAGATGATCCTTTATGAAGATGACATTTTCACTACTGTGTTAGTTATGCACATGTTAGTTTGAACCTTACTGTCTCGCAGGCAGTGCACATGCCCTGGAAGATGTGTCGCCCTGCAGTGATGTCTGGATCGCACTACGTACATCGAACGAGTCAGCCACATCACAGGGTCGCATTCATGTCTACACATACCACCAGATGGAGTGTGTGCAGGCAAAGGTCAGTGCATTGTGTCAGTGATTTATAGCGCCATGGACTGGCTGCATTTGTAACGTGCTAATAGAGGACAACCAGAATGCCCCGTATATGAGTTAGAAACATGGTTGGGATCAGGAGCATTTGATCAAGAACAATTACAAGTAATTAGGTCAGTATTCAGGTGCCATGAATGAATGTAGAAGCAGAACAGTGGTAACAACTGACCGTAACTATGTAAAGTTCCTTCTTATGGAGCTTCATACTAATGTTGGAACGCAGTTGCACAGCAGTTGGAGCATTGAACTGTCAATCAAAAGTTTCCAGAATCCTCCTGCTGTTATTTCAAACCTTGGGCAAGTCTTGTCACTCCATGTTGCTCCAGTTCACTCAGTTGTATGCATGATTACCTGGCAATAGACAGTGGTTGATATTTGAGCATGCGTGCATGGCTGAAAGCATCCTAGAGAAGTCGAGGTGGTGTTTGAATGAATAGGTCTGCCAGGGAGTAACGTGTAAAGCGCTTTGAGCAGTCCTGAGGACTAGACACTGCGCTATATAAGAACTTACCTTGACATATGAGTTCTCCAGTCTGTGTTAGTTGCTGATGCTGACACTCTCTTGTTGCAGTCATTGCCAGTTGAGGTTCCCGTCATCACCTGCTTGTGTGTCACTGACCACTGGATGTGGTGCGGGGACATCAACGCTGTCATACACGTCTTCAGGTAAGGAGCTCAAAAGTAAAATCCATCATTAAACCGAATCCATCATTAAATTTCAGGAACGTTTTCAAAATGCAAAAAGCCAAGAAATCACAAAGGACACTATTTCTTTGATACACTGCCGAATGTGTCCCTAGTCTTTATGTAGTAATTGCAGCATGGCTGAATGCTTCCTGGGAAAGTCGAGATGGTCTTCAAATAGAGTTTACAGTTTTCAGGAGAGAAATCAATTTTAAGGAGCAAAATTGGGCTGATGTGCTCATGACAGTGTTAATGAAACAGTCCCCGGTGTGGAGCACAGTTGCTTGCACAAAGGTTAAGCATGTCGGACCCAATCAAGACATTCTAGATTTGAATCCCCTTGTTGTCATTTCAAACTATGGACAAGTTCATTCACTTCATTTTGCTCCAGTTCACTCAGCTATATGAATAAGTTCCTGTCTACAGACAGTGGTGCATATTTGTGTACTAACAGTAATATTGTATCACTTTGGGATCTGTTTTATTTTAAGGACAGTTTTGTCCACAAACGTGTATAAACTAAATTGTTTTTTCTGTACCAGTATAAAACCATACTAATCACAACATCATCTCTCCGACAGTTTACAAGACTACACGGAGGTGCTAACGTTCCCGGCAACATCTCGTCCTAATGTTCACATCAAGAGCATGGCGTACGGCCGACCAGAGGCGCAACTCTACATTGTCCTCGACAACGGTCATTTCATCATCTGTACGGTCAACATCCCTGTCTTTGAGGTGGAGCCCAACTACACACCTGTGAAGACAGAATGTCCCGGCAATGGCAAACTCATCCACTGTATCAGTGTACTCTTGAGGACACCAAGGTAAGACAGACTCACAAACTCATCCACTGTATCAGTGTACTCTTGAGGACACCAAGGTAAGACAGACTCACAAACTCATCCACTGTATCAGTGTACTCTTGAGGACACCAAGGTAAGACAGACTCACAAACTCATCCACTGCATCAGTGTACTCTTGAGGACACCAAGGTAAGACAGACTCACAAACTAGTGCACAGTATCTGTGTACTCTTGGGGACACCAAGGTAAGACAGACTCACAAACTAGTGCACAGTATCTGTGTACTCTTGGGGACACCAAGGTAAGACAGACTCACAAACTAGTGCACAGTATCTGTGTACTCTTGGGGACACCAAGGTAAGACAGACTCACAAATTCATCATGTCTCTTGAAGTTGTGGTGTAGACAGAGTTGAGGGTGTATCAGTGTATTATCTCTTGTAGCCGTGGACAGTGGAGAGTGTATCAGTGAGTTGTCTCTTGTAACTGTGGTGTGGACAAAGCGGAGGGTGTATCGGTGTGTTGTCTCTTGTAGCTGTGGTGTAGACAGAGTGGAGAGTGTATCAGTGAGTTGTCTCTTGTAGCTGTGGTGTTGACAAAGCGGAGGGTGTATCGGTGTGTTGTCTCTTGTAGCTGTGGTGTAGACAGAGTGGAGAGTGTATCAGTGAGTTGTCTCTTGTAACTGTGGTGTGGACAAAGCGGAGGGTGTATCGGTGTGTTGTCTCTTGTAGCTGTGGTGTAGACTGAGTGGAGAGTGTATCAGTGTGTTGTCTCTTGTAACTGTGGTGTGGACAAAGCGGAGGGTGTATCGGTGTGTTGTCTCTTGTAGCTGTGGTGTAGACAGAGTGGAGAGTGTATCAGTGAGTTGTCTCTTGTAACTGTGGTGTGGACAAAGCGGAGGGTGTATCGGTGTGTTGTCTCTTGTAGCTGTGGTGTAGACAGAGTGGAGAGTGTATCGGTGAGTTGTCTCTTGTAACTGTGGTGTGGACAAAGCGGAGGGTGTATCAGTGTGTTGTCTCTTGTAGCTGTGGTGTAGACAGAGTGGAGAGTGTATCAGTGAGTTGTCTCTTGTAACTGTGGTGTGGACAAAGCGGAGGGTGTATCGGTGTGTTGTCTCTTGTAGCTGTGGTGTAGACAGAGTGGAGAGTGTATCAGTGTGTTGTCTCTTGTAGCTGTGGTGTGGACAAAGCGGAGGGTGTATCGGTGTGTTGTCTCTTGTAGCTGTGGTGTAGACTGAGTGGAGAGTGTATCAGTGTGTTGTCTCTTGTAGCTGTGGTGTGGACAAAGCGGAGGGTGTATCGGTGTGTTGTCTCTTGTAGCTGCAGTGAGCTGTGGTGTGGACAGAGTGGAGGGTGTATCAGCGTGTGGAACCTCCACAGCACCACAGGTAGTCTCCAGAGACTACGGCACCCTCTCCCCAAGGACCAGGCCAAGACTGCCACCTTTGACGTTGTCTTTGTCATCACATGTCCGCAAGACAGCTCGTCCGTATGGTCCTACATCTATCCAGGTGGGTCAACACAGTTATTCATCCGTGCTAACCCACCACTGTCTGTAGTTAAATATGCAGCTGCTGCTTCTTCCAGGCCAAAGGCCAGAAGTAATTTGTTTGCCAATCTTCAATTGATCCAATGAACAGCTTGTGTGGAAGCCATTCACTTCAATCACAGCCGTTATTGGCCAGTTTTGTTTTTTCAATGACAAACCTGCATCATTTGAGCAACTTATTTAATTAATACTGATCCATTCAATTTCTTTCCCTACCAGTTGTGCCAATGATAGTAATTAATGTGGGGTTGTAGACTTGAAACTATTAGTTAATCTAGTGGCCAGCTGGCCCCCTCTAAATCCACCAGTCTTATCAGTTGTAATTACCCATCTTGGCCAGTCATCTGCCAGTCTTGAAGACAAGCAGACAGGTATCTGGCTAAGCCCCTGGCTTCTTCTGTGTGCCATGTCTGTCGCAGGCATTGGCCATCATGGCCCTTCAAACCACACTGTTGTTCATGTTTTGCAGCAGTTCTGTAACCCTCCTTCCAAACCATGTTGACAGACTGTTTAATATTTCTCTGCCATCCCCTGCACTATTTTCTGCTTGATCTTTCCTGTTGTTACCGAGGTACTACTTGTTTTATCTTTCTCAATATATGTTCCTGTTGTTACCAGGGTACTACCTTTTCTATCATTCTCATTATATGGCCCTGTTGTTACTGGGGTACTAGCTGTTCTATCATTCTCATTATATGTTCCTGTTGTTACTGGGGTACTACCTGTTCTGTCATTCTCATTATATGTTCCTGTTGTTACTGGGGTACTAGCTGTTCTGTCATTCTCTTTATATGTTCCTGTTGTTACTGGGGTACTACCTGTTCTATCATTCTCATTATATGGCCCTGTTGTTACCGGGGTACTAGCTGTTCTATATTTCTCATTCTATGGCCCTGTTGTTACTGGGGTACTACCTGTTCTATCATTCTCATTATATGGCCCTGTTGTTACCGGGGTACTAGCTGTTCTATATCTCTCATTCTATGGCCCTGTTGTTACTGGGGTACTACCTGTTCTATCATTCTCATTATATGGCCCTGTTGTTACTAGGGTACTAGCTGTTCTATCTTTCTCATTCTATGGCCCTGTTGTTACTGGGGTACTAGCTGTTCTGTCATTCTCATTATATGTTCCTGTTGTTACTGGGGTACTAGCTGTTTTATCATTCTCATTATGTGTTCCTGTTGTTACTGGGGTACTAGCTGTTCTGTCATTCTCATTATATGGCCCTGTTGTTACTGGGGTACTAGCTGTTCTATCATTCTCATTCTATGGCCCTGTTGTTACTGGGGTACTAGCTGTTCTATCATTCTCATTATATGTTCCTGTTGTTACTGGGGTACTACCTGTTTTATCATTCTCATTATGTGTTCCTGTTGTTACTGGGGTACTAGCTGTTCTGTCATTCTCATTATATGGCCCTGTTGTTACTGGGGTACTAGCTGTTCTATCATTCTCATTATATGGCCCTGTTGTTACTGGGGTACTAGCTGTTCTATCATTCTCATTATATGTTCCTGTTGTTACTGGGGTACTAGCTGTTCTATCATTCTCATTATATGTTCCTGTTGTTACCGGGGTACTACCTGTTCTATCATTCTCATTATATGGCCCTGTTGTTACCGGGGTACTAGCTGTTCTATCATTCTCATTATATGTTCCTGTTGTTACTGGGGTACTAGCTGTTCTATCATTCTCATTATATGGCCCTGTTCTTACCGGGGTACTACCTGTTCTATCATTCTCATTATATGGCCCTGTTGTTACCGGGGTACTAGCTGTTCTATCATTCTCATGATATGGCCCTGTTGTTACTGGGGTACTAGCTGTTCTATCTTTCTCATTCTATGGCCCTGTTGTTACTAGGGTACTACCTGTTCTATCATTCTCATTATATGGCCCTGTTGTTACCGGGGTACTAGCTGTTCTATATTTCTCATTCTATGGCCCTGTTGTTACTGGGGTACTACCTGTTCTATCATTATCATTATATGGCCCTGTTGTTACTAGGGTACTAGCTGTTCTATCTTTCTCATTCTATGGCCCTGTTGTTACTGGGGTACTACCTGTTCTATCATTCTCATTATGTGGCCCTGTTGTTACCGGGGTACTAGCTGTTCTATCTTTCTCATTCTATGGCCCTGTTGTTACTGGGGTACTACCTGTTCTATCATTCTCATTATATGGCCCTGTTGTTACTGGGGTACTAGCTGTTCTATCATTCTCGTTATATGTTCCTGTTGTTACTGGGGTACTTGCTGTTCTATATTTCTCATTCTATGGCCCTGTTGTTACTGGGGTACTTCCTGTTCTATCATTCTCATTATATGGCCCTGTTGTTACCGGGGTACTAGCTGTTCTATCATTCTCATTATATGTTCCTGTTGTTACTGGGATACTAGCTACTATTATATGTTCCTGTTCTACTCATTCTCATTATATGTTCCTGTTGTTACTGGGGTACCTGTTGTTACCGGGGTACTAGCTGTTCTATCATTCTCATTATATGTTCCTGTTGTTACTGGGGTACTAGCTGTTCTATCATTCTCATTATATGGCCCTGTTGTTACCGGGGTACTACCTGTTCTATCATTCTCATTATATGGCCCTGTTGTTACCGGGGTACTAGCTGTTCTATCATTCTCATTATATGTTCCTGTTGTTACTGGGGTACTAGCTGTTCTATCATTCTCATTATATGGCCCTGTTCTTACCGGGGTACTACCTGTTCTATCATTCTCATTATATGGCCCTGTTGTTACCGGGGTACTAGCTGTTCTATCATTCTCATGATATGGCCCTGTTGTTACTGGGGTACTAGCTGTTCTATCTTTCTCATTCTATGGCCCTGTTGTTACTAGGGTACTACCTGTTCTATCATTCTCATTATATGGCCCTGTTGTTACCGGGGTACTAGCTGTTCTATATTTCTCATTCTATGGCCCTGTTGTTACTGGGGTACTACCTGTTCTATCATTATCATTATATGGCCCTGTTGTTACTAGGGTACTAGCTGTTCTATCTTTCTCATTCTATGGCCCTGTTGTTACTGGGGTACTACCTGTTCTATCATTCTCATTATGTGGCCCTGTTGTTACCGGGGTACTAGCTGTTCTATCTTTCTCATTCTATGGCCCTGTTGTTACTGGGGTACTACCTGTTCTATCATTCTCATTATATGGCCCTGTTGTTACTGGGGTACTAGCTGTTCTATCATTCTCGTTATATGTTCCTGTTGTTACTGGGGTACTTGCTGTTCTATCTTTCTCATTCTATGGCCCTGTTGTTACTGGGGTACTTCCTGTTCTATCATTCTCATTATATGGCCCTGTTGTTACCGGGGTACTAGCTGTTCTATCATTCTCATTATATGGCCCTGTTGTTACCGGGGTACTACCTGTTCTATCATTCTCATTATATGGCCCTGTTGTTACTGGGGTACTAGCTGTTCTATCATTCTCATTATATGGCCCTGTTGTTACTGGGGTATTAGCTGTTCTATCTTTCTCATTATATGGCCCTGTTGTTACTGGGGTACTAGCTGTTCTATCATTCTCATTATATGTTCCTGTTGTTACCGGGGTACTAGCTGTTCTATCATTCTCATTATATGTTCCTGTTGTTACTGGGGTACTAGCTGTTCTATTATTCTCATTATATGTTCCTGTTGTTACTGGGGTACTAGCTGTTCTATCATTCTCATTATATGGCCCTGTTGTTACTGGGGTACTAGCTGTTCTATCATTCTCATTATATGTTCCTGTTGTTACTGGGGTACTAGCTGTTCTATCATTCTCATTATATGTTCCTGTTGTTACCGGGGTACTAGCTGTTCTATCATTCTCATTATATGTTCCTGTTGTTACCGGGGTACTAGCTGTTCTATCATTCTCATTGTATGTTCCTGTTGTTACCGGGGTACTAGCTGTTCTATCATTCTCATTATATGTTCCTGTTGTTACCGGGATACTAGCTGTTCTATCTTTCTCATTATATGTTCCTGTTGTTACTGGGGTAATAGCTGTTCTGTCATTCTCATTATATGTTCCTGTTGTTACTAGGGTATTAGCTGTTCTATCATTCTCATTATATGTTCCTGTTGTTACCGGGGTACTAGCTGTTCTATCATTCTCATTATATGTTCCTGTTGTTACCGGGGTACTACCTGTTCTATCATTCTCATTATATGGCCCTGTTGTTACTAGGGTACTAGCTGTTTTATCTTTCTCATTCTATGGCCCTGTTGTTACTGGGGTACTACCTGTTCTATCATTCTCATTATGTGGCCCTGTTGTTACCGGGGTACTAGCTGTTCTATCTTTCTCATTCTATGGCCCTGTTGTTACTGGGGTACTACCTGTTCTATCATTCTCATTATATGGCCCTGTTGTTACCGGGGTACTAGCTGTTCTATCATTCTCGTTATATGTTCCTGTTGTTACTGGGGTACTTGCTGTTCTATATTTCTCATTCTATGGCCCTGTTGTTACTGGGGTACTTCCTGTTCTATCATTCTCATTATATGGCCCTGTTGTTACCGGGGTACTAGCTGTTCTATCATTCTCATTATATGGCCCTGTTGTTACCGGGGTACTACCTGTTCTATCATTCTCATTATATGTTCCTGTTGTTACTGGGGTACTAGCTGTTCTATCATTCTCATTATATGGCCCTGTTGTTACTGGGGTACTAGCTGTTCTATCATTCTCATTATATGGCCCTGTTGTTACTGGGGTATTAGCTGTTCTATCTTTCTCATTATATGGCCCTGTTGTTACTGGGGTACTAGCTGTTCTATCATTCTCATTATATGTTCCTGTTGTTACCGGGGTACTAGCTGTTCTATCATTCTCATTATATGTTCCTGTTGTTACTGGGGTACTAGCTGTTCTATTATTCTCATTATATGTTCCTGTTGTTACTGGGGTACTAGCTGTTCTATCATTCTCATTATATGACCCTGTTGTTACTGGGGTATTAGCTGTTCTATCATTCTCATTATATGTTCCTGTTGTTACTGGGGTACTAGCTGTTCTATCATTCTCATTATATGTTCCTGTTGTTACCGGGGTACTAGCTGTTCTATCATTCTCATTATATGTTCCTGTTGTTACCGGGGTACTAGCTGTTCTATCATTCTCATTGTATGTTCCTGTTGTTACCGGGGTACTAGCTGTTCTATCATTCTCATTATATGTTCCTGTTGTTACCGGGATACTAGCTGTTCTATCATTCTCATTATATGTTCCTGTTGTTACCGGGATACTAGCTGTTCTATCTTTCTCATTATATGTTCCTGTTGTTACCGGTGGTAATAGCTGTTCTGTCATTCTCATTATATGTTCCTGTTGTTACTAGGGTACTAGCTGTTCTATCATTCTCATTATATGTTCCTGTTGTTACCGGGGTACTAGCTGTTCTATCATTCTCATTATATGTTCCTGTTGTTACCTGGATACTAGCTGTTCTATCATTCTCATTATATGTTCCTGTTGTTACCTGGATACTAGCTGTTCTATCATTCTCATTATATGTTCCTGTTGTTACCTGGATACTAGCTGTTCTATCTTTCTCATTCTAAGGCCTGTGAATCCTGCTTGTTGTTTTCTTCTCATTTTGCTCCTGCTGTTGTAAGGATGTCTTCATTAGTTTTATGTTCATGGTACTCTCAGCATTCTTCTCAAGAACCACATTTCAGTGACTTCTGCCGTATAGCAGTACTGGTTCTGTGTAGTATTGTAATACATTTTCTCACTTCAGGTGATATACTTTTGTTTGTTAAAATGTGCGTCTTGTTTTGGCCAGGGCATATAGCTTAGTGAACTAAATTGCCCCAGCTTTGAAAGAATGGGAAGGCAGGCATCCCCAGCCACCTGAGTCTGACCTGCATACCAGTCCACCACCCCACCCCACCCCACCATGTAACACCTCTTGAAATGATCAGAACTTGTATACAGTGGAACCTCTCTAATAAGGTCACCCTTGGGACTGGGTAAAGTGACCTGAATAGCGAGGTGACCTTATTAACTGGACTAATTTCCTATACTTTACTGTTACAAAAATAATTTGGGACTGTCCCAGGGTAACCTTAATTGCGAGGTGGCTATATTACGGAGGTGACCTCAATTGTTTAAATTGTTACGTCTTAGAATCTGTCTCACTATGTCGATGCTGTGTGTTGACCACTGACTTGTCTTGTTGTAGGCTCAGTCATCTATCGCTGGAGCACGGTCAGTATGAAGCTGACCAGTCAGACTGACCTCTCGCAGCTGATGCCCCCACCAGGTCATCGGCCAGCGAATCACTGCCCACAGTCAGCCAGGCTCCACTGTAAGTCAACCTACCAATAATAATATAATAATAAAATGACTTCCTTAACACCAGTATCCCCGGAAAATCTTAACTCAGTGACACAACAAAATGAAAGAATTAGGCATTTTCATGATCATGCACTAAGAAGCAAAGGGGATAGGCAATATTAAAATGAGGGTTTTTTAAATGACGTTGAAATTAAACTATTTCCTGCTGATTTATAACTGATACACATACCTTCCAAGCCACCCCATATGACAAAAAAATCTCCTGCTGTTTGGTCACTTTTTAACATTCTCCCGATTTCCTACTTTCAAAAAGCGAGCTCAGATCATTTTGGGGAAGGTCTCGACTCAACGGGGACAAAGCTTTTAATGTTAGTATGCAGTAATCATGGCTTTGGACCCGAAAAAGTCACACTGCTATGTAAACAAACTGTTTCCTTCCGAAACACTTAACAAATTCAATAAACACATTAGGGCAGTCAGAATTTTATAACATATACATAATTTACAACATACAACATGATTTTGTGATAAAAACAAACGGAAAATCTCCCTTTAAGAAATGCTGTTGTCTGTGAACACATCTTCACCATGTTTTGCAGTCAACAAGAGCCAGGTGACAGCACTGTTGGTGTCAGGTGACAACCTCTACATCGGTACTACAGGCGGTCGAGTCTTCATCCTAGACAAGGTCGCCATGACACCCGTCACAGTGCTTCATTGCCATGGCAAAGATGCACCCTACATCCGGGCCATCCTTCCGTTGCCGCAGCCACATCCCATGGAACGGGACCGGGTCTCCGGCCAGGAGACCGATGTCTTTACGAACAATGGCATTGTCACCATCGGCAAAGGTTACCGTGAGATGTGTGGACGGTACCTGGGTAGGCATCTGCTGAAAGTTGATAAGTCATTGACGTATATTCTCTGTTGGATGCACGAACACTGGAGGCAGTGCCAGGATGTCAGTGAGTCATAGCTGACAACGAAAACAAAATGTCGGTTTGATGACGTCTCCGTAAACATTTGCCATGATGGTGTTGATGTGTTACTGAAGACATGCGACCGAGACTGATGTAAATTATGTATTTATAGAATGTTTGTAAATCACATGTTTCTTATGTGTAAATAGCACTGATTGTGCAGCAGTTGTACTGTTTATAGTCGAGACACTTATGTTTACAATAGGATATAGTTGAGACGATTCTGTAACTGGAACTGGGTTCAATTTAGTTTATTACCGGTAGTAATGAAATGAAAGCAGTAGTGAGTGTTTTTCCTAATGATAGTTTCATTCATATGTTAGATAGTAGATAGTGTTTATCTTGAATGGGGTACATGGTGTGTTTTGGTTATGCTGTTGTGATGTCATCATGAGAAGATAGACAGTGATATGTTGCCTATCACGTGCATCAGCGGTGAAATATGTCACATCTTTAATGTTGCTAGCAGGACATTGAATAACTAGAAATGATTCTGGTTACGTTTTACAGACACTGAACAGTCTGTGCTTATGAGCAAAAAAATGCATTGCTCATTGCTAGTCTGTGGCTGTATTTGTTTATGTATTTAACGTTTAATAACCCTTCTCTAAATGTCTAGTTGTGGATATTCTCTTGGATAGTTAAGTGAATGTCAGTATTCTAATCACTGCTCTGTTGATTGATTTCTAGTCATACGTCCTGCCCAGTTTGAAGCATTTTATGAAAACAAACTGACATTTTGAAAATATGAATAATCTGGTCAGATTTCTGTCCAAAAATGTGTTAAAGTGATTAATCCAGTAATCTGTAACAACTGATTTTATTGTTGTATTGTGGTTTGTTGTTCCATAATACATTTAATTTTACATTGATTTAATATGTATTTATTTAATGAAGATTTGTGATATGTTGCTAGGAGTATCTATGGTGTCATATTTACATAACTATACAAAATAATAAGTTGTTTTGATGAGAATGCTGACTGCTGTGGGGCTTGGGCATGTTTATAACAAAAATACATGGGAATGTGTTTGTATGCATGCATGTTCAAAAATATATGTATATACAAATGTATACATACACCCACACTAATAATGTTATGTATATACAAATATATACATACACCCACACTAATGCTGTTGATTTAACTGTTGTGATATGTGTGTATTTGCTTCAAATGTCACTGTGATTTTATGTTGATTTGCCGGCATGTTGTGTTACATGATGGAAACTGTATGCATTTTATTAAAATCATCTCTGTTGGACTGTACACATTTCTAACAATCTTTGTCAGCGTCTTGCCTAAGTAGGAACAGAAGTTGTTTACTCCATTGGCCCATTTTACAGATTTATCCATTTTCTATGGATTTCTAGTGCCAAAATAATTTTCGAGACAGCTACTAAGTTTCTCGCAAAAATCTGGAAAATTAATGATAATTTTTAGTTCTTTGGGCCGAAGGTCCAACGGACTATTGCCATCACTCTGTGTCCGACGTCTGCCATTAGCTGCCGTATCTCGGAAACCGTTCATTAACTTTTTCTCTAATTTTGCATAGACATATCTTAGGGTACTGCCACTATGCACGAGAAATTTATTTGATTGAATTGTTCTAAGGGCCCCCCAGGGGCCAAAAAACAGGTATTTTTTCACATTTTGCCAATTTAAAAAAAAACTCTTCAGTAACTTTTTCTTTAATTTTGCGTATACATTTCATGTGGTAGTGTCACTGTACACAAGAAATCTGTATTTGATTGAATCATTCTAAGGGCATTTAATGGCCACCCAAAAAGGACCCCAAAACGTAAATTTTCACATTTTGCCTATTTTTCCAAAAACTCTTCAGTAACTTTTTCTCTAATTTTGCATACACATTTCATGTTGTAGTGCCACTATACACAAGAAATCTGTATTTGAATCATTCTAAGGGCACCAAAGGTCCCCTAAAATGCTAAATTTGCTAACTAAATTGTTCACTGCAGGAGAACAGCCCTGCAGCTCTATTTATAACTGGTTGACTACACCCCATCACTCAACTAATCCCTTTTCATACAACATATGTCACATGCGGAGTCTGTGTCTTGCATGGATCAGAGGTTGTCTTTTGTGTTATTTCAAAAAAAGTGTTCAATAACTTTTTCTCTGATTTTGCAAAGACGTCTCTTAGGGTAGTGTCACTGTACACAAGAAATTTGTATTTGATTGAATCATTCTAAGGGCACCACAGGGCCTCCCAAAAAGCTAAACGTTCACATTTTGTCTGTTTCTGCCTGGACTAGGTTGGCAGAGTGCCAGTTCATTGTGTATTACACCCACCACCCACCCCACCGTGTAGCTAATATTCTCTGCCTGCTATTGTTTGATGGAAACTGACTAATCTGTAATTGGTCACTGGCAGAGGCTTGTGTTAACAGACAGCATTAACCCACTAGACCCCTGTTAAACTGGACAGTTGCATGTAGGTTTTAAGCTGTGTCAAACAGTGAGCTGTAACTAATGTGTAATGGGAATCCCTACTGCACTGGTAGAACCTGAGGAACTTTAAAACAGCAGTAGACATAATTATCAATGCAATATAAAGATATGACCTAGGATTAAAATAAAATAACTTAGGTATAAAATAATATATAAAATAAAGTTTTATCATAGTTCATCTCTTTCTTCTTCCCATTCTGGGGGAGGGTGGTAGGGGCAAAATGAGAACAGATAATGCGTGTACATTTTCTTAAACAACGTTTTATTGTGCTACATACGAGATTGCAGCTCTCCAACTCTCCTGCAAGGTTTCTACAACCACTGAAAATCGGCCTAAATTGCAGAGAATCGGGATAAAATCCAACAGTATTTTTAATAACACGTTAACTATAATATATACAATATTCACGAAATGGTTTACTCGAATACTTTATTTCCAAGTGTATCTTCACTGGCATGCATATAGTCTAGAGAGCTACTAAACATGTCAACACTTTACTTCCATCATAACTCTTAACGATCTGTAACTATGATTCACCAAAAACATTTCATTAATAATTACAAATTCACAATATAGTTCAAGGACGTCAGGGCCTCTTGGCCCATTTTTTTTTAAAATTACTAAAGTTGAATCCGCCAAGATTCCATTCTCAACTTTTCAAACTACAATAACGTAACAATTATTTTTAATATCTGCGAACAGCCAGCAACACCCAGATGACATTATTATCTTGATGATGATATATAGAAAAACATATTCCACCGTTACAACTACACGTACAGCCTTTTAAAACACTGAACTACCCCAAGGCCCCCACCCCACGTAGACTCCCAAGGGATTTGTTAGTCTAAATCTACGAATCGCACGAAAGGGCCCGCTATTTTACACCTGCAATATTTCAGCCCGTACATGCAAAAGCGAAGGAGATATACAGGACGCACAGACAAACAAACACTTTTATTATAGATGTTGGCCGATAGATTAGTATTACAAGTACGTATTTCTACAATGTAAGTACAGTACAACCGGGCGTACTTTTCTTTGTGCGCTGAAAATGGCCATTAAAAGTTGCCTGTGTTTTTATTCAGACTAATGGCCAATGCAGGTAAACAGTTCTCTGTTCTCAGGCAGTGGAATGTGGTCGCTGTAGTCGTATACAGTGTAGAGACGTAGTGACGGGGCCGCACTCGGACCGGGGCGCCGGGTCTGGGACGCCGAATCGACGGTACCTAGCGGATAGCATCGTATAACGTACATTTATATGGGACAAGGCTCTTTGGTAATGTAATGGAGTTATGACTAGGAATCGTGACTAGTTTTGCTGTTAAGTAACAAGGCAGGTATGAGTTTGTAAAAGAGCTTTGTATTCAGCCAACACATTTTTAGCTAATTCATATAATACATACATATATATATATATACAATGTGCAAATGATGTGAATTAGCCTATATAATTATAATCCATAATTCAACCTCAACAACAAAGGTGGTGGGAACCAACCACACGCAGGTGGCTGAACCCATCCTACATATTATAACCAGACATGTTTACGGGTTATAAGCTTAATTGTTGAAACAAAGGGGAAAGCGTCACGCCGAATCGTCGGTACCTAGCGGATAGCATCGTATAACGTACACACATGTAAGCATTCTTCTTTTCCGTTGTGACAATCACAGTTTGAACCCGGCTGGTGTTCATTCTGCCAGTCAGGAACCACATGTGAGATTGGTGTTCATTCTGCCAGTCAGGAACCACATCTGACATTCCTTGGAACAATTGAAATGATTTCCATTTTCCCCACGTCCAACTCTGCGACTGGATAGATTAAGGCAGATGGGGCCAACCATACTAAAACGGGAGTTTCACAGCTATTGGCGATCGTTTCGATGACACTGCGGGGCTACTTGACTGTCCAAGGATCGGAATAAATCACCAGAAACCAATGCCACAATGGCGGTCGGCGGTTGCATCACAGCATCGTGACGCCAAGGCTTTGTGGTTCAGAGAAAGGTACCATGATAGCTACACAATGAATAGGACGAGACGAAGGTCCCAGGGCCTCCCCCGAACAGGAACTGAAAAATGTTGTTTTCTGCTGGACAAACATACAGCGTATCTCATGCACACTGATCACCATGGTTCGACATATCCACTCACCGCCAAAACAGTAGCAATGTTGGAACAGTAGAATACATAGATTTAGATGGAACCAGACCTAGTACATTTTCATGAGTACGAGTACATTAATGATGGATGAGTACGAATACATTGCTAAAAGCTGAGTACGAGTACAAGCACAAAAATATATATATTAAATAATAGCGTATATTTTTTTATTATTAATTAATCTAATTTATGTAACTCAGCATAAGTTACTATGCAATGGCAGTTGATCATTTTTTATGAGGAAAACTGTAACAAAAAACCTCAATATTTCATCAACAATGAAATTCACTTCGTTGGCATTAACTGCATCCTATGATCTTAGCATATATTTGCCATTGCACCGAATGAACATGTGTTGTTCAAAGGTTGAGTCTTTCAGGCTACACCGTTCAGGGCGGAATACTTTCCCAGCTATGCTAAATACCCTTTCAACTGTGGCTGATGAGGCGGGAATACTGAGATGGTGAGGGACCAACTGAGCCAGAGTGGAAACATTGTTGCGTTGACCCTTCCAGAACTGCAATGGGTCACTGTGACGATATGTACATGGCTGACTGAAGTATTCGTTCACCTCTACTGTGATGGCAGAGTTGTCTGAGGAGGTGGTTGATGCATCCGAATCCCCCATGAAGTTGAAGAGGTCATCTTAGTCATTGATATGTCGTTGTTTCGCTGGAGGAGGCTGCACTTCAGCAGTCTGCTTGGTGATGGCCTCAGCCTTGCTCATCAGAAGCTGCTTGATAGTTTTGCGCTCACCGTCATTGCTGCGCCACGTCAACTTGAAGCGCGGGTCAAGTTCAGACGCGCTGTCCTGTAAATTTCTTTACTGACTGTTGCAGGGCCGAAACAAGCTTGCTGTTGTAGGTGGAGGGTATTTCCTTCATTTTGTTCTTCAATCCACGGAAGCATGGCACAACTAGGCTCGCAGATACACTACTCTCTTCCTGCATATGGACTGTTGCAATTTCAAAAGGTCGCAAAATTTCTCATAGATCCTGCAGGCAGTTGCGTTCATACTGTGTTAGATGCACAGTATCGAGGGCATCCAGCTTGTCATTCAGCTAGGATCGACCGAATCATGCGAATTTGTGAATTCCATCTCGTTGTATTTGTGACTTTGATACACTTCTCGCCCTTGAGAATATCAGTAGCAAGTGTTGACTTTCTCGCAAATGAAACGATCTTTGCAGCTTTTACAATCAATAAGTTTTGTGATATGTGGGCCAGCCTGTTTCAGTCCATCACGAACAACCAGCTGTGTCGTGTGAGCGAAGCAGCGGTCACGTTCAGCAGGGAGATGGTCAAACACGGCTGGGTTGATGGGACTGTCACCCATGTTGTCAGTGTCATTGCTGTCATCGTTATCACTGCTATCATCATCTTCACTGACATCTGACTCGGTCGCCACAGATGAATGTCCAGGCAGATCGACGTTGAACGCCTTTACTATGTTGGCGGCATTGCCGGTCACATTGTTCATGATCTTTGATGCGATTTCGAAAGCACTGACCGTTTCGTGGTACTCTTGGTAAATGTTCTCTGTCGTATGCCTTCCCTTGAATCACAAGCAGTCCAGTATGACTGACTTCATCGTCCAGTCAAGGATGAAGTGGCCGGTTATCTCGATGAGGCTTTTCATCTGGCGATTGCTCCAAATGTCAACTGTGAGACATATGCTCTGCACTTGCGTCAGCTGTTGCATAATCTGTCAGTGGACAGATGCGTGTTTCTGTCGCAGCAAAGTGGTTGACGGGTGTCTTCTGCTGGGCACTGTGTAACGGGCATCTGCGCATTCCATAAGTGTGTGGAATCAAGGGTTGTCGATCAGCGATAATGGCAACAGATCACCGGCGACCAGCCCGACAACGGCATCCATGATGGCATGCCGGCGTGGACCACGCGTGCTATACTTCACTGCAGATTAATTCTAACAGTTTACAAGGGTATTACCTGCTTCATGACTGTCTCGCAAACACAGTGATTTACTCAATCAGATGCTTCAGATGAATTAAAAAACGTGAATATACATTACTATACAAGGGTATGACCTGCTTCATGACTGTCTCACAAACACAGTGATTTACCCAATCAGATGCTTCAGATGAATTCAAAAATGTGAATATACATTACTATTCAAACTATGGAATTTTAGTACAGCGTTCTTGAAGGTATATATATATACACATACCCGTATTGTCTTTAGTCATGGAGACAAACTGACTGCTGCATGTAGTCAAACAAACTGACTCCTACATGTAGTCAAACAGTATGTAATACGGTCATAAATTAACTGTCCAAAGACAATGGATACAGTACTGGCTTGAGCAATATGTATGTAGTTACCCTTACTAAACACGCTAGCACAATGGGCATATGTACAGCAGATATCATAGATTCAGGTAAAATAGCATGGAGAAAGAAACTAATGAAACACACAGTGTGCAGTGGGAGAATCAGTAATTTGATTTTTGGTAAAATACATGTGATTAAATTAACAATAGCAATACCAATACAACCACAGACAAAAAGAGCATAATTACCTTCAGATGCTTGACAAACTTTGAAGTCGTTTTCATGTGGCCTTTTATCTCGATTTTGCAGTATTTGCATTTCCCTAACACATTCTCTGTGGAGTTAGGTGGTATCACAAACTGGCTAAGTTTTACACTTCAGCTCTTGCAACAAAGTTTAATAAACAATATTCCAATTAACTTAATCTGACAATGTAGTAGATCTCTCTGCAATATAGGCATGTGGTATCACTGTTTAGGGGCAATATTGAGTCACCGACCAACTAGGCACACGTAAACCAATCATAAAGTACGATTGACATTTGAGAAGAAAAAAAAACTTAGTCCATCAAGTTGAGATTTGTCTTTAATGATCACAAATATGTGGGTAAAACGGACTAGCCAGTGGATATCCCCAGTCAATCATTGAGCTTTGCTGGTTGTCTCCAGGTCAAGCAATTAAAACAAAGCAACAAACAGGAGGATTTGTTATTCCTGACATCCCACTGGCTACATGTCTTGTTTAGCATTTCTCTTAACTCTGCTCCCTCAGTGCCTGTTTCTCTCGGACCCAGACTAGTATGTCACATAGCTTCACAGCATGGTGTCACACTAAGTTGGCACCGGATTGTACTAGTGCCGAAGGCAGTCTGACTTGAGCCACTTTACTTTACCAGAAGAAGACAGACAGTTCTTGTTCTTAGCAGTTAGCATTGTCAGCTAACGCCAAGTGGCATGGTATCCAAACTACATCAAATGCATTTCCCGTCTATATAACTTTTAACCATAAGTTTTATGAGTAAGAGTACGAATACGAGTACTTAAAAATTTACTCGAGTACATGAGTACATTTATTTATAGATCGATGGTGTGTGTCTGCGTGGTCAGTATTCTCAGTTATACACTTTTATTTATTTATGTTATTGCTTTCTTAATAGCGAACACCGCAAGAGAATTTCCCCATGAGAGACAATAACGGTAGTTGAATTTGAATACCGCCTAATTCGCCCCAGGTCTGGATGAAACCGAACTCAATGATCCACATATGCTGCCCGGCATGTACAAAATGATACACGATATTAACTTGTTTAATTTGATTACCCCTTGGACGTGCAAAATTATTTTGCATTTCTAATCGACATTGTTATGTTGATAACACGTTGAACTGGTTGCAGTGTAACACAGCATCATGGCCGGCGGCTCGCTGTTAACATAACAGAAGAACATATTTGCCCCCTCTTTGTAAAGATTACTGTTCCGAAATCGAACAGTAGAGAGGCGCATACAAACCGTTCAAATTACCAATGATGTAGTCATTGATGTTTAAAGTCACATGTCAATTTAACAAGTCACAACAAATTTAACATTTCGTCAGGTAGTCTTGAAGGCATCGCGGTGGACGACTGTTTCGCCTGGGCCGTTAGAACTGCGGGTAACCGGGTTGTTGAGCAGGCAGACCTCCGATGTCAAGGTCATCAAGGTGGGCGTTCGACAATACCTGTTGATTTCCTGGTTGTCGCGATCGAACACAACGCCGTGAGTTCCAGCGCGACCCGTCTTCAAGCACGAACATGTTGGGACTAGCTTTAGCGGCGATACGCTTCGGGTTCGACAATGACGATGCCAGCTTGTGTTTCCGGATAGGTCGTTTCGTCCTGATCCAGTCTCCAGGTTTCATCATCGTATTTCGCGAACGACGTCGTTTGTCGGTGTACGCTTTGATTCGTTCCTGCTTCCTTGCGATCGGTTCAGCTAACACTGAAATGATCGCGGTGGAGATGCCTGAGGTGGTTTCAGGTTTCCGGAGGAAATCGTGGTTTACGACCTAGCATTAACTCTGCTGGAGTACACTGTGTCAACGCATGTAGTGTCGATCGCTACGTTTGCAGGAATGGTCGTGCTGCATCTACGAACGTTTTCCCCTCCACAAATTGAGCTGCGAGACTCTCTTTGTTGACGCGATTTGACTCCTTTGCACTGTGGGTTGTACCGCGCACTCGATACCAAGTTTCTGCAGAAATGTTTCAAACTCGTATGACACGTACTGTGGTCCGTTGTCGCTTTGGAGAACTTCCGGGATTCTCCAACGATCAAACAGGTCCTTCAGGATCTGGTTGATGGCGGAAGACGTCACCGTACTGGTTGCAGCTATTTCCGGCCAATTAGAATGTTGGTCCTGTATGACAACCAGAAATCGCCGAATATGTCGACTTGTATTCGATGCCATGGTTTCTCCGGCCATAGTATGGGCTGAATCGGTGGCTGTGTAGGTTTGGTTGATATCTCACACACCGCGCATGATTCACAATCTCTGGTGAGATCTTCGATGTGTCGAACGATGGCGGGCCTCCATACCGATTCGCGACAGCGTTGGTTAGTTCGCACAACCCCGGGACGACCTTCGTGGGCCATTTTCACTACTTTGTCTTGAAGTGTGGTAGGGATTACAACACGTATGCCACGTGACACACACACATCGTTGAACACGGATAGCTCGTCTTTGAGTCGTATGTAGGATTCCATGTCAGGGGGTGTCTGGGCCAACCATTCTGTACGAAGTGACGGACCTGCGTCAAAGTGCCATCCTCGGAAGAAGCGTTTTTCAACTAGGCTGCAGTAACGAGGTTGTCCAACTCAATTTCGAACGTTGGAGCATCTGGATCGAAATGTGCGAGAATTGGAGCAGACGCAATGTTATGCTTCAAGTCGCGGAAGGCTTGGTCTTGCTCGGCTGCCCATTCCCACTTAGCGTCTTTGCGTAGTAGTTGTCTAAGTGGCTCAGCAGTTTCCGAGTAATATGGGACAAATGTCAGGTAGAAATTCGTCGTGCCCAGATAGGAAGCAACTTCCTTTGCATTGGTCGGTTCTGATAGATTCCCAATTGCTTTCACGTTGGAGTGTAGTGGTAGGACACCATTGAGGACACATGGTATCACAGGAAGTCGATTTTCGTCCTGGCAAACTGACACTTCTCGCGTGATACTCAGCCAGCCTGTTTAGCACTAGATGCAGTCGTGTGACATGTTGTTCCTGTGTGTGTCCATGGATGACAATATCATCCAGGATGTTGATGTATACATTTACCCCCTTCAGTACAGAAGACACAATCTTCTGGAAAGCACCAGGTGCTGAACTAAGTCCATACGGCATCCTACAGTACTGGAAAACACCCTCATGTGTGATGAATGCTGTCAAGTACTTTCTATCTTCAGCCATGGGGACCTGCAGATAGCTTCGTCTCATGTCCAGTTTGGTGAAGACTGTTGAGGGTGAAACTAGGCAGACAATTCCTCCATTGTTGGCAGTGGATACTTGTCTGGAATGATGGCCTTGTTTACAGCTTTCGATGATCAGGTCAACACATAGTCTTATTTCACCCGATTTCCGACGTGCGACAACAATATTTGAAATCTAGGGTGATGAGTTGATTGGTCGATCATGCCATCTTCTTGTAGACGTTTAAGTTCATGCGACACTTCACGCAGGTTTAACTTCTGGGCTGACTCTGGGGCGGTGCACAAACTTTACAATTTTCCCAAACCTGTAGAACACAATGGGAAAGGCAGCAACAATGTGAACTGGTTGAATGGCAGTGCCATTCCTTGTGACTGTGAATCCGAGACGGTTGAACAAATCTATTCCCATTAGGCTAGATCCGGTCTGTGTTACATAGAATGGAAAACTCGTCACAGTTTCTGACTGGTATGTCACTGGTAGGTGGACAATCCCATTCAATGGCATTTCCGAACAGTCGTATTCGATAATGTTTTGTCAGGTTTTGTCATTTGACACCTTTGCCCCTATGTCCATTACTAGTGTCACTGGTGTGTCTACCAGCAAAAGATCACACGTTTTAAATGGTTTCAATGCTCCGCTCACTGGGTTAACAATGAAGATCATGGTATCTGGTTCACCAGTTTTGTCCGACTGTACCCCAATTTGCAGACCAGCAACATTTCTGAAAATGGTTCATTTTGGAGCACAACCGACATTTCTGTCCTGTGGCAGGGCATCTAGGATTTCCTGTGGCATGAGAGTTATAACCACAGTAAGTAAGTAACTTTATTTACAACGTAACAACGTAACATACAGTTAACATATATATGTCATACAAATGGAAATGTGTTACATTGCATGGATGTCACTTGGCTAAAAGCCGTCTTCCAGTGACACCATTTGATTGTCATTACTCTATGATTACAATCATAACAATCATCAAAATCATATTAAACAACTCACTCAAATTCATCACCAACCCACCTCCGTACTAGATAATATTAAACCGGAGTATTATTTAACATATAGTATGTGCTGTTGTTGGTGATATAAGACAACGAACTGAGAAGTATGATCAATTGAAGTATATGTAAGTGAATAGAGAGGCGATCCAAACATTTGTACTTGGTTAACAACGTAGTGTAAGAACGGTAATAGACTTACAAACAAAGGTAGAGTTTCATTTAATCAATTTCATTACATTCTGAACATCTAGGATTTATACAGTTCACATGACGAAGATATGCGTTTAAGTAGAAGTCACGCAACACGCGTCTAAACTTTAACCTGTGTTTAATGTTTCTTATTTTTTCGTTTATATTGTTCCAGATTCTTGTAAAATTATGTTTTGGTAGCTTAGACGAAAATGTGTTCTAGGTGTCTCTTTAACAAGAAGGTTGCATTGTCTGGTTATTCTTATACTTTTGTTTAAAGTCTTTTTGATCGCAAAATTTGTAAATGACTTGGGTAATAAATCATGTTTAAAGTCATACATAAATAGTGAGACCTGTAGTTTATATACAACTGACATTTTTAGTATTTTGTCAGACTTAAATAAAGGATCAGTATGACTCCTATATCCTTTTTTATTAATTATTCTTAAAGCACGTTTTTGTGAAATTTCTATTTTCTTTGTGTTTCCATTGCCCCATGCTTGTATACCATATGTTATATGACTGTGAATTAAAATGTAATATAATGATTTTAATGACTTATATGGTAAGAAATATTTCACTCTATTTATTGCAAAAATAGCTCTAGATATTTTGGAACTAATTATGTTGATGTGTTCTTTCCAGGTTAGGTGCTTATCTATATACAATCCCAGGAATTTTACAGATTCGTCATTTTTATACTTGCCAACCTGGTTGATGACTTCATTATTTATTTTAATGCTATTGTTTACCTCGTAGTTTGAATTTACAGGACTAAAAACACAGAATTGTGTCTTTTTGACATTCAAGCACAATTTGTTCGCACACAACCAATTGTATAATTGTTTTAGTTCTTGATTCACTGTTATAACTAAATGTTCAATATCATATCCTGAATGGTAAACAGTGGTATCATCTGCAAAGGATAGCAAGTTTAGAGAACTAGAATTCACTATGTCATTAATATAAATTAGAAAAAGCACATGTCCTAGTATGGATCCTTGTGGTACTCCAAGTGTTGGTAAAATACTTATTGGTCTGTAGTTATTAAACACATTAATATTTCCTGATTTATAAATTGGAATTATTTTAGCAATTTTTAAATTATCAGGTACAACACCTGTAACAAAGGAATTATTTATGATGTGCACAAGTGGGATTGCTATTTCCTCAATGGTCTGTTGTACAAGTTTTGTAGATAAACTATCGAAGCCTTCATTGCATTTAGTTTTTAGTTTTTGCACTATTCTTTTGATTTCGTTTACATCAGTAGGTTGCATGAAAAAGTTCACAGGATAGTTATCTTTTAGGTGCGCATGAAATGAGGTTGTGGGAGGAGGTATTGAATCACTCACTGATTTACCTATATCAGCAAAGAAACGGTTAAACTCTTCAGCAATAAAAGCCGAATTTGATACTTTTTCTCCTTTTACAATGAAAGTTTGAGGTAATTGGAAACTCTTTTTTTTATTAAATATTGCCTTTCTCAGTATGGTCCATGTTTCTTTGATGCTATGTTTAAGTTCTTCCAGTATTTCAGTATAGTACTTAATTTTTGCTGCTCTTTTGATCTTATTAAATAGTGTACAATATACCTTATAAGCATCCTCTCTCGCTGTATTGGGCTTATTTAGCTTTCTGCGGAGTAATTTGTCTTTGTTTATTGAAGAAACTATAATGCCTGATGTTACCCAGGGCTCTCTTTTAATATATTTACTATTTACTCTGATAGTTTTAACTGGGCAAGATATTTCATAAAGTGATGTATATGTTAACATTAAGTTGTTGTATGCTTCATTTGCATTGCTAGTAGATAGGACAAAGGAATAGTCAGCCGTAGCCAAAAGACTCCTAAATTTTAAAATGTTGGTCAAGTTTAACTGGCGTTTTTGTTTATATGCTATGTTTTGTGTAGCAGGTTTACCATATATTAAATGAAATATTCCAAAATGGTCAGTCATGTCTGTAACGATAATCCCCGATTCATAGTTGGGGTGAATATGATTAGAATATAAATGGTCTATAAGAGTTGCTGTAGCAGGTGTTATCTGTGTTGGTTTTGTTATGTGTGGAATGAATCCTTGTGCTATTACATTATCTATAAAATCATTAGTTTTGTTGTGAGTAACAAAGTTTAGTAAATTAATATTATAATCCCCCATCAGGTACGCTACTTTATTTTCATTTGAGATTTTATCTTGGATGTCTAATATGGTACCCATAAATAGATCAAGATCTGCACGTGGATGAGAGTTGGGACGATAGATTACACCCACAATTATAGGTTTACATTTCTTAGTTTGAACCTCTACAAAAATGGACTCAAATACATGAGGAATAAATGTTGATAAGTCTTCACGTTTAAAATAGGTGTATTTTTCACTGATGTATAGGCCAACTCCACCATGCCCATCGTCTGTATCTAGTCTTGTATTAAATAGTAAATTGTGATACCCATTTATTTTATAACGTAAAACATGTTGAACTTTAAAAACTTCAGTTAGTCCGATGATATCTAGAGTCAGGCCTTTTGACGACATATTAGAAAGTAATTCTTGAAGAGAATCACATTGAGTCTCCAAACTACAGCAATTGATACAGAACATTGATAAAGATATGTTTTCTGGTTTAAATGCTTAAGAAAACTCAACTGCAGTAAAATATTTACAATCAGGTGTGTTAAGAGAAAATGGAGAATCATCATACTTTTCATTTTCAATGTGTTTGGCTTCATTGAATATTGTTTTTAAGTCAAAGTTTTTATTTGTTTGGATCCGGCTAATATTAATAGATTCTGCCATTTACAAATGTGTTAGAGCACATCATAATGATCCTTTCAGAGTTCTTTGAAAAAAATTGACAAAAACATTCAAAAATAAGTACATAAATATAACTAGTGTATGAATGCATATCATAATATACATCATAAGTACATATCCGTTGAACAGTTGTATACATACAAGTAATGATAAACACATTGATGTTGATGATTAACCAAAAGAATACAAATTCAATTGTTAGTATCAAACAGTAAGTACAGATAGACATCGCATGGATTTCTATCAGAGAACATAACAAAATAAGAAAAGAAAGGCCAACTAGGCTTAAAGTCAATAACATCATGATATGTACTTGGGAGAGAAATAATAAAAAAATTGGAGGAGACTTAAAAATATAGAAAAAATTCACATTTTAGGCCAGTTTGCAAGTTAGCATATAAAACATACTAAACACCATTGACTGCAAGTGATTGAGTAATCACTGCCATTGACAGTGCTAACATAATATAACATATATAAATCTCTGACCACCTGATAATCATTCTATCATATGCCACTTTGAAAGTTTAAAGGCAGCTTTGATTGATAAAACAAAACCTTATAATTATAGAATCAAGCAATTTTACAGTAGTAACATATGTTGAATTTAATATGTTGCATTATATGGCCCGATAATCACAATATCACATGCCAACTTAGAAACTTGAAAGGCACAGTAATAGCAAATTTGATTGAAAAAATGTCAAAGTATCAAAATAAAACAAAAAGTTATCCTTAATTATAGAAAAATAATCCAATATTACAATGGTAACATAATATGTGCATTACAGTCTCTGGCCCGATGATCATTTAGAAGTTCAAAGGCACAATAGTAACAACTTTGAAATATCAAAGATTATTTCAAAATAACATTTTCGGGGAGATTTAAAATACCCTCATAATTATAGAATAATGCGATAATACAGTGACAGCATAATATATTGGAACTAACATGTTGCAATATTTGGCCCAATAATCATAAATATCACGTGTCACTAAAAAGGTAAAAAGCACAGTAGTAGCGACTTTGAATGATGTTTTCGGGAAGACTTAAAAGCCATAATAATTATATAATAATAATAATTATATAATAAGTATATAATAATAATAATAGTAATACAATGATATAATAATAATATAATAATACAGTGATGACATAGTAGGTTGTAAAAATATATGTTGCAGTCTCTACCACGATAATCATAGTATCTTACTTGGACAGTTCAGAGGCACAGTAGTAGCAACTTCGAATGATCCGAAAAATGTTTCAAAATAACGTCCGGAGACGCTCAATATGTATTTAAGTCTTTATGTCCCAATAATGGCGTTACACAAAGATCCGTCTAATACATGTCCAGGTCCTTTGCAGAAAGGATTTCTTTTACTGTTCCCACGTTTGTTTTGACAAGAACCCTTCCTGCATATGTCCAGCAATCATTGATTTTCTTTTCCTTCTTAAGGAATCTTGCTTTGGAAGCAAGTGCTGCTCTCTTAGACGTCAAATCTTCGTTCATATATATCTGTTCGTCCCGGTGGTGCTGGATATGGTTCTTCAATTTGGTGCGTTGGCGGTACACTTCGTCTCTCACCGCTTCACTACGAAAACGTACAATTATTGTTCGTTTTCGGGGGCGTCCACGTTCGTCGGTCTTTTTACCTACGCGGTAACTTCTTTCCAGGTCACTGATACCAATGTCTTCTAACCCCAGTTTCTTTATTGTGTCGATGACTAAGTTGTTTGTGACTTCGTCTGATGTCTCTGGAATGCCGGAGATGCTTGACGCACGTGGGCGTGGTAGCTTCTACCTTTGTTTTGTTTCTTCCCGATTGTTTGTACCTTAGAAGGTTGTCTTGATGTCTCCAACTTGAACTTGTCTGTTGTAGGTTCATCCTGTCTCTGAATGCGTGTGCTTTCGGTTACTTCCATACAAGACGCCAGTGTTAGGGCTTTGGCTAATGTGAGAGTATCCGGTTCCATTACCAATCGTTCCCTAATTCACGAATTGCTGGTTTTCTCTATCAATTGATCACGAATTAGTTCTTCTGTGAGATCCCCAAACTACAGTTCACTACCAGTTCACGCAGCGCCATTGTGTACGCTTGCACGTTTTCGCCCGGACGAGAGAGAGAGAGACAGACAGACAGACAGACAGACAGACAGACAGACAGACAGAGACAGAGAGAGACAGAGAGAGAGAGAGACAGAGAGAGAGAGAGAGAGAGAGAGAGAGAGAGAGAGAGAGAGAGAGAGAGAGAGAGAGAGAGAGACAGAGAGAGAGACAGAGAGAGACAGAGAGAGACAGAGAGAGACAGACAGAGACAGACAGAGACAGAGACAGAGACAGAGAAGGCATTACAAAAGGATACTGCTAGAGTAAAGGACGCAGCGACTATGCATGCAGGGAAATAGATAAGGGAATTGTGCAGACGCCGCAAGAAACAAAATTAGATAATTCATACCAATACCATGACAACGACACCGGTACTAAGAAAGGAACCAGACTAGTGCCCCCCCCCCCATGAAACTTGTTCAGTCGTGTCTGTAAATCAACCGGAGAATGGAGTCACACATCCAGTATTGTCGGTTAACAAGATGTCTTGAAACCACAGCCACGACCTTTGGCTCGACACAATCCAGTCACTGGAGTATATGCATCTGAACGACAACAACATTAAGACGATCACTGCAACCACGGTCAGCCACTTGTCACGATTTGAATCGTTGTCACGGTGGTTAAAGATGTTTTGATGTGTTATAACCCAAAAAATAATGCATTTGTGTAGTAACATCATATATATATATTATATAAATATGTGTGTGTGTGTGTATGTGTGTGTGTGTGTGTGTGTGTGTGTGTGAAAACAAACACACATACACGCACATACGCACGCACACACGCACACGCACACGCACGCACACGCACGCACACACACACACACACACACACTAAAATTATTTGCACTGGACAAAACGACTATAGGTATTATTTGAAATTAAAAAAATATATATCTTGACATTGAAAACGAAGTATATGGTTACATCATTTGAATGTGTTAACACTATCAGACTGTATTTAGGTGCGTTTCTTGCAGTACCACCTACTGTGGGTAGTCCAACAGAAGTGGACACTGTTAGAGTGAAGTCATGTATTACGACTGCCATAGAATGGTCAACCATCAGCACGCAAACGTCTACAAGTTCAACCGCTGTCAGCTTGAGGACCGACGTTATGACTCTCGGAGAAAGATCGACAACCAACACACGAGCGGCTTTGACAAGTACTAACGACAACACCAAGAATATTGTTGGTAAGACCCAATATATAAATGGGTATATGGGTGCATGATACTACATTTCTCTGAGTTACATTAGTCCTGTTACCACTCTCAAGAGTGTTACAAGTGAATATGATAATAAAGCTGCTCAACCAAGCCAACGTCTCGTTGTAAGCTCGCCTCAGTGCCAAAGCCGTATTTTCTTTGCTTCGCTCCTACAATGGTCGATCCGAACTATTTTAATCAGTTGACTGCATGACTCAGATGACTGTGTGCGTGCGTGCGTGCGAGCGAAAGCGCGCGCGTGTGTGTGTGCCTGTGTGGCGCGCGCGTGTGTATGCGTCTATGTGCGTGTGCATTCATGTGTCCGTCTGCGAGTGTATTTTATATATTTATCTACGTAGCTATATAAAGTTAGTTCTCTTCTCCGTGTAATGCCATGCAACATAACAATGGAATAGTGCAATGTAAACCTACTCGAACGATTTGTTATGTTTTGATCTTCAGAACGTGCATTGGGTTTGCAACATTGAGTGGAGCACTTGCCGTCATTGTGATTGGCGTTTTGATTATACAGGTTTGTTAGCTATGTCTCGATTAAGCAAATTACCTTATGCCATTTAACGAGAACATTACAATGTTGCATTTTTATAATTCCACAAATATATCGTTAAAGCCAAATGAAGTTTCCATGTCATCCCCAACCGTGTGTTAGTAATTATTAATTTGAGTTATTGCGTACACTATTAGTAATATTGTTGAATTGCAATTAATTTAACTGTGTTCACAGTTTCCTACATATGCTGTTTTGTAACAGATATACACGATACTACCAAATATCCGGAACATACTGATGTCATTGACTCCGAACCATACGAATATACCTTTCCGTTGGAAAGACTCACAACATCAGATGTATACGAAACTATCGATGATCTGGACCGAGTTTATGAAGAGCCCGTGTGTCCCTTCGATTCTTTCCAGTAAAAATACTATATCATTTACTACATTATTTAATATTTATAATGACATCTAGAGCATTTGCGGAAGTATCAACTAATTAAATATTTCGGCGATGTAGTACAGTTATCATGGATTATTACGATTTACATTGCCGTATACAGATAACTTAGGACACATACAAATATTAACTTTTCGTTGATTGATTTATTAAAATATATATACAAATATATAATAACCTGAACATATTATCGATCTTTCACTGTCTATTGTAGCAAATTTTGAAATACACAGCATAAATAAACACTCATGATTAATTCCAGTGATAATACAATCATAATATCTAATAACGTTAACGTAACACAAGCTGTTAACCCTGGCAAGATGTTTACATTATTTGTTGGTAGCTATTTTGTTGGTACAAATTCACTCATTCAATCGAAAAAAAGGTAATGGTCATGTCATTTGTTGTATCTCACAAGGAGTACTATGAGTTTGGATGCCGTTGAAAACGGATAATATAGAACACCGAATCGGCCTGTAAACGATTGGTACAGAAACGATCCTAGCACGTATAGAACATAACTAGCTGTACTTAAATGCTAGCAGTGATTTGCCTGTTGTAATACGTGGGATCAGTGTGGCCAATGTTATCTCCCATTGACTATCTCAGTTGGAATATGTTGGATTGATGTGGCCAATATATACGCACATCTTCTTAACATATAATTTCACTGCAACAAAGTTTTCAACAATAATCTCTTCGTGTGTGTTCCATTACCTCAGCTGATTTCTGAGATTGTTGAGTTGTTGATTCCTCAGTTGTCATCGTGTCATCTTCGTCTTCTTTTGCTGTTTCATCTATGGTCACGCATATTTGTTTTTGTTTTCTTCATGGCATACCAAGGACATTTATAATGAAAGTTTCCAAATGACCAGCAGAACGAATTGAAACACGATGTCTCAACTATGTACTATGTAATAATCGACTAGCATCACATTCACAGCGTGAGTTCACATTGAGCCTTGGACTAAAAGATCCGCTTTAAGATTTTGTTTTCATTCACTGCATCGTTAATGTTCAATAGGTACAGTACCGCTGACTCCGTCTGAAAAATACCACATTCATAGAAGTCTTGTGCTGTCGTGATAAGTTTCTATTTCTTCACCGCACCACCAGCTGCGTTTTTCAGCTCCTCATATCCCATCGCTTGGGCGGTTTACATAGCCACATAAACAAACTGAAACATTTACAACATATTTACTCGTCATTAATCTCATCACATTTGCAGTATTGTACTCTGTTATAGGCAAATACATATAGCACAAACTTAAGCAAATTAAACATACTACAAAAGAAAGCTATACGGATAATCACACTATCACACCATATTGCACACTCAGATCCACTATTCTCAAAGTTAAATATATTAAAATTGAAATAACTTTACAAACATCAGTTAGGTATCTTTATGCATAAAGCAATGAATAAACAACTCCCCGATAGCATGTCTTCAATGTTTCTATGAACTGCTAACATTCATGACCATAACCTAAGAAACCAAAGTGCCTATTACATCCAACAAATAAGAACAAACACTAGGAAATTTACAATAAATTATTCAGGACCAATTTTCTGGAATGCCCTACCTCAGTTTCTGCAGCAACTTGTATCCGTAAATCAGTTTTAAAAGAGCTATTATTATCTAAATATCTTTGAACTCTTGAAATGTCTTATTTTATATTCTACTCATAACCTACCATAATTGTTCATGGCATTATAAGTGATTAAGTTCTTTTTTATTTAATGTATTACTGATGTTTAACCTTTAATCTAGTAAAAAAAACTATACCATGTCCCAATATGTAACTTTATTTTCTTATTTCTTTAGCAGACAACAAACTTCATTTATAAAAAAAACACTTATTCATGCATATATTATTCACATTGTTCCAGTTGAATGTACTGTTTTAAGGTTACGTTGTAATTTTATGGTGTAAGGAACCTGGTTGATATAATGGTGATTGTCCAGGTGGTCCTCGACATAGGCCTTTTGGGGTTATCAGAGGATCTCCTAGGTTGCAGTATTGTTTTTGTAATCCTTTGTAAATATATTCAGAAATGTGTATTGTGACCGAAATAAAGTTCTATTATATTCTGTACATTCACAATAATACCATGACACCAATAAAATGATGTTGAACATGACGTATGTTGAAGATTGTGCTGTTTCTATATTGTCTCGTCTGAGAATCAGGTGTGTCTGCTGGATGTTGGGCAGGTTTGATTGGACCCACCCAATGATGACCTTAGAGATTGAGATGACAGTTGCAACACTGTGACGCATCTGATCATATAGCACTACTGTAAGGCTGTCGTGTGTCATATAGTACTACTGTAAGGCTGTCATGTGTCATATAGTACTACTGTAAGGCTGTCATGTGTCATGCTCCTTGCACCGTTACCTGCTCCTGTGAGCAGTTGTCATTGCTAAGCTCTTTGAAGAGGTGGCACACGTAATTGTTAGAAGCGATTTATCTGCTCTGTACTTGAACTCTGTCTGGGTGATGTTTGAATACTCTCATGCTTGAACTTCGTAATATTTTCTCTCGCTGACTTCACATGGTTTCCTTTCTTTTTTCACTTCCCTAGCATCCTTAGTCAAATGCACTATTTTGAAATACTAATGTGCCACGCTTTCCCGAAATATGAACTTTTTCTTCAAGGACCGTTGTCAAGCATATGTAAAACAAAATGTTCTTGTAGTTAGACGGGCGGTTGGGTGGGTGGGGGATACCATATGTATGTTTCCACATACCTGATTATTTACAGAATGTGCTCACGACTCGACGCGTGTTGAAGAAATCATGGAACTTTACAATAACTGTAGGTTCTATGCAGCCCGGTTTATTAGTTTTCTGTGCGCATCGTCGATTATTTACTGACTCTGCTTTATGGTAATTTAAACATCACAAATTTCTCGCCGTTGTTTTAACAGATAAACTAGATTGAGATGCTAGATGGCAGTTTGACAAGGAAAACCCTTTTTATTTACGTGTATCCAGCCCCTCTGCGGAATGTGTCGATTTTATTTGTAAACATATTCACACTACTAGCACCCACACAATCAGCAGATAATCTGTTCAATTAATTTACAGTTCTTTGTAAAAATGAGAACTTCCTTATATATAATCTACACAGCTCCTTTACTAGTGTAACTTCATGTCCTCTAGTCCTTCTAACTTTCTTTGCTGAAAAAAATATATTTCTATCAATATTTTCATAACCATTCAATATTTTAAACACTTCTATCTGATCTCCTGGTCTGTAATGTTGTTAAACCACATTCTTTTAGGCGTATTTCATAACTAAGATCCCCTTTTTGTATCATTTGTGTCGCTCTCCTTCATATCAGCACTACTGGTTAACCCTAAGTCCTTTTCCTTTACTGTAGTATTTAGTACAGTACCCCCCATTGTATATTGTACCTCTTCGTTCCCATGTCCTGTGTGGAAGCATTTACATTTTCCAAAATTGAACATTTGCCACTTTTCAGACCATCTGATCAACCTGTCAAGATCATCTTGTAAATGCTGTCTATCTCCATCACATTTAATCCTTCTAAACGCTTTTATATCATCCGCAAATTTCAACACCTTGCTTGTTATATCATCGTTCAAATCGTTGATATATATTACGAATAATATAGGTCTCAGTATTGATCCCTGTCGTACCCCACTCAAAACTGATTTCCATATTGAAGCCTCCCCATCAACTATTACCACTTGTCTTCTGTCAATCAGCCATTTTTTCTAACCAGTTAATTATACCATTTCCTATGCCATGGGTATTTATAGTTATAGCAGTAATCTTTGATATGGCACTTTGTCGAAAGCTTTCTAAAGTTCTAAGTAGATTATATCTACTGGTGATCCCTCGTCTACCGACTTAGTGATATCTTCCAAAAAACAACATATTTGTTAAGCATGATCTCGCTTTTAGAAACCCATGTTGAGGTGAATTCATCAAGTTATGTTTAACAAGAAAATCCACCATGTGATCTTTAATTAGTATTTCTAATAATTTGCAAATCACCGATGTTAAATTCACTGGTCTGTGATGTGTTGTGTCCGTTTTATTCATCTCAAGTTTTACAAGCACAGCTTCAATATGCTGACGGTGTATCTCGGATTACTTCAACATAACGTATTAATACGCCGTGATGCTTCTAATACAAGGAGTCCTATTTTACAACAGTCTGTAGTTCTCTGACTTGTTTCTCGAACCTCTTTTTTAAATAACGGTATAATGTTTGCTTCTTTCCAGTCTAAAGGAACGACTCCCTCTTCCAATGACAAGTTGAAAACTGTTGCAAGCGGTTTGTTCTACACTACAATTTCCAATAGTAGTTTGGGCAAAGTAACCACTCTCTCTTCTAATGACAAGTTAAAAACTGTTGCAAGAGGTTTGTTCGAAAAATGTCCAGTAGTAGTTTAGGCGGAATCCTATCCACTCCATGTGATTTATTATCCTTCACAGCCCTTATTAATAAATAGTATTTAATAATAAATATATCAAAATGTCCAAATTAATAATAAATATACCAGAATATCCAGTTTAGGACGGTTTGGCGAAATCACCGTAATTGATGTTCTTCTGTGCGTCGCTGACCCATTATCACCGCACCTTGTTGATGTGTGTCAATTGCGGGATAATTGATGGCAAATCCCGCATGGAAAATTCTCGGGAAAACCCAGTCACAAATCATTTACGCACAACGGGTGGGGTGAGCGGCTTGCGCTGTCCGAATCTGAAGAAGATAAATCTTGGCAACTTCGTATGCGTTTTGGTTGTTGGTTAATTAACACCTACATTGCAATGCAAAGTATCAACAAAACCCTACTTAATCTTAACAAACTCCTATGAAACGTTCGACAAGAATTGGTATCAAACAATTATATAATACTGAACTGCATTCACACAAACCTTTGATGGATTATGGCTGTTCTTTGATCATTACTGAAATGACAATGACAGTGTATCTGTTCAGGTTCTGCTCTGTTCTGTCCTTAATCCTTGTTCCCTGTAATACAGGGTTAGAGTCAGGTATACTATTTTTGTACTAGAAGCCCCATTTTTCATCATCCTCCGATCTTCTCATATCCCTCTTCAGGCGGTCGTCTTCCTCAATTGTGGGCATCCCCGCTTCCTGCGTCCGTCATGGTTTTCCGCTTTTGCTTTCTTCATTAGTTTGCCAGCATTTATTCTTACTAAAGGGCCCACCCATCCCATCCGGCTTCTCACTAATCTTCCTATTAGGCTGCACCGCATACCAACCTCTATACTTCAGGTAGTTCATCCTTCTTAGGAGAAAGAAAACTCTGACGTAAAAGCGCATCGGCAGGTCAACCAGGGTAGGGCTGCTGATTGGCTATGATGTTCCAATTAAGAGGATGGTACAACGAAAGTGTAGGCCTATTTTGTAATGTGTGTGTGTGTGTGTGTGTGTGTGTGTGTGTGTGTGTGTGTGTGTGTGTGTGTGTGTGTGTGTGTGTGTGTGTGTGTGTGTGTGTGTGTGCTTGCGTGCATGCGTCTGTGTGTGTGTGTGTGTGTGTGTGCGTGTGTGGGTGTGGAATATATGCAAATTTCTATAAATTTGATATAACAAAGCAGTCTTTGTCACATATTTTATATATTTGTATCAATCATTTCGACTGTTGTTATTAGTTTGTTAATATATGTTATTCTTGGATGAAATCCGCATTTTTACTATACATATTCAGTATAAATCCGTATAAATCTTTTGCAAAGTTTGCAAACTCCAAAGAACGTTATGCGTTTAGTATTAATTTACCCCCACCACCATTACCACAACTAATACCTGGTGTAGGACTTGCGAGTTTTGCTATCCAAATTTGCATTAATACATGTTTCATTCGATAGGTGGCGCTACTACGTCAATTATTGTTTCGAGATAAGAGCGAACTTACGAGATTAATTGCTTACGTTTTCATTCATTCGGTTAACCGGCCTCTAGTATGCCTAGTCCTAGCGAGAAGCGCCATCTAGTGTTACTACATACATTAATCCAACTGCGCCGCGTCTTGCTGGGCATCTGCCAAGCATCTAAAGATAACCCAGATACCATTTCGGTGTTGCCCATGGTTTGCAAAGAATGGCTGTCTATAACTTGGAATGCCAGCCTTGGGTCAGTGTTGATAGGCCAGTGCTAGGCCAAACAACGGATTGCCATTGTTGGGCCAACATTGTCCTAGCGGGACATCCCAATTTTGGGTCAATGATGGCATGCCAACATTGGCCCGATATAGCAATATGCATTGTGCGAGTTGGAAATGCTATCCTGGAATTTGCTCTTCGGCCGTCAGAAGTTTATTATTCGAATGTATACTACACGACGAACACAAGAAGATACGTATTTCATGCCTACAAAAGTCAGAAATACTTCTGCAGTTGTTTTACTCCAGAAGGGGAACCACACATTGAGATTAATGCAGGAGTACTCCAAGAGGACCCTCTCGCCCAATACCTGTTAATCAATTGTTAAGTTGTTAAACACTGCAATTGATGAAAGGGAAGGACTAAATCTCTCCAAGCGTCGAAGCACCATATGTATCCAGCCCGACATCTCTCTGATCTGGATTTTGCTGATAACATCGCTTTGTTTGCTAACACACTACACGAAGCAGAACTCCTTCTCCATAATTCAATCAAGCAATCAATCAATGCTTTATTTAATACACAAATACACGTAGTGATACACATATCGGTCCATATATCCGTATAACAGTTAATAGCTATATTAATAGTAGAAGGACATTATATAATAAAAAGTATACATATATAAGAAAAAATCAGAAAACATATAGCCAAACAGTACCACTGCACGACTTCTACAGAAGGTCGTTGTGTACGTATAGGGACTTAACCCATTGTCTTCTAATCCTAGATATCCACCTGATGCCTGCATAATTCGTAAGTGAGTCGTTTTTGACAGACGCTGGACCATCTTTATTCAGCATAAACTTGACATTGACATCACGTGTCGTATCCCATAATGCTTTGGAATAAATGCAAACATGAAGTATGGTGGCCGACATTGGCTGTTGCTACATCTCCCACCGAGTATATTGAACATCATATACGTAGAAACAATAACACTGAAAGTCAGAATGAATTACGTGTGTATGACATAACCGTTGTCTGATTAGTTAACATTAAAAGTGAACTTTAATTAAATGTCTGAACAGCTAATAATGTTCATAATTCTGTCCAGTAGAAGTAATGCACTTTTTTCTAAGTCTAGACACTTTGGTGGTTTCACCGTTCTCCCCGACCGAGTCACCCTTTCAGGTGCCGCTGGTTCAGAGAGTGGAGATGTCTCTCTAGCAGGACGTGAAGCACTCTTCGCTGGTGTAGCTGACAGCTGCATCTCAGCAGCGGGTGTCGCGAGAACAGCAGTTGTAGCGAAGTGTGCAGGCAGTGTCCGCTGACCGTCGGAGTAATCACCAGCGCGAGACCCTGTCGTGTGCACCAGCGCTCTACGGTTGCGACGCACAGTGCCGATGTCGATCTTCACCAAGTACGATCGCGGCTCATGTGTTCGACTAACAACTAGACCTTGGCGAGTTTGGTCTCGGATCCAAACTGGATCGCCTGGCTGTAGCGTCGGCAAGTCACGCGCTTTGTGTCGCAAGTTGAAGGTATGCTGCTGGTCGGAACGACGTAAGCTCTCCTTCTTTTGCAGGGGTTCGTCGCCAGGACCCCTCTGTTTCAGAGTGCTGGGAAGGACGACGGGTAGCAGAGTGCGAAGTCGTCTTCCCATGAGCATTTCTGCCGGAGACAGGCCATTCTGAAGCGGCGTCGATCTATACGCCATGAGAGCAACGTGTACACTTTCGTTCTTCTTTAGAAGCCCCTTCATCGTGCGCACTGCCCGTTCTGCATCTCCATTCGACTGAGGGTATCGCGGAGAGCTCGTCACATGCACAACCCATATTGCATTGCGAACTGACGAAAGGTCGCTGCATTGAATTGAGGGCCATTGTCCAAAATGATGATGTCGGGAATACCATGTGTTGCGAAGATCTCCTTCAGCATGTGCACTACGCTCTCCGACGACACGTCGTCGAGAAGTTTGCTCTCGATCCACCGCGAGTACTAGTCGATCACGTTGAGACTAATTTTCCCACGGAGTTCGAACAAGTCCATCGCAAGCCTCTCCCAAGGACGAGATGGGAATGACGAAGTCATCAATGGTTCAGTTGGCACCGGTCGATCTGTTGCACACGTTACGCACTTTGAGACCATTGCCTCGATCATCGTCGATAGACCCGGCCACCACACAGATGCACGCGCTCTGGCCCGACATTTCGTTATGCCCTGATGCCCTTGGTGGAGACAATCAAGGACGTCCAGTCTCAATGCTCGAGGAATGACGATGCGTTCATCATATAGAATGTCATCAACGCTCGCCAGATGGCTCCTGCTCTCCCAGTATTGGCGTAGTAGCGGCTGGTTTGGCATATATGCAGGCCACCCATGAAGGCAGTATTTTCGGATTTTACTGCATTCCTCATCTACTTTCTGCTCGTCGGCTATTTCCCGTAGGCGTTTGTTCGTTGCCGGGAGAATGTTCACTGTCTGTTGTGCGAACGCTTCGACTTCTGCGACAAACAGTTTGTCCTCTGATGCGAGCGCTTCTACCGACGCTCGCGAGAGTGCATCGGCTGTTGTTTGATGCTTTCCCGGCACGTACCGGACGCACGGTGCGAATCGCATCAGCCGCAGGCGAAACATTTGTATCCTTGGCGGCATTTTGCATAGTTCGGTGGTGTTCAACAATGGCACTAACGGGCGATGATCTGTCTCGAGTGTGAGCCGTAACCCAAGAACGTACTCGCTGAACTTTTCACATGCTCAAGTCGCTGCCAAGGTCTCCTTCTCGATTACCGCATAGCGTTTCTAAGTGTCACTCAGCGATCGCGACGCATAGCAAACTGGACGACGCTTGGTGTCATCTTGCACTTGTAGCAGGACCGCTCCAATGCCTGTCGACGAGGTGTCTGCTGCAATGATTGTTGGACGTTTTGGGTCGTAGTGGGCGAGTGTCTCGGGCGCGACCAGGGCGTCTTTCAATCACTGGAATGACTTCTCCTGTGCGTCACCCCACAACCAGACATTGTCGCTGCGCAATAGCTGGCGTAGCGGCTCATTGCACTCAGCCAGCCCTGGGATTAACTTTCCCATCTGATTTACCATGCCCATGAAACGTTGCAGTTCTTTGACCGTCGTTGGAGTCGGAAAGTTTGTGACTGCTGTCGTTTTCCGCGGGTCGGCTTGAATGCCGAAGCCATCGACAATGTGACCAAGGGACGTTATAGAGCTTTTGGAGAACTCGCACTTGTTTGCGTTCAGTGTGAGTCCAGCCTTCTGAAGGCGACCCAGAACGGCTCTCACACGTTTGTTATGCTCTGTTTGATCTGTGGCGTGAATGAGAATGTCGTCCATGTGACAGATGACCCCCTCGAGTCCTTCCAGAATCTCCGGAGCGGAGCTGATCCCGAATGGTACCGGTTGAAGCAGTAGCGACCATGTGGTGTGATGAAAGACGTCAGCAGTCGCGACTCGTCGTCAAGCGGAAGCTGCCAGAAGCCGCTGTTGGCGTCAAGCTTCGAGAGACTTTGCTGCTGCCCAACTTTGCAAGGCTTTCGTCCACTGATGACATCGGGTGTATCTCTCGCTGTACTGACTTGTTCAGTTGCGTCATATCTACGCAGATCCGCACGGAGCCGTTTGCCTTCTGGACAGGAACCATGCCGGAGCACCATCTTGTCGGCACGGTCACCGCCGATATGATCTCATGTCGCACCATCGACTCAATCTCAGATTTTATTTGTGGAAGTAGAGGATGGACGATTTTCCTTGCGGTGAACAAACAGACTGGTGTGGCGTCTGCGCACAGCGTGATGTGATGTTCGGTTCTCAGTTTATCGATGCCTTTGAAGAGAGAGCTATATTCGGCACGGTAGTTTGGTTTCTGACTCGTTGTTTCTTGGACGTTGTCGACACGTGCGACCAAGTCAAGACCGACACACGCTCGCCGACTGAGTAGAGAATACTCTTGGTTTTTAATGACGTACACCAGTTCATTGAGTGATTTATTACGCAGTTTTGCCTTGATCACTCCCATTACTGGTAGAAGTGTGCCACCCGGACCACGCAGTGCTTGCTTTGTCGGTAGCGGCTTTTCTGTATTAAGCCACGCCTCTTGATCGCTGACCACAGAGGGCCTATTTCTTTTGTCTCTCCGACCTGTCCGCGGACGTCCGCGGAGAGAAATTTGCTATTCTATTTGACGCGGAGAGATCACGTGATCTCTCCGCGTTAAAAAGAACAGCCCGGAGAGGCTCTCCGGACCGCTCCGATTTCTCCGCCTGTAGGGCATGTCGTATGCGGAGAGGTTCCGGTTGAATAGGCCACGTGACTTTCAACATGGCGGAATATAACGAAGGGTGTGTAGTAAAATTAGTGTTTTGTAAAACATATGAACTTAAATATAGAATTGTCTGTTTGCTTTCTGCATGTGACAAAGCAATTAGCTATATTTTATAAATAAAGTATATGCAATGAAACATGTCAGTGTGTCATTTGAATACTTCCCGAAGTTAAATAAAGGTTTCTCTTTATTATCGCTCACTAATTTAAACCAGGCATTGGGCTGGTTTCGTTTTTGTCATTGTATTGCTGCTGTAGTTTGCCTTGACTTGTTTGTCATTGCTGTTAACACATGACAAGCATGCGTTTGATAGTGACACCGACTGCCTTATTTACAGTAAATCATGTCAATAAAGTATTAAATTTTTTTTCTTTGCACTACCGATTTATGTAGACAATGTCGCATTATGATTAATATATTATTGTTCAGTTCATGTTATTTTTTTCCTGTTGCTGTTACGTAGTCATAAGCAAGCATAAAAATGATCACATATGTAACACTTTCAATTTATGTCGTAAAATAAATGTTTTGTGTTGTTTCCTGATAAAACAGTCAAGGAAAAAGTGTCATTAACGTATGCACATAAATACAAAACAACAATTTATATACTGATCTGATATATGTTTATACTTTATTTACAAAACACAACACTTATGCATTATGCGTAAACAATTTTAATTTGGGCCAACTATGCACACATATAGTAATCGATATTGTTATAATACATGTAACTGATAACATATTCATTATGAATGCATTTTTGTTCATTTATAATTTTTAAGACTACACTTGTGTAATTCCACTATATTTGTATATAGTGATATGTTCCATTTATTTGAGAGATTATCTGTATATCATACAATGCAGTCTGAACTACTTGTACATACCATAATAAAAGATGCATTTTTCTGTCTTCTATTTACAAGTGTATGATGCTCAATGGGTATTGTTCGCAATTGTATCAGAGCTATGTATGCATTGCACGTTTAACATTAGTCATATAGTGAAGTTATATAAGTTTATTAGTTAAATTATCCGTGACATACTAACAATAATTATGTTGGTTATTTATAATTCATTTCTACAATGAGCAATGCCTATATTTTACATCAGCATATTGCAATGTCATAAATGCCATCATTGTATGCTATTGGATTTTTTTTCATATTTAATATCAATTTTGTAATAAAATATGCATGATGAATATACAACAGTGTATTAAGTATTATTTTGTTATGAACATATAAATATGCATTTCAATAAGAAATGTCTACACAATAATGTCAAATCATAATTCATTTTATAAGTACTAACATTTTAACATTGGCATTGTTTCTTGGTATGCACTTAACTGATGAGTCCTGGGCATACTGTATGGGCCATTAACAATAACAGGACGAAACACTGCCAATAACATTACAAAATTGCCCAATTGTATTTATCAATGTATTCTTCCATTTGTGAAATGAATTTTTTTAATTTAGTTATCGGCAGTGTCTTAGGAATTACACAAAAACCACCTAATATAGTTTTTTAAAAATAATTTTTATATATAATTATATATTATCCTGTTTTTTTTCATAACAGTTATTTTTAGGTTTTTTTTCTCAAAAAAGTTCTGCTTACAGAATATCACCGCTAGGGGTTGTACCTAAGAAAGTTCCAGGGGAGTTTAGAGTAATCCATAATTTATCTCATCCAGATGGTGAATCGGTTAACGATTACATTCCTAAGGAGTTTTCAACAGTGCAGTATGCAACCATACATGATGCTATTTCTTTCATTAAAGAATCTGGGTCAATAGTTTTTATGGCTCAGGTAGACATAGAAGCAGCATTCAGAAGTATACCTATTGCTCCGAAAGATTCACCATTGTTGGGTTTTCAATGGAGGGGACTTTATTACATGGATGCTATGTTATCTATGGGCTGTTCAAGTTCTTGCTCTATTTTTGAAGCTTTTAACATAGCACTGGAATGGGTTGCCATGAACAAGCTGGGTGTAACAAAAGCCATCCACATAATTGATGACTTCCTGTTTTTGGCAACTTCTCATGCTAAGTGTCTTAGTGATATGCAGGCAGTCATTGAGCTATGTGGGTAACTGGGGGTCCCATTGGCACCGGGAAAGACAGTTGGGCCTTCTACAGCTCTGCAATTTCTGGGAATAACGTTAGATACAGTAAGCATGGAGGAACGTTTACCAGAGGATAAGTTAGTACAATGCAGGTTGCTGATACAGTCATTCTTGAACAGAGAAAAAGCCACTCTTAGAGAAATTCAACAACTGGTAGGGATCTTGTCATTCAGTTGCTCGGTAATTCCTGGAAGCGGGTTTTTGCGAAGGTTAATTGATTTAACTTTACATGTCAGTAGACCACATTTTCACATTAGGTTGACTAGGCAGGTGAAACTAGACTTGTTGACATGGCAGGAAATTCTGTCAGGTTTTAACGGGAAAGCCTTCTTTATTGATGATAACTTCCTTACTGGGGACTTCTTGCAGTTATTCACTGATGCATCAGGGGGCATAGGTTTTGGGGCGGTATGTGGTCCAGAGTGGTTTTGGGGTAGGTGGCCCATGTCATGGAGTGCCCTTAATATCACTGTGCTTGAGTTGTACCCGATTGTGGCGGCTGTAGAGACGTGGGGAGGTTCCTGGGCTAACAATAGTGTGTGCTTTTTCACTGATAATGAGGCCTTGGTCGCTATAATTAATAAACAAACATCCAAGGAGCCATGTGTGATGGCGTTGTTAAGAAAGCTAATTCTGTCTTGTTTGCGTCGCAATATTAACTTCACAGCTCGTCACATACCAGGTCGTGACAATACTTTGGCTGACAAATTATCCCGTTGCCAGATACACGAATTTCTTACGTTGGCTCCATGGGTCAATTCCAAGCCAGCGATGGTGCCATTCCACGTCTCCCCAGCCGCCTTAGGGACATTGTTGATGTCCTGATGCATGCGTCCCTGGCATCGTCATCAAAAGCGCATGGGCAAAATTGGTAGGCTTTTTCCAGTCATTAGGCACCGTTCCTAGGTTACCTGTGCCTGTTGCCATGATAATGGGTTTTATTGCTTATTTACATAATGCAGGGTATGCACCTGCTTCCATTATTTCTACAATCTCTGCCATTTCTTACTTTCATAAACTTAACGGTTTGCAGGACCCCGCTAAGAATTTTATTGTTGCCAAGCTTTTAACAGGGGCACAAAACCTTGGAACGGTGTCTAATGTCAGATTGCCAGTGACACAGCCAATACTAGTTCGTCTAATTAGCGCACTGCCACATGTAGTTACGTCACATTATAATCGTACCATGTTAACAGCTATGATGGTCCTCGCATTTAGGGCCTACTTACGGGTAGGGGAGATGGTCCCCCGTTCTAACAAAATGATGCAAGGTTGCCTGCAGCTCAGAGATATAGCTTTGAATGGGGATTTGATCACCATTTCTTTTCGACATTTTAAACACAGCAGTAGACGTGGCCCTCAGTCATTGCAGGTAGATGGGCAGTGTATGATTGGTACTGCAATATATCCAGCTAAGTTGCTCAGAGAATTTCTTGTGTTAAGAGGTACAGATAGGGCTTCACTATTTTCATATGCAGTTGGTTCTCCGATGCTGCGAAGCGAGTTTGATATACTGTTGAAGCGGCTGCTCGAGTTTTGTGGTTTAAGTAGTAAGGTTTTCAAAGGGCATAGCTTTAGAATTGGGGCAGCAACATCAGCTGCATTAAGGGGCGAATCGGATGCTCAGATTAGAGCTGCAGGTAGATGGGCGTCAGATGCCTTTAGGAAGTATATTCGTATTTCATAAGAAACATAACTAATCTGGTTATGGTTTCGGGAGATGTACCGGAGACTCTGACAGTGGCGGAGTCTCTAGGTATGTCGTCTGTGACATAAAGCAGGTTGGTGTATATATATATAGCTTAGGCTCTGGCAGTGGCGGAGCCAAAAGGTACTATTTCAACATTTATGAATGCCCTAGTAGTGAGATATGGCTTAGGCTCTGACAGTGGCGGAGCCAAAAGCTAATGTTTCAATAGTTAGGAATGCACTAGTAGTGAGATATGGCTTAGGCTCTGACAGTGGCGGAGCCAAAAGCTAATATTTCAACAGTTATGAATGATGCAGCTCTATATATGGCCCTAGTAGTGTATGGCAACAGGTAAGCTTAGACTGACAGTGGCATATTTCTTCAGATATCATGATTTATGCTTGATTATTTGCTCATAGTATGCGTATACCCTAGTAGGATGTTATGGCAGCCCTGACAGTGGCGGGATTGACCGAACGGTTTGGTGGGGGTCGGTCACATTGTATAGTTGGGGTGACCTGGTGGCGGAGTGACCCCCACACATGTGGTGAATAGTGTATATATTGGTGGAGTGACCCACACACATATGATGAATTGTACGTAGTAGACAGTAGTACTTAGCAGTCAGGGGCCGGCATGCTTGCTGTCGTTGTCACAATGGATGTGTATGTAACAATTAATAACAATATACAGTCAATAAAATTGCATGTCATTAATTTGGCCTAATTCAATCAATACCTGACTTGCGTTGTTCCTTCTGCATAAAAGTTATTGTAATTATCTATTCATTTGTTTATTGTCTCAGAGTTATGTGTGTAATCTTTAATTTCTATACACATCAATGATGGATTAATTATGGTTTAAGACATGCATTCCTACCATTACATGGTATATTGTGACGTAACTATTAAGGTAATCAGATGCACTGTAATAAATAAATTTTATTGATTACTAAGCCATATTAACGAGACGTATTTCATATACTGTACTACATGTAAGCACATATTTGTGATTCCATATTAATTGAATAACTTATTAAACAATTGCAAGGTATAAAAGAACATGCTCTTTTGTTTCAGATATTGGAGAAGTTACATTGTACCGATGCCTGATGGGACGAAGCAGAAAATTGTACTGAGCTGCATAGATGGAGAAAAATTACTCAATGGAGGTAATTATAAAATATACACATTCCATTGAAAGATTATACATGTATAACAGTGCAAACAGTATTTTCTGTGGCATTGCATCAACTACACTTTATGTGTAAATTATGTTCATTATTTACCTAAATGATGTGGAAATTGTGCCATATAGCATTCTTTGCTAATCATTACATAATTCTTCCAGGTAGACCAGAGTCACACATGTTTTGTTTTTTGAAATATATAAAATAATATCAAAAATAGGTATTGTATCATACCAAATAAGAAATACTTTGGATATTTTACAAAATGTACAAATTTAATTTAATTAATATGCTATTAAAAAAAATATCGGTATGTATAACTGCAATATAGGATAATAACAAATATTTGTCTTTTCAAATTTGATACTTTATATGATACTACACTTGTACGTATTCATGATTAAATGTCGTAATTTTGTATGTAGATGAAGCATTGTTGAGGACGATTCAGGAAGAAATATCAACATCACGTGTGACACTGGAAGCAATTTGTACGCAATCATCGGTACAAAAACAAACATCTTCAACACCTCGAACATCTGCCTTCACAACACAGGCACCAATGTGGTAGGCTATTTAACACACACACATATATATATATATAACATGTATAAATTATATAGGTTTACATCACACCCAGATGACCAGATATTATTAAACACAAGCTGACTGCACATTATTAATCTTTTTGAGATAATATGTATCTTTTAGGTAATCCTTTGTGTCTTTTATGTCATTGGTGTGCAAAAAAAGTAAATTTGAAGAACAAATTCTTGACTCCTAACTTATTTACTTTTATTCATCATTAGTATGTTATTAATTTTTAAATATAAAACAATTTATTATTTCATTCCACTTCTTGATTCATGTGCATGCCATTTAATTAAGCATTTCGTTTGCAGCATAACAATGCAACGCCAAAGAACAGAACCATCAGCTACCATAACGCGACCACCACGTACACAGCATACATCAACTACAAACAGCACACTGTCACAGGAACGATCTGTATCACACCCCATCGTACCATCAGCAAACTTAAGGCGTCAACCAACTACACAGCATACAGCAACGACAAACAACACATCAGAGGAACAAAGCACATCACAATCATTACCATCACGTGAGTATAGACTTATTTAATGAACATACACAGACACAGACACGCATACATAAACAAACAAACACACATAATAGTTATGAAGATATAGCATATTTTATATAAAAAATATGACTTTTTCTATAATGGTGTGCTTGTAATTAAACAAATTTGCTTTGTAATATTGGTGAAATCATACATAAATAGCTTAATCCATCTTTTAATGCTATACTATGTATACATTATTAACGTGTGGCATATTCTTTAAATAGTGTAGTGACTGTGCATAATAATTTTGTCATTTTGTTTGCATGCACGCACAGTGTGGACTACTTCGGCGACACGACTACTCATTGATGTTGTTCGTGCAACACTATACACTAAAAATGATGAGAAACTGATATGCCACAATGGCATGTGGCTACGTGTCCGAGAGGAAATGGACATGAATGGTTACAATTTCACTGCCGACCAACTTAGAGGAAGATGGAAAACATTGGTGAATTCATACAAAAAAGTGACGGATGATAAAAAAAATCAGGTAGAGCTTACAGACGACACGCATTCGCTAATGAACTTGCTTTCCTTGACAAGAGTGTGGATGTGGTACCAGCTGTTGTGGTGCAGTCCAGTCAGGTTCCACATCGACACTCATCGAGCGAAAGTGACGAAGACCAAAGCAATCCCCCATTAGCCAAGATTCCTAAATCTACCCAAAAAAGGAAAACTGTTAAAGACAACGTAATGGACTACTTGCGAGACATGGCACAATCATTTCGTAAGGAACAGGAACAAACAAGGCTGCAGAGGGACAGGCATCATGCTGAAAAAATGGGAGTTATGGAAAAATTGTTGTCAGAGTTAAAAAAAAAGGAGTTAAGTTATGCAGCATTACTACATAAGGACTTTGTTTTGGGACCTTTAAAAATGTAGATAAATAATTATTTGTCTTTGTTATGTTTTGGGAAATGTTTCTAAATATATTTATTTTTTCCCTATGTATTGGAACACCAACTATTCTTATTTATTACGAGCGCTGTAATCTTAGACCTGACATACTGGTTGTTGTCTTTCAATATAAGTGCAATCATCGTGTATGTAATGAATTTAGCATTGTACAACTTATTTATACACGTTCAATGAAGTAAAGTGATAAATTATTTTGTACGAGACATTATTCGTTTTTACAAACATTCCATATAGTGTATACATGTTGTTATCAATTTAAGTTATAACCAGGTATTACTTACTAGTTATCATGCAGTTACATTTATGTTATGATGTTTATATGCTAAGTATGTAAAATGCCTGGTTTGTTGGCATTAGCCAAGTATATTTTTTTAACATTAATATTTTTTGTTAAAAAAATTTCAATGAAATTTAATTTTGTTCTCAACATTCATTATGTTGTATGTTATTATATTTTTCATTTACAATCACGTATAATTGACACTTGTAATGCATTTACATTTAAGTTATGATGTGTATGATCTGTTGTTCATTATGTAAAATGCCATTTTTGCAATCAACAATGTTTTAAAGTATTGTTTATTACACATGAGTATTAATATATGATATGAAAAACATTTTCTCCAAGTTCATGTACGTGACATTAATGTTACATGTACATGTTCCATATGTATTTATCAGACATGTAATATACAATAAATTATGATTGTTGATAATTTGGGTGTATGTAATTATTTTATAATAATAACACAATGAAATATAAACTCATTACACAAGTAGAAAAAATTATGTGTGAAATTACATTATAAAAAAGAAATTATTAATTTACAAATTCTTGCACAACAACACTATGACATGGCACGAAATGCTAAATATAAAATAAAATCATTAATAATGTAATTGCAAATGGCACAATGTTGTACAACACAAATAAATATATATATATTATACAGTGCAAACTCTACCACAACAACAGTATTAATCTAATTATAAATTGTAACATCTTACATAACACAAGTAAGTATAAAATAGTACACACTGCAAACTCATGCACAATAAAATTTATAATACAATTGCTAAGTGCACAATCTTACACAACATAAGTAATTTTGAAATAGGTATAAATGAAAAATAGTACACAACACAAGTATGAATGTAATAGAAATAAATTTGAAGAAAAAAATTGTGCAATAAAAAACAATGAGCAAGATTTCCATGTGCGAGTAAAGAAAAAACGGAGTGTGAGAATTCATGGTTGGTAAATTGTGTGAGCAATTGTAAAACGTTTTCTGTGTGCAGCATCATCAGTTGTGTGAGCTGGCTGGTGGTTTGGTGGAACATTTCCCCCCTGGTCATCATCATCGAAGAAATCACACGTCTTCATCAGCAACCAAAGTGATGTTATGCAGAACACATGCACTGATAACTGCATAAACAGTGTATTTAATTATTTTGCAACTGCAAAATTTAAGTCTGGGAAACCTCCCCTTTAAGTGTCCAAAAGCTCGTTCGATTACTTGACGTTTAGCTGAAAGTTTCTGGTTGAAGCAAACTTGCACGCAAGATAAATTACCATTGTCCCGATAGGGAGTAATTAGCCAAGTTTTAAGCGGGTAAGCACCATCACCCAGCAAATGATACCCCACTGGAAGAGATGGTCCTAAAGAATTCCGCACATCAGAGTTTTTCAAAACTCGACTGTCGTGCACACGACCTGGCCAACCTGCCATGACATGTGTGAAAGACAGGTTAGCATCGCAAACACCTTGAAGTAGAATTGAATGGGTCTGTTTTCGGTTGAAGTAGGACGCTCCATCTACAGGTGGGGCAGGAATGTTTATATGGGTGCCGTCGATACATCCAACAATTCCTATAAATAGATATTCAAATATTAAATACATAAAAAAATATAAATAACAGTATTTTTTACCTTTTTATTAAATAGCATAATTGATTAAATAAACATACAGAAGTTTATTTAATTATGGACAAATGTTACAAATATAAAAGTTATACATGTTCATCCATATTACGAATGGGCGAAGATTTTAATAAACATATTTACATTTTTTATTATTTCATTATATTTAATAGATACAGTTAGTAATTAAATAGTTATTATAATTTTTTTTTAAATATCATTATATTGTTTAACTAAACATTTATGCTGTCACACCTAGGTAGTTACGTTAATAACTTTCTAGGCATTCTTTGGAAAAAATGTAATTAAACTACATTTTTTTTTTTTTACAATAACTTGTACATCAGCCAGTAAAATAACATTGTCTATACAAATTATACCTTCAAAGTCATTGGTGTTGAACGAGGTAGACATTTCAAGATACTGGCCAGGTTCGGGCCACCGAATAACCTGTGGCATCAAGGTGTTGGTCATTATCTTGGTGATGTTATTACGACAATTGAACATGCATGAATCAGTGCGACCGAATCTGTCAGCTATGTCACGTGTTTTTTGCTGTGTACCTAAATACATTAAAGTAACGAGCAGCTGTTCAGACAAGGGCACGGGTGGTCTTCCCAGGGCTCCTTCCACTGGGGGGATGGTCAATACCCCAAGCTGTTGTAGGACTATCTCAAATGTAGTAGGCTTCATACGGAACATGGCGATGAAATCCGCTGGCAAGTAGTGAGGAACGACATCTGTGGCGTACCCAGTGATTCTTCTATGATCATCTCGTAACCTGTTTAGTGGAACAGAATAATAAATAAGCACAAGTTTAGGTAAACATAATAGTTATTGTATGCATGGCCGGATTTAGGCCAGGTCAAACGGGTGGTTTGTAGTATTTTATCACTGTATATAAAACGTAAATCTTATTACTTAGCAAGAAACAAAGTTTAAAGGATCATAATGTAATGTACCTATGTATAATGCTGTGAAAAAGAAGTGTAACACAAATATAGTTGTTTAGAGGTGATATACAGAAATATAATGATTAGGTATGCATTTATACATAGACATACACATCAAATTATCCACACTTTGGCCAACTGTCATTAGAATTACATTACAAGTCATTTAATTTCACAAAATATTACATAATATAATCAACATCACATCCCCACAAGGTCTACTAACAAAATCAAAACACCGTTGCCACTACGTAGCCCCTAGGTGCCGCATCAATGCAGCAGTGTTCTCTTTCTAACCCCGAACAGTTCGAATATGGAATATGATCCTACCACAAATTAATGAAATAGAAAACACCATAGACATAGCATTTCAAACAGCCATCATGAACCTCCCTTTAACCACACCCAATCATTTCAAGTGCCTATAAAAAAAACTACCCACAACGCATGCACACAAACAAACACCATAAAAATTCTGCGTTAGTTTAAATTTGGGCTGTTTGTAGTAAATCACCTAACGCCTAAGATTTCTCGTTGAAGTAAATTGAATATACATAAATATTTAAATTGTTAATTAATTTATGTCAATTAAGTAAATAAATTTATATAAATATATTATTATGCATATGATTAATATATATATATATATATACATATATCATATGCGTAATATGTACTTACATAATGCAACAAATAACACAACCACAGCAACAGTCGATGTGCTAAGCCTAAGGCTAAGCCTAAGGCTAAGCCTAAGCCCACTGCATCGAAAGTTATTTAAACTGTTTATTTATTACAATAAACCGTAATTATTATATAAAATACTACGTACAACATAACTGCCACTGATGTAAAGTCATCTGCGTATTTACAGTATATGACATCATCACCATCATCACTTGAAGACATAAATTCACTGACAAGTGACAGGGCAACGGCGGTTTGTTCCTCCATGCTTGTTTATGGGCGATAACAAGGCGGTTGCTACCATCTCCGATGTGCGCCGAAGTCTATTCTTTTTGACCCTCTCCGCTTTCTCCGCTTCCGGCGTCTCCGCGGACTGAAAAAGAAATAGGACTAGAGACAGCTGCACCCGTGTCTAGTTTGAACTTTGTGGCATGACCATTGACCTCCACCTCAGCTGACCAGTGTTCTGTGTCGTCTAGTGCCCCAACATAACCGAGGTACGGCAAGTCGACACACTCGAGCTGTTGCACTTCGTTGACCCGGTTTGACGATTGTTTGACACCCCGACAGACAGAGTGGAAGTGTCCTTTCTTTTGGCAATTGCGACAAATGGCTTCTCTTGCAGGGCATTGTTGTTGATCGTGTCGACTGCGGCCACACCATGTGCATGTGTTGTGTGTGCCTGTTGTAGCAGAATTTGTTTTTGCGTTGTTGTAGTTCTTAGGTTTGTGCTTTGTACCGGCTTTGAAATGGTTTATTGGGTGAGCCGGTTTGACAAAAATCAACAGTTTTGCTAGCGACAGTGTTCTCTCTAACAAATTCTCTATTTTTTTCTTCCTTCTGCTTGTCTGTTAATTTCTATCGCTTTTTTCAGCGACAGATCGGACTTTCCTTGTAGCGTATCAGATAAAGCATCACTGAACACGCCTACGACGATTCGATCCCTGATTAGATCCTCTCGCAGATTAACGTAGTCGCAGAATTCTGACAGCGTGTACAAGTCTTGTATGAAGGTGTCAATCGATTCACTCGGTGATTCAGTTCTTTTATTGAACCTCGCTCGCTCACAAATGACGTTTCGTCTTACCTTGAAGTATTCGTTCAGCGCCATCTTCACATCGTCATACGCATCGGTTTCTTCGTTTATCGTCAGCATAGACAGTATATTGTTTGACCAGTCCCCCATACTGTAGAGTGGGATGCTGACTTGATCTGCATTCGACTTATTTTTCAGCCCCGATGCTACTCTATAGCTTTCGAACCGTTTTAGCCACTTAGGCCAAAGTTCTGCCTGTTGAGGGCTATTTGCGCCATCGAACTTTCCCGGCAGTGGAATGTCAAGCTGGATGCCAGTGGGCGCAATATTCTGCGCTGGCTGAACCGTAGGATTCTCCCCTGGTATACTCATGTTTACCTTGTTGTATTAGCGTCGACTGTGGGCGTTTTAAAACCCGCTGCCACCATATAGAATTCGTAAGTGAGTCGTTTTATTCAGCATAAACTTGACATTGACATCACGTGTCGTATCCCATAATGCTTTGGGATAAATGCAAACATGAAGTATGGTGGCCGACATTGGCTGTTGTTACAATGACCGTACCTGGTACAGCTACTACCAGGGAGTTTCATGATTTATCTATACGTTTCATCAATTTGTAAACAAGATTTCGAATGACTGCTTTACAGTCCAGAACAAGTCTTTCTGCAAACATGCCTGAAGCGCTGCAATATCTTCTGAACACATTGTTATAACAAACATGTCATTTGTGGATACTGTAAGCATTGTGATTCCACCATAGTTGTGATGTGTACATTGACGAGAAAAAGGTATTGAACAGCTTAATTTTTACATCATGAGCGCACATATACAATTTCCCGAGTAACACATTGCCATGTGCATATAACTGGCGACACTGACGCAGTATATCTTTGTCATCTTTATCATCACTGCAAATAATATTACCTCTTTTATGTCGTCCCCATTTAATTTAAATGCAAGGGGACAAAAAATGTTCATATAGTTCCCTCTACTAATAAGTATCTTGCTTTCCCTATGGTTAAATTTTATTTCATGACTCACACCATACGTTTCACAAACAGATAACAATTTCCTCATGCCTAAACTGGAGCGGGAGAATATCACCAGGTCAACTGCATGCATTAGGTGATTAATATTTACGTCACCTATATACAGCAGCCAGTGCGACATTTTGTTAATGCATTACTGAAATCATCAATATAGACATTAAACATGTATGGAGAAAGTATTCCACCTTATCTTACACCGTTTGTCACATGAAATCCGTCAGATAATATTCCAGACCAACGTACAAACATAGTTTACCTTGTGTGCCAAGATATCATAATTCTAACAATATAACCAGTCACTAGTATGTCAATCAATTTCTTAAATAATGTAGAATGTCTTATTCTATCAAAGGCCTTGGAACCATCAAGGAACCCCATGAACATAGACCCATTTAGACATTTATAATTATTAACAATCCCCTTTGAGACATATATGCACATATCAGTACACAGCATACTCTTAAAGCCAAACTGGTTACAACTAGTTATTAGAAAGGATGACATTCGATCCAATAAGGTACTGGATTATTTTTCAATCTAAGCTAAATGAAAATTAAGTACATGTACATCAATCCAGGTACAAATCCTAATATACACAGATGGGAGTGAAAGTAGAAGACTTTAAATACATCGGCTCATACGTCAACTCTCTCAACATGACATTCGGTGTAGAAAAGCCCAGGTTTGGGCAGCAATAGATGCACTGGATAATGTATGGCGTTCGTTGGTACACAGAAACACCAAACTAAGCATCTTTAGGACCACAGTTAATTGAACTGATCCTCATATACGGATGTAAATCCTGGACACTGCTGCAATCGCTAGAGAAAACACTTGACGGATCCTATACCAAACTACTACATAAAATATACAATGTGTCCTGGCGTGATCGCATCACCAACCAGGAGCTGTACGGCTGTCTAACAATGACCTCCACCACCGCGAGGCAACGGCATCTACGTCTGGCAAGGAGTGTGATGCGCCACGACGAAATAGCTAACCAAGTTCTCCTTTGTAGACCCTCGGGCCCTCGGAGAAGAGGTCGTCCTAACATGACCCTAAGAGACGCCATCAAGAGGGACTCCGGCCTCAGTGGGTCTGGCTGCCAAAATGACAGACAGAAAACTGTGGAATCAGCTCGTGATGTCACCACGCTAAGTGGATGATATAAGTAAGTATGTAAGCAATTTCATGACACACAATGTTTACATCTGAAGCAAATCTGTATTAAAACGGGATACGCTCAGATGCCTCCAGCAATTATAAAAGTGCATTTTGTAGAGCTAGAGTAGAACATGACTTGGACAACCTCTCTTGGGCGGTCACTCGTCTTGGGCCATTAGAATGTTAGGCACGTACTGTTTCCAACAATAATATACCTGCAGTGAGCAACCACCTGCCGAATGCGACTAGTGATCACGTAAAACAGTCATGTGATTGCTAATGTTTGTCTGTTGGGGACCACCATAACGCGCCGGCAGCCGAAATACGACAGTTACAGGTCTCGAAATAACTGAGTGTACAGTAGAACTTAATTGTTACGAAACACAAAGATTTACCCTGAATTATGTAACAACTACTAAAGAAACAATGGAAGATTGGTACTGCCCCGTTATTCGCCAAATGGAAAGACAAACAGACAAGTTCTTTATTAAGGCCCATATACATATCACTCCTTTATTAAGGCCCATATACATATTAATACATATTTTTACATAAGTGAGAATGTAAAACCATCAATATAGTAATGACATGGTATACAAATTATCACGTGTGGGCCAGGGAGACTCCCACTAAGGCTAAAAAAAACGCTCTCATGGGAGCCACCAGTTATACTAATAACACATCCTGGTGTATAAAAAAAACATTGTAGCATAAATCTGTTAACAGTGTAAGTCAGACAAAGCTTAGAACATGACATTAGGCCCATACATGATTTTGGACAATTGGCTATTCATCCAAAGAGGTACACATAACAGTTTATTCATATATTTAAGAATTTAAGAATTTTAAACTGTGGTTCAGTGTGAGCATTATATTTTCTTACACTAATGATTCGGAAAAGTTTTTTTAAGTTTCTGAATTCTGTCACATTTGTAACCCCATGCGGTAACGCCGTAGTTTAAGTGTGGCAATGCTATATAGAGTGTTATACAATATGATCTTGATATTACGAGGTAATAACCATTTTAGTCTATTTAAGACACATAGTGTCCTTGAAAACCTGTTTGAAACTTTCTCAATGTGACTTTTCCAGTTATATTGTTCATTAAACGTTATTTAAAGAAAGTTAAATTCTGTCACTCTAGCAATAGTAGTGTTATCTATGGTTAGTAATAGGTAAGTCGCGCTTTTTCTTCTAGCTGTTTTGAAGAGCATTTACTTAGTTGTGTTTATGCCAAGATATAATTTGTTAAATTTTAGCTAGTCACTAATTTTGTTTAGTTCTGTGTTTATAGCAAATTCTACGTGTCCAGTTTTTTCACATGTTGAAAATGAGACAAGAGTAATTGACAGGGTGGTATCATCGGCATACATTATGAAATTAAACTTTTTGCTGGCCTTGCCATAGTTATTAATATACAATATACAATAGTGGACCTAAAATCGAGCCTTGAGGTACGCCTGTTGAAATATTATGCATTTCTGATTTGACATCCTCTATTTCAACATTATTGTTTTCTATTTGTTAGATAATTTCTAATTAAACTTAACTCTACTCCTTTTACTCAATAATATTCTGATGTATCTAGTAATATCTTATGATTCAAGGTATCGAAAGCTTTGGAAATGTGGAGATAAATAGTTATAGGAATTTCATTTCTATCCATGTGTATTGGTTATTTCAAGGGCAGCAAATGCAGTGCTATGTTCCGTTCTAAATCAGGTTTTCGAACAAGTGATTTTGCGTTTTGAAAAATGAATCTAGCTGGTTGAAAATTATCTGTTCAACTACTTTTGACATAACTGGTAAGAGTGATATTGGTCTGTAATTGCTGAATTGGGTATGATTACCTTTTTTAAAAATTGGAATTATTTTAGCGATTTAAAGTTTATCAGGGAAAGTACCAGTAGCTGGTATTTGATTTGTAATTAGTGTTAATGATTTTATTACTGCAGGTTTAACTAATTTTAGTAATCGTGACGAAATACCGTCATACACACAACTAGTTTTTACTTGCATATTATCTATTGTTTTAGATTCCTCGTCAATACTTTCAAAAGTGAGTGAATTGGTATACGGCTCATTCAGATAGTATATGTAATCTCTACTTATAGGATTAATGATTTGTTTGGCCAAATTTGGGCCAATATTGGGAAACAAATTATTAGATGTGTTTGCAAAAACTGTCTTGTTTGTTATAATTTCGTCGTCATATATAAAGGATTTAGGGACAGTTTTCTTTTCGCATGTTCTAGACAGAATATCGTTTATAGTTTCCAATGTTTTTAATGTTATTTTTGTATTTGTTAAAACAAGATTCATAATGCAGTTGTTTGGCTGTTCGTATGTTTTCTTAATTATGCTGTTATAAGATATCAGGTTAGTCCCAATTGTTGAATGTTCTGGTGAATCAGGCAAAGTCATTTTAAGCTTCTTATATAATTTGTTTCTGTATCGTATTGATTTGAAGCCCCCGTGAATTTGGCGTGCCGCATACGTTTTACAACGGGCCCACGTGAACGTGCCCCCTAGACCCTATGAAATGTGTTCCCGTACAGGTTATGATAAGCTGAAGTTAATGCGACGCAGCAGCGAACTTTTTTTAACAGCATCCCCCACCCACCAATTTCTACTATACCATTTTGGTTCGACCGAGAGTGGAGGTTGTTGTGCCTCTCTAGACTCGCTTTCAGCATCCGCCCCTGATTATGTTCCACCATGCATGACAACATCATCATGACAACATCATCATGATAACATCATCATGACAACATCATCATGCAAGATAGGCTCTTAGGTAGGACATGATCTTCTATGTGCGAGGGCAATCACGCAGTGAAGTATCATGGCATGAATTAAGATTCGGCTCATTCACTCAGGCCTGAAAACTCGAAAGATTATCATGTATGACCGTTCCTCGTTAGGTTTCAAATTACAGTCCCTCGATTTCGAAACATTTGGAGACATCTTCGAAAACACAATAGCTCTTTGTAGTGAATTCCAAAGGATTATAAAACAGGAACGCTTAATTACAGTGCCTGTTGTTGATGTAACGTGCGAACAATATTTGCAGAAATCCTAGATTTCCCCAATTCGTCGCATACCCCCTGGAAAACTTCTCACGTACCCCCGGGGATAGTTTAAAAAAGCTGGGTTATTGTAACATAATTCTTGAAAGATCCTAGCTTCATGGACACTCTTGTGTAAAATATCATTACGGTTGGAGTGTTGGACGACACAAAGAACAAATAATATGTGATTCGTGTGCCACTGAAAATGGATAAGCTGTGAAGACAATACTGGCCACTGAGAAACAGGTGACTCGACTTGTAAACGACAACAAGTCTTGTGTGACGCAATATATGCACAGGACCAGTACAGCCGACGTAGTTGTCTGTTGCCGCCCGGCGTTCCTGAATCGAACAAATACACGGACGGAGTATTTCTCTCAACAACACTGGGATTGGAATTGACACGTGATTGCATCGACAGAAGCAACCGCCTGGACTCAACGCGTCAGCCACGCCCCATCATGCTCAAGCTACCCACATAATCGAAACGCGCCGGAAGATCTTCCCATCAAAGCGTAAGGTACAATGGTCGAAGCTGATTTTTACGGAAGAGTTAAGCAAACGAAGAACTGAACTTCTGCAGAAGGCACGAGAACTCGACTTTGTGAAAGCTGTTTGATCAAGCGAGAGCATAGTTGTGAGCCTTCTTGACTAAGACCGGGAGGCGACCATGCAAGCAGATGAACAACTGTGCGAACTTTCACGACGACAGACATACTCTCTCACGGTAATTAATGTTATTTCGTCTATCGTCGATGTCCGATATCATACTAAAGACTTTAGTTTGGGGAGCGGACTTTGAGGCAGTTTCATCTGGCGTCGGACATCGATATTTTAAGCATCGGACCAATGACGTTAATCTCAATATGTCATATATATTTGTTAAACATTACATTTTTGAAAAGAGGCTCAATATGAGAGTTGTATTTAGTTGTGGTAAGAATTTTCATAGCGTTCTTTTGTATTTTCAACAAGAATTCGGCTACCTTGGTATTCCCACGCCATAATACAATAGTTAATATGATATAATAATAGTGTATTATATAAGATAATTTTTATTTCTAAAGAAAACACATATTTAAGATGCTGATAGTTTTGAAGCAATTGTTTGATATTGTTCAATGTTTTTTTCAATTTAAATTTGTGTCTAAAGCCATTCGTAAAAATGGAATTATTCCACTCTTTCAATGTTTGTGCCATTGGTGTTGATGAACAAGTTATTACCAAATGTATTTGGCATATGAAAAGCCGTACATTTAGATTTGTTTCTGTTTAATAACAATTTATTAATGTTTAGCCATTCATGTATTTTAGGAATTCATAGTGTATTGCACATTCAATACTTCTGTTTGGAAATTATCATGAATACAACTGATTGTGCTTAATGATGTGGTATCGTCGGCTTACACAATAAAGTTAAACATTTTACTAGCTTTTTGAAAATCATTAATGATATTATATATTATAAATAACAGGGACCAACGATAGAGCCTTGTAGCACAGCAATTGTGATAAATAAAAAACAAAATTCACATTCTGAAATTCGGTGTATTGTCTTCTTTTGTCGAAGTAACTTTTAAATGGATTAAGAGTAGAACCATTTAATCCATAATAATCCTAGTTTATTTAATAGTATCGAGTGATCAGTTGTATCGGAGGCTTTGGAGAGGTCAAGACAAATACTGACTGGTACATCATTTATTCATTTGTGTAATTATTCTATCTACTAGTTCAAGTGATGCATATTCGGTTGAGTATTGTTTCGAAAGCCATATTGATTATCAACAAACAGTTTAGAATCATTAAAGTATGCGGGTAACTGATTATATATATTATTTTCTCTAACACTTTTGAAATAGTTGAAAGGAGTGAAATAAGTATGTAATTGTTAAAAACAGGTGGATCTTTCTTAAAAATAAGAATTAGTTTTGCAAGTTTAAGTATATCATGGAATGTGCCAATATTTATTATTTGGTTTATTAGTAGGGTTACTGACCTGATGATTGTGGGTTCAATTATTTTTAAGAGTTTTGTCAAAATACCATCACAACCACTACTGTTTTTATTGGAAGTTTGTTTTATAGTTTTCTTTATTGTTTCTTCATCAACATTGTTTTGACTAATTACAAACTTATGCTGGCCGTACACTGTACAACTGTTGTTGCGAGTTTCGTGTTTGATCAACAAACGTTGACCAGTCGTGCAATGTTCGATGATTTGCAACTCAACAAAAGTCAGTTGCGTGTTGATTTGACTATGCACAACACTTGTTGAACCGATTCCAAAATTGAATCGCATCAATAAAAATTGCGTAATGTACGATGGTGTCAGACGAGACGTCGCGCAGAGTCGCGCAGTGTGGTCAGTTGGTCAACAGAAATCTGTCGATGCTAGGGGCCAATGACAGCGTAGCAATTTCAACCGATACTGACTGCATCATTTTTGTATTTCGTCGACTGATGGTAGGCTGTATCTTGTCCAAAATGCAGCCAAATTATGCAATGGCAGTATGGTATCCACATAAGACGAAACATAAAATAGCCAAAGAAAATGTCCAGGGAAGAGCCACAAAAGAACTACCTGGTATGAGGGACTTATCATATATTAAGAGGAGACATGACTGAAATCTATAAAATAATGCGTAACCTATATGATAAAAAATCCGCACCAAACCTCCTTAAATAGAAGGATGTGGCAATACGATCCGGTAGCAGAGGACACTCCCTCAAACTAATCAACCAAAGAGCAAAACTAAACATCAGAAAAACGTCTGAATCGTGGAATAGTTTACCTGATTCGGTATTACAAGCTAGATCAATAAATTCATTTAAAAACCGCCTTAATAAATTCTGGTCAACCCAGGAGATTGTATACGACTATAAAGCCAGCATTATACATTGAGTTACATCCTATTTTGAACTGTAACATTGAAATAGCGCTTATGGATTAGCACTATGCGTAATTCACGCCGTTGACAATAAACACCAAGGTGTGGTGATCGCTTCTATTGGAAAATTGTCGCATTTGACACGAGCGATTAAACCATTGTATTTCGCATACAAGGCAACGTCGTTCCGTCGACGGACGACAGGTACAGTTGTCATGGTAAGTTGCCATGACACGACAATGAATACGTTATTTCAATTATCAGTGACTATTCTAAGCACCACCAAACGACAGCAAGCAACAATGGTGTATTCTTGATCGCATGCCGAAAACACTAAGGTAGTGTATGAAGGATACGCTCAAAACACTACCGTAGTGTTTTGGGCGTACCCTCAAAACATTACCGTAGTGTTTTGAGGGTACCCTCAAAACACTACGGGTGCGCTCAAAACACTACCCCCTTTTTATTCAAATGTTCAATTTCTTTGTGTTACGGGCCATCCATAAAGTACGTCTCGGTTTGGGGGAAGGACGGGGGTATACGGGCAAGCGCTACGAAGCTTTACATGGGATGGGGAGGTATGTAGGTAAAGGTTATGTAACAAATAAAAACGAAAATGTGTTATCTCGTCGGGCTGTTGACATCAGACAGATAATATCAATTGCTACGGCACTTATAAAACAATACGGTTCTCTTTCTGCCTGTGTGTTTGCCCGTGATCTCATATCTCCGTTAGTTTTGCATGTATGTGGCTGACATTTTGTGTGCGATCTAGCGGGCCACTTTCGGGTGGTTCATAGATTTGATTTTTTTCGCAAATTAGTCCGGGAGTGGGGATCCTGGGGTCTGGTATATATATATATATATAATATATATATATTATATATATATATACATATATATATATTCCAGACCCCAGGATCCCCCTTCGAAAAAAAATCAAATCTATGAACACCAATCTATATATATATATATATATATATATAATATAATATATATATATATATATAAGCCTAAGGGCAGCATAGGTCGACTGCTCCATTATGAAAGATAGGATATACAACCTCCGAGAAAATGTATCTCATAATCACTAAAAATATTTTTTTTGTGCAAATAATTATTGTTATCATTATACGTCTGGGTATACTACGTATAATAACGGTTCAAATTTTTAAATAAAAGATATTGTCCTCGCAACCAGGGGTCAAAACTTTTTGCAGACCGGCTCTGGTCTGCTTAAAAACGACGGTCTGCCTTAGGCGGTCCCTTATGCATATTTGGTGGACGTATGCTGCTGTTAGAAGTATATATATATATATATATATATATAATACAAAATATAATATAAAACCATTCAACTATTGTGTGTCATACAAAAAAGTAATTTTAATAAGAACAAACATTATCAGGACAGGATGAATACATCTTAATGACATCGAAAGCACGTAACAAAGCGCACAGAATGAGCAAATAAATTAAACCGTTAACTTCGTCGCAATCTCGCAGCCTGCGTATATGTAACTCAATAGCACGCAACACCTCTTTCAAAATGAGCATGCAAGTTCGTTAGGTATACACTTTGTTTCCATTTATGCACGCCCGGTACATGACAAAGGGATTTGTACGGAATCCACGTCTTTGTGGTACTGTAATATGTGTACACAAACATCGTTGTTTGTAGTACAGTAGCCATAGCCGCAATCTCTACCTCAGTTGCCCATGTTCCATTGTTGGCCATCCGGTTGGTTGAAACATACTGATTAATGTTTTAGCCATTGTAGTTTCTAAACATTTGACAATGTGTTGGTTTGCAGAGTAATGCTACTACCAGGTCCCGCACCGTTTTGTAGTTCACATGTGTACCGGGCAATTCAAGACACATGGTTAAAAAACAGTTGCCATCACCTGTGTAGGCGTCCGTCAGCTTTGGCTAGGTTAGATTAGCGACCTGCTGTCTAGATTTCAACCGTTTAGGTAACGGAACGTTCAGGGGTCCAGCTTGGTATCTTCGCCAGGCTGATCTAGTTGGCACGAACGCAAACTGCTGTTTTGGTGTGATCTTTGTCAGCATTATATCGGGCATCTCCGTGTTAGGTTTCTTGGCGGGCGGGTCGAAGTTCGGCGGCATGTCGGCGGGCGGGTCGAAGTTTGGCGGCATGTCGGCGGATGGGTCGAAGTTTGGCGGCATGTCGGCGGACGGGTCGAAGTTTGGCGGCATGTCGGCGGACGGGTTGAAGTTTGGCGGTATATCGGCGGGCGGGTATATGACTGATGGCACATCGGCTGTTGAATCTCTACGCAGGGTGTCATGCATCTCCTTTGGTGCCGTAGGTGTGACCGAGTCAAGATGCTGTCGCTTACAGTAACGTTTCAGGTTGACACCGTGAGCTTTCTGTTTCAGAATGATACCATCTTCACTCATGAGATCGTAGGTGCCATTTTGCATGACAGCATGGATGGTGTACGGGCCAAGCCACGGATCACACGCCTTCCCGCCTTTCCTGTCGGCTCGTCGGAGATTCCAAAGAAGCACGGAATCTCCTCTCTTGAATGCTTCTCGATCCCGATGGCGCTTCTGATAATCCCGTTTCTTCCATGGCAGTCTTGTGCTTTTATTACGTTAGTCACTACACGGTGTGATATGTCTTTCCGCATTTTTTCCATAACTGCTACACGTTGCGTGATTTCATCTAAATAATGTCATCATCAGGAATTTCTACAATGCCATGTTCACCCGCATCTCGACACTCAATTGGGACTCGCGCTTTCCGTAGATTCATTAGAAAGAACGGGGTGTAACCAGTACGTTGACTTCTGCACGCTGGTACGGAACGCAAACAACACACCAGGGAGTGCCTGTGGCCACTCTTCTGGTTTCCCTTCCAGCACCTTCAGCAACGCGCTCTGAATCGTCTGATTGCTGCGTTCTGCCAACCCGTTCGCCTGTGGATGATATGCGCTGGTTATGCGTTGTTTGGCATCAGTTAATTCGTGGAGCCGCTTCGACACCGCGTTTACAAATCCACGACCCTGGTCATTTAGTGGAAGTCAGCACAGCCGTGGCGGCAAATCAATTCAAGCAAAAACTTTGCCACACTGTCGGCAGATTTTGATTTTATGGGCTCAGCCTCAACCCACCTGGTGTAGTAATCGACAGCAACGGCCCTGTACTTGTAGCCTCCTGTTGTTTCCGGCAGACAACAAAGGTCAACACCTATCTGACTCCACGACTCGGGTGGAACCGAGACACTGTGCTGCCTTGCTGAATCTGCTGCTTGCTAGTTGGCAACGGTCGCATGTGTTCGTCTACGTGTTCACGTATCCTTTCTCACCTGGCCACCAGTAGGCCTACCTCTCCAAGATCTTTGCGCAGGTCTTGTCTTGGCCGATATGTGCACCCAGTGACTAGGATTCGATGGTGTTCCCTGTCCCTTCGTGGCAAGCTTTCAGAATGTGCTGGCGGTCATTGGCATCAGATATCACACGGATTTCTCGAACTGTAAGATACCAATATTGACTATTATTGCAAAAAAAAAAAAATTATTCATTCAGATCACACATTAAACAGCGAATTTATGGAATGATATTACGTCCAAAAATTCATCATGTTACGTGCTATTTTGTTACATGCATCATTTTAAATGTCTGCCAGGACTCGGTTTCATGGTGCTATGGTTGGTAGGTTGGCAAGTTACAAAGTGCCATGTCCGTACCTTATTTGTTAACATTTATTTACGTGTTGTTCTTAATACTAGATCACATGTTGTAGGTATGCTGCCCATCAAACTGAGTATATTAAGCCCGAAATTTGTTTCGTATTTTTCATTTTACGCCTGTAAATAAATACATACAACTGTCAAATGATAAAACAGTTGCTACTGCCTGTAATTGGCATTTATTGCAGAAGCGCGCGTTCCTACCTTTGATGTGCTTGATTCACACAGTCTTTACACGCACACACACACACGCACGTACCACGTACGTCGGTACGGTCGCCATCCCGCACGCCCACATGCACACGCACGCACACGCACGCACGCACAGACACACACACACACAAACCACAAATCCTGCTAATAACTATAATGGATATTAACCCCTGGTTGATTCAGGATAATGGAATATACAAAGTTCCTTTAAAGGTTCGAATGCGTCAATGACTTACTGAGTTAACAAACAATTCTCCTCTCACTTACGTTGCTACATTTTTGTTAAACTCTGCTCTCCAAAATGACTATTATATAATAGTATTTTTTTAATAGGGCAACTCATTTGATATATAATAAATATGTTTAATTGTTTTTTTATATATTAAAATTACAAATGATCAAGATGAATAATTGCACATCTGTAAAAGTGTTTAATATGGACATCGGTCTTCAAATTACATTAGTTTGATCCTCCTTTGATTTTAATTGTATAATTAATAAATAAACAAATATATAGAAAATGCGTTCTCTTCAAAGCAAAAATAATGACATAAAAATGGTATTTATTGAATTTAATTGATTGTTGTTGCTGCTGCTGCTGTTGTTGTTGTTGTTGTTGTTGTTGTTGTTGTTGTACTCTGTTCTTTATATATATATCTAGAGAAAAAATATTTAGCAAGGCTGAAAACAATATTTTACTATATTATAAATTAATTCCTTTTGTATTCAAGGAAAATATAAATACCATAAAAGCAACATATTTAACTAATTTCGACAAATCTAAGCAACATCCAACGTCTAATGTAGCAATGTCTTCCTAAAAACTTATTGTAGGTCTATGCGAGGAATACTTTTATTATGACTCATAAATTTGTCTTTTATATGAGTACGGATCATCCGATGCGCAGGTGATGATTTAGTTAGCTACGCATTGTGGCAAAAACATTTAACAAGCTTGCATTGATGGTCTATATGATTTTATACCTGTCATTTATGGCGGCGATTGACGATCGGAGGTTGTATACCCTATTTGGCGTAAAGGAGCGGTCTACCCTACGCGGCTCTTTATGCATAACTAGTCTGCGTACGCTGCATACGAATATACTATATATTATTCAGCCAAAGTAAATAACACATTTGCACAACGTAATTAAAAACAGAATAAAGCAAATAAAACAGACAATAATTACCCCCAGCACTGAGCCGATGGAGCCTGTATTTGAAGTATAACTCTCCACCATGCACAGCAAAATTGCTTGCCTGGCGCTTAAAGCTACTTTTCTTCCCGCAGTCATTCTTCAAACTCCGTGGATACTTTCCAGTGGTCAGATAAAAGATTATGCTATCAAAATGAAAGGCTGCCACTCCCCGTGGACGTCCCATGTTTGTCGTGGTCTATTTCACACGATGCACGATGTTGTATAAGTTTTCTCAAAATCGAATGGCGCGAATGCAAAAAGTTACACTTGCAACAAAAAATTCGCTAGGCGCGAAAACTAGTTAGTTACAAATTGCCGCCTGGTAAAATTAACGGTCACCAAATTAACCAGACGTATGATGTGCAGTATGTTTCTAAATAATCGAAAGGCACGAAAAATTGACACTAGCCACAACAAATTCGTTCGGCGCGAAAACTTATTAGTTACAAAGTGAGTAATATATGTGGCTTAAAATGTGTCTTTTACGCGATTAAGGATCATTCGATGTGCAAGCGATGCGTTGCGACAAAACAATTAGATATGTCTGTTAGCTCGGGCAATTGGCACGATCCAAGCGTCTATGCGAAAGCTCGGTTTCTCTGTTAATGATCAAATTTACTTGTTCAGTAAATAAACAGCAGAATGACGCTTTGCCATTAATTGGAATAATAAGTTTAGGTGTTTACCAATATGAAAAGTTAAACAAATAACTGAAATCTAACAATAGTTTTTAAAGAATAAATATCCTGAACGTATTGACATACATGTTGTATGTTTTTTAAAGTTAACACTGACACATACATAAATTTATCGGTGCGAACGAAAACTTATCATTATTTGGGTACAAATTGGTGCCTTTACGGTAACATTGAACAGCATGTGTAATATATATATATACTATATATATATATATATACATATATATATATATATATAAATATATATATATATATGTATATATATATATATATATGTATATATATATATACATATATAAATATATATATATATATATAATTATATATACATCTATAATGATGAAAGACGACAAGCAACAACGGAGATGAGAATGATTAGATGGGCAATGGGAAATGGGCCCGGTTGTAAGCCTGCATTAGCACCGGGGGAATGAGGATAATTATTATCTTAAAAGAAGCCGATGTGGAGAGCACTGTTGTCATCATGAGAAGAAGGCTGGAGTGGTTTGGTCATGTGAAAAGAAGGAATTTAAAGAGAGCGAGAGGGAGGCCCAAGTTGAGATGGCAGGATACAGTGAGGAATGATTTAAAGGCATGGCAGATGAAGGAAGAATGGGCTCAGGATAGGAAGAAAGAAGGAAGAGATTATTAAATTATCGTGGAATAGACTCTGCAAGACCCGCCACCCCGCGCACAGGGAGAAGGCGGGGAAAGGTGACAGATGAGACAATTTTAGTAATTATAGGAATATTTCATGAAGTTGATGAACTTGTGCTCTCCCTGCAGGAGATGTCCATTTGCAAGAAACGTCGTGTGCGTGCGTGCGTGCGTGCGTGCGTGCGTGCGTGTGTTGGTGGCGTGTGTGCGCATGTGTGCATGCGCGTGTCTGCGCGTGTGTACGCGCGCGCCTGTGTTATTGTAAATTAATATTCCTAGTTTTGTTAACGTAATTGTATTCCTGTATATGACCTGTGCTTATAGTTATAAGCGGAAGAAAGTGAAAGTCGGCAAACTTGTAATATGGATTCTTAATTGTCCGACTGAATTAGCGGCGCCGTCCGTTATAACTGTTACTGTTTGTTTTATTCAATTTTCCCAAATATTACTTCTAACAAAATGGACGTAATAAATAAATCTGGTGTTATGACAGATTAGGTTAGACCTCATCATTTGATTAATTTTGATGGTAACGTTTTTGTTGCAATGTGAGATATATAAAAAATTGTCCGGGAGTTTTCAGTTTATTTTGTGTATGTGCCAAATGGATTTTAAGTAACACCTTAACCAATAACAATTTAACGGTTCAATAATTTGATATCGAACATGGTATATATTCATAATATTGGCGCTTCCCTTAAATGATTGTTTTAAATTACCTTTATTGTTTATAAGTGTTTCATTTCAGTCCTAATTACATAGTTGTGCAAAGATTGAATGTAACCTCCAAACAGTATTTAAGAAGGTGTTCATGAATAGATAATAATACAGAAACTGGAATTGTTGCAACGCGAAAAAATGACGTGTAATACGGTAATTTAGTGGGACAATCATTTCAAGGATATCAGCCACCTTAAGCCAACCGGAAGGTGATGGCAGTTACTTCCGATCCGATTTTGTTGGTTGATGTTAAAACTGAAAGGTGTCCTAAATCTTGACAGTTAACAGTATGGAAGCACTCGAGAACATCATATCGTTTTGTGCAGCATAGGTCAGTGAATATATAGTGTACAGTTGTTTTCTTGAACCTGAGGAACAATGTTTATGTCGGGAGAGTGAGCAGCCTTGTCGACACTTGACAAAATCTGGCCTGCTGCCAGTCTTGAACTGTGGGGTACCCGTCAGTCACCCTTTTACTTCCGTATTTACAATGTTGGTGTCAGTAAATGATTTATAATATGCAGTTCCTGAGTTGGACTATGTTTTAACTTTGTGTTAGTCTAGATAAATTATTTAATAGTACCGACGACACATGTAAGAGGATCTGATCTATAATATATTATATATTTAACAAACAGTGTAAATTTAATTATGTGACGGTGTGTAATCAACCTGTTGCGTAATTACGTGTAATCATGCTCTTGCTTAGTCAGCACTTTGGTTTCTTTTTGAGATTTTCTTCTGTCGACTTATTGAGTCCATAACTGCCAGGAAGCACACAGACTCACAGTACGTTATTCTAGTTGTTTCCAGCATTCAGAAACGTTCTATTGACTGAGTAATCTGTATTTATATAAATTGTGGTTACAATGTTATGATCTTACAAGGTCTCATTCAACTCCTGGATCATTAGTCGTATCACTTGTTAGTTGTACTCTCATGGAGCAACAAACCAAAGGGCAGCTGTTATCACAACTACGTCCTAGTTGTTTCCAGCACTTGGCAACGTTCTATTAACTGACTAGTCTGTATATATTGTGGTTACAATGTTATGATCTTACAAGATCTCATTCAACTAGTCAGCCTTTTCAGAACATTATCACCAAACCGACCTTTCTTTGCTGGTACTGAGGGTGGTCACTGCCAGGGTGTTTGTCATCCTCAGTGGTTCTTTTGAGTCTCAAATTGAGGAGGCCTGCACTTGAATAGAAGAAGATGATAACATGTATTTATCCACTCTGGCCTATGGATATGTTATTTCTTCTGGCATACACACCAGACTGTAAGGATAGAGAGCTCTATAACTGTTAATGTCTCATCTGAAAGACACGGGCATTGCAGTATTTGCACTTTCTGATGCCGATAACATTCGTCGAATCCCGACTGTGTTTTTAAACATACATAACTGCTGATGCATAGATTCACACACTGTTGTCCAAGATGATGTGTGAAATGCCAGACATTTTGCATACATTCGCACACAATTATAGTAATGGAAGCACTGTTATTTAGTTGTGAGGTATCATTTGAAATATGTCAACAAGATAATCTGTAGATGTCTAATTGTAATGATGTTTTCATGATGTTGTCAGCATTCACAGAGAGGCTTCCACAACAACTGTACCCTATGAGGAGTGGCGAGAAGCGAGCAAGTCTAGAAACTAGGAAACAAGCTAGATGCGTGTGTTGGAATCAAAACCCATCGGAGTGTCAGCGATGGGGAAAAAACACAAGCTGCGCAAGCAGAGTCGTGAGAATGTTGTACGAGCGAGTGACACCTCTGACGATGGCGCCACTGCAGGTAAGATGCAAGTAAAAACTGCGGCTCTGTACCATATGGCTGTACATGGTATGTACCACATATTTTTTAATGTATGGTTGCAGAATGGTTGTGCAACAGAAGTACATTTTGTCTGCACAAAGACGTAAAAGAGTCAAATGTCTTTTCATCCAACTTTGATGACTTCAACATGGCAATGTCACATGTATACTTTACTGTGACTTATATAAAAGTAAAGTATATGCACTGTACAACACAATTGTCATGTGACCTGGCTGTAATTTGACCTTTATAAGTTTTATTAGTTGCAGTAGGCCAAGCAAAATGTCAACACAGTAAGAAGGCAGTTAACATCAACACAGTGCGAAAGGTTATGAAGCAGACTGAGTTCCACATTGAATGTATGGTAAGTATGCAGATCAGTTTTAAAGGGAAGCTGTCCACTCATTTTGTTATCATAAAATAATATACAATATAAACTGTGTCTATTATAACATACTGACCACCCAAATGTTATACAGTATAAACTATATCTATTATAACATACTGACCACTCAAATGTTACACAGTATGAACTATATCAATTATAAATACTGATCACCCAAATGTTATTTTTGTGTAAACATTTAATTGTTGAATTAAAATGTATCAGCTTCGTTAAAAGACATTTGGGCATTAAGTTTGAATGCGCATAGTTTATGCTGTATATAACACACGTTTAGATAAAAAAAATTAACGGACAACCTCCCTTTACATCACCTTCCTTTGTGTTGTTTAAGTTGAAGTAGATGGACAAGTGAACATTACTGTACAATCGCATGTGTCATATTTATACACAGTGCCCACTTCAAGATGTTTTCAATTATAAAAATGAATTGTTGAAATGAAATTGCAGTTGAATTAGAAGTAATGTTTTTCATCCAGCTGAATTGGAATAAATGTCTGATGAACATGTTGGCATTGATGACAATTATTTGATGTCAGGTGAACATGTGCAAACTAAGTCAATGCATAGAACTGATCGGCCAATCAGTCTCACTGTTGTGCTTCTGTCGCTTCCTCCAGGACTGTGGTCGAGACGGGAACAAGAAAGATGGCGTCCTTGTCGGGGGCAGTAGTTGCCGTAGTGACAGTGGTCACGGTACCACGGAAACTGACTTGGAGGAGGCAATGTTTGACGTGATTGAGCCAAGTGTGTGGATGTGTCTGCAGTGTGGTCACCAGGTACAGAAGGAATTTCTTGTGTCATGTATTTTAGTTATTAGACATGTTTATTTATTAATCATAATCTAATTTATTGATTTGAATATAAACAATATTTTATTAATTTTTATTATTCTTTACAATCTAAACACCCTCTGTTGACAGTATTGGGATTGATGGCTAGGTTAACCGCAATATTTTAAAAACCTGTGGTTTTTGGCACCTTCTGAGCGTTCCCACATTCAATACAACTAATTCAGTGCACTTCCTGCTAATAATTACCACCCATGGCTGATTCTGGATAAATGAATAGACCACCCAGTTTTAAGAATCAAGTGCTTAACAATGTGAATCTTTGGTGAAGTATCAATGCATGTATTTGCAGGGTTGCGGTCGTAATTCCCATGAGAAGCATGCGTTGAAGCACTATGAAATACCTCGGTCTACCTCACACGCCGTTGCCTTGAACCTCAGTAGCTGGATGATCTGGTGAGTTCACAACTTCACATAGTAGGCACTCGAATGTTTACAAAGTCTATCAACATCCACTGGAGCAATGGGCCGACATAGAGATGCTTTCAGGCAAGACTCAAATGAGACACTGCCAACTATCTGGTCAATGCTATCACCACAAGGAAGAAACAGTGTCACGAAAATGACTCTGATCAAACAATGATGATAACTAGCGATATCGTTGGATAATTAAAAATTTGTGTTATTTCTCAAAACATTGGATAATTATCCCCTAGAGCAGCTTGAGCCAACTTGAAAAAGTGGCCCCCTCGATAAAAAACCGGTGCTGATGATTGTAGGTGCTATGATTGTGATGTTGAATTGTCAACGGACCGCAATGGCCGCCTGTCCGAGTGTGTCAGTTTCGTTCGCAAGCAACTAGGTGGCAGCACCATGCAGTCTGAATTGGCCACGGTCGCAGGTAATGTCTCTCCGGGGCATGCTTCAAATGTTGTGTGAGAGAAACCATGAAGTGCTAATTACTGGGGTTTATTGTAACTCGTCTTCATTGTAATGACTGTAGGACTGAACTGAAGTATTGTACCGAGTGCATAGTGGGGTTCTACATTACTATCGAGAGGGTTATTGTATCAAAAATGTGATGTGTTAGAAGTTGAGGGGAATTTTCTGAGGCACTTAAATGTATGTAGAGTAATGTGAAGATAACATAGAAAAATAATACATTGAGAAATGTGCCATTTTGAAATAAAATGTGACTGCTGCTCAGACATCATTTTAGTTAACGATTGCTATGCAGTAATTTATCGACATAGCATCAAAACGAAAAAACCAAGGTAGAAAACATTGCTTGATTAATCTTTATTGAACTATTCCATTTTAAAAGGCTACTGAAATGGTTCATATAGATAATAATATAGTTGCTTTGTTTTGCTCAGACAAGGCACACGGATGCTTGAATTAGACTCTTTCACAGACACTAGGTAGGTGGATTATGTCCATCCTTCATAGCAAATCTGTGTATGTTTTACTTACAGGCAAACATGCCATCAGCAGCATCTCTCAGGAAACTACGCAAGAGAACTTGCCAACAGACGATAATTTGAAACAAAAACGACCAAAATCTACCCAGTCAGCAACGTCTGGAACCTTCCCCAAGGTCAAGGTCAGTTCGGTCAATTTTTAAGGTCACGTTTTTATAATTCTCCTCCACTCTAATGGATTCACATATGTTGTTTTACGGGTCATCATTTTCAATAAATATGTGCATGGGAGAATGAGAAAAAGTAATTGAAACCATACAATAGCATGTGCCTGATGTTCAACACATCAATATGCCATGAACAAAATTAATTTAATAGAAATTACAAAAAAACAGGGCATTTTATTATAAAAGAGATGTGGTATCAGGGAAAGAGACTGATATTTCCTGTGTTATTGTTAGCATCTATGCCATTTTGTAGTTGACTTCTCTGACCATGACAGATCAACTGTATCTTCTATTACGTATGCATGCTTTCTTTGTTGCAGGGCCTGAGTAACCTTGGCAACACCTGTTTCTTCAATGCCGTCCTGCAGGTGAGTTTATCAAAGAACACAGACAGCTCATGTCAATCATAGATTGATAGTTTGCTCCTTGTGGCTGCATACAGTATTGGCAAGTAGCAAGATTGTTGAGGTCGTTAAGTTGCTGTAGACGTCTAACATACTTGCCGTAGCATATAGGTTTGCCATATATTTTGGGGGAGGTGTATGGCCATATATCTTGTTTATATGGGTTTGGTTCATTTGGAAATTTAGGAGAAAGTACATATGTTTGTGTATTCATTACAACAGCATATGACATATATTGGTAAACTGTTGATAATTGATCGAAGCACAATTGTTTTTCATATTTGGGAGATTTATTAGGCGGAACCTCGCAGATTTTATTTAATGTAGGAACATTATGTAGCCTAGTGTACATCAGATGCATGGTGACATTCGATTGGAACTGGAATGCGAATTATCCAGAATTTCAAATAAAAAGTGCATATTTCAACCTCGTGGTGGTTGGACTCTCAATCAAGAGATTCCAGGTTTTAATTCTCCTGCTGCCTAACCTTGGGCAAGTTTGTTCACTCCACGTTGCTCCGATTCACTCAGCTGTATGAATGAGTAACTGGCTGTAGACGGTGGTGGATATTTGTGTACGAATAGTTCAGTAATTGTGGCATGCTGAATGCTTCCTAGAGAATTTTAGTTGATGGTCGATTGAACAGGTCTGCCAGGGTAAAGTGCTTTGAGCTGTGCTAAGGTCATGTTACTGTGCTATCTAAGAACTTCCCTTTACTTTTTTCTTCATTTATGAAGAACCTGAGTCAGACGCCGCTGCTCGAAACAGTTCTCAGCGAACATGGCAAGAAAGGCATGTCCGTCTCCCTCAGTGGCCAGCAGGTGGACTCAAGTAGCAGCGAGGCTGACGAACCGCCAACAGAGACGGGTGACGCCGGGCGACAGATGGACAGACAGAAGATGTGTGTGACCCCGATGGACATTGTGCTGCCAGAGTGTGGTAATCTCAGTCAGTCTCTGCTGACATTCCTCCACGACATGAACACAAGCAGCAGTCGTCACATGACCATCAGTCCAGGCAATCTCTTCAGTCAAGTCTGCCGCAAGTGAGTCGTCTTGTTTCAGTGAACAGTTCTCAGTCTTTACGCTACCAGCATTCACTGTGACTGAGTAGTAAGATGTACAAGCCTATTCTGAACGCAAGCCAAACATAGCTTTCTAGATCATGTCCCGTCAGTTGCGTGATTTTGGCGGACATTACAATCTTTAACCTTACAATCTCGCTTTCAATGCCCTGTATATTTTCCTCGAAAACTAGTCCAAAGCTAATAAAACACTAAATGCATGGTTGCATTGGGAATTTATTTTTCACATAGTCCAGGTTTTAATTCTATTTTTCTCAAGTATGTCAACAAATGAGATATCATGCAATATCTGCAGAGAAACGTGTTCTTCACACAGTGGTGGTGCGTTGTGTTTCCAGAGCTCCGCGGTTCAAGGGCTTCCAGCAGCAGGACAGTCATGAGTTGCTGAGACACCTGATGGATGGCATGAAGGCTGAGGAAGTCAAGGTATCACACCGTCACTCTACTCAAATCTCTTTATACTGTATGGTTACCAATAGATGTGGAGGTCAAGGTTCACATGGTCACTTTACTCAGATCTCTATACTGTATGGTTACCAATAGATGTGGAGGTCAAGGTTCACATGGTCACTTTACTCAAATCTCTATACTGTATGGTTACCAAAAGATGCGGAGGTCAAGGTATCACATGGTCACTTTACTCAAATCTCTCTATACTGTATGGTTCCTAATATATGTGGAGGTCAAGGTATCACGTGGTCACTACTCAAATCTCTCTATTCTGTATGGTTCCCAAATGCTGACGCGGAGGTTATCCAATCGTTTTTTTTATTGTAAAATTGTGTTATGTTGTACAAACCGCATACCTGTCTTAAAGGAACAAGCAACCCTAAGGTTCAAAATTCCCCCAAATCCCACGTACCATTCAAGATAGTATATTATCACATAATAAATGTTTTGTTTAATTTTTTATGAATGTTATGCACCTTAAAACTAATCTTAAAATGTAAATTTTAATTGAATATGGGCCCTGCCATTGTTGCCCAATTCACGAGGAATAACGTGATAGAAGGCGTGAGTATGATGTAGGCTATACACCTCCCTCTGCGACACACGCAGGACATAACGAGTAAATAGTAGCGCACTGGGCCGGTATTAACATTGTTTGGGTTGCTTATATAAATCTACTGCAAGCAAAATGCCTAAGTGTCAGGCATACAGATGGCAAAATAAAGCAGGAGAAGGTGCAGCAAAAGGAAAGAGATTCTTTCAAATTCCAAATGCGAAGAAATTCGAGCTGGCTGCACAACATTGGTACAGGCCACACGGTGGACAAATTCAGCTTCAACCAAAAGATGGTTTGCGAGGGCCATTTCACCTTGGACTGCTTCAAGACTGTACAACAATGACTTCTTGTGTATTAATTATATTAATTGATTATTAAAATATATACCGCGGGACAGTCAACTGGAATGATTTGTTGGCTACCCGATTTGTTTACATGTGATAGTGAGCGATAAAATAACCTCCGTCGTACCAAGTAGAAATTCGCGATTGCTTTGGATGCAGTTTCCCTAGTTGAGGCATCGTCATTCTTTATGAATGTTTATATTGTGTGGAAGAAAGGGATGAGGCACATATAGACTAACTACTGTCATGTCATACTTGTGGCCATGTTTATATGCCATGTTTATATCTCTAACGCTGTTTTGTTTTGACCGCCCGAGGTGCTGGCATTAATGGAAGTGTGATATCACTCACCAGCAGGCGAAAAGCCCAAAATGTCAGCCTCCTGAGAGGCTCAGTAATTCTCCTTCAACAATTACTAAATGATCTAAGAATTAAATAAAAATGATGGGATGTGATACAGTAGACATTCTTTAATGGTTTGAGAGATTTTAATTTTTTGGGTTGCTTGTTCCTTTAAACAGAAACAACTTCTGAATACAAAAAATCAATGTATATAAAAATTGCTGAGCTGCCACTCAAATCCACGAATAGTGTTGTAGTAATGTGACAGGGCGTGATAAACATATTACGTGATGTACATTATCCGTCTCGTTAGAAGCCATACCTTCGAAAGTGGCACACTGCCATATAAACAAACTTTTTTGTGGTAACTTGGTAACATCTGTCAAAGTCTGGAAATCGAAGAAGCCGTTCATGTTGTTTACTGTAGATTTCTCCGATCTGTTTCCCCACCTGCCCCCTTCTTCCCAACCATCCTAGCTGCCCTGCGTTGTTGCAGCGCTCCCAGACAGCCATCCTCAAAGCCTTCCACCTGCAAGAACCAGTCAACTCCAAGAAGATCGACGAGGAAACTAAAGCAAAAATTAAAGGTAACATCTTGTGGTCATTCTGGTCAAGTAGCTAGTGGACACAACTGTTTAGCCACTCATTTCACTCAATCACTGAGATTAACTAGAAATATCCTCTTAGCTTCAATATGTGTGATCAGATAAATATATTTATTACAAGATTATGTTGGGTGTTTATTGGAGAAAAACTGCTTTTGCCTTGAAACTTGGTAGAAACAGGTGAAAATGTCTTGTCTTTTTCCATGCAAAAGTCAAGCCCTTTTTGTCTCTGTAAAAATGTTTACCATACAGCAGATAAGACCTGTCGAGCTAGCATGTGTATAAATTAAGTGAAATATTGTGCATTCAGTAGGAAATGGAGGTCATTGTAAAATTATAATTGAATAAAACAAATGTTCTATGATTTATATTAAGAATTTCACTCCCCAAGATACTGATTGTTGTGTCTACTGCTTCAGAGTATGGTCAGCTTGTGAAACATACATTTGTGGACAAACTGTTTGGTGGATGCTTTATCAGCACGGTTCTGTGTGAAGAGTGTGAGACGGTATGTGTTCCCTTGTAAAAATACCACTCTAAAATAGTCCACACCACTTTTTGAGAATGTGAATGGCATTAATCTCAAGTGTTACAAAAAAATCACTCTTACGATGTTTACTTTTCCAACAATAAGTGATTTAAATACTCTTGTTAACAGTCATGCTAATGAACAAGTTGTAAATATTATTTTTATTTAACTTTTTAGAATGAGAAACCATTGTGCCATCGACCATCTGTGAACAGAGTAGCTATAATAAAACATTAAATATGAAGTACAACTCTGTAGTTCTACATAAGTAGATTGCATTTTAAAGTTGTATTATTACGAATTTGAAGCATGTACAGTGAGCTCTTGCTGTAAGGAATGGGACCTGGTCAGATTGTGAAGTGTACAAAAATTTCCATAGGTAGACACAGTGCAGTGATTCCCTTTTAGCAGATGTACTATATTAGGACTCCTTGTGACATGAGCCTACTGTAATGAGACATTTCCGTTGTCTCGTACTATTGCTAAATAAGACGATTCATGCGCTTAAATGAGTTTGTTGAGAGTTGGTTTGTTTATGTTTACATCCTTTGTTTCAGCCGTCCCAGATCCTTGAACCATTCCTTGACATCTCTCTACCAGTCATGGAGGAGAAAGTGAGTGCACAACATACATTACACAGCACAGCACACACAGCACATCACATAGCTCACAGAACACATGACATATCATACAGCACATACAGCACAACATACATTACACAGCACACACAGCACATCACATAGCTCACAGAACACATGACATATCATACAGCACATACTGCACAACACACAGCACAACATACATTACACAGCACAGCACACACAGCGCATCACATAGCTCACAGAACACATGACATATCATACAGCACATACTGCACAACACACAGCACAACATACATTACACAGCACAGCACACACAGCACATCACATAGCTCACAGAACACATGACATATCATACAGCACATACAGCACAACACACAGCACAACATACATTACACAGCACAGCACACACAGCACATCACATAGCTCACAGAACACATGACATATCATACAGCACATACAGCACAACACACAGCACAACATACATTACACAGCACAGCACACACAGCGCATCACATAGCTCACAGAACACATGACATATCATACAGCACATACAGCACAACACACAGCACAACATACATTACACAGCACAGCACACACAGCACATGACATAGCTCACAGAACACATGACATATCATACAGCACATACAGCACAACACACAGCACAACATACATTACACAGCACAGCACACACAGCGCATCACATAGCTCACAGAACACATGACATATCATACAGCACATACAGCACAACACACAGCACAACATACATAGCACAGCACACACAACACATCACATAGCTCACAGAACACATGACATATCATACAGCACATACAGCACAACACACAGCACACACAGCACATCACATAGCTCACAGAACACATGACATATCATACAGCACATACAGCACAACACACAGCACAACATACATTACACAGCACAGCACACACAGCACATCACATAGCTCACAGAACACATGACATATCATACAGCACATACAGCACAACACACAGCACAACATACATTACACAGCACAGCACACACAGCACATCACATAGCTCACAGAACACATGACATATCATACAGCACATACAGCACAACACACAGCACAACATACATTACACAGCACAGCACACACAGCGCATCACATAGCTCACAGAACACATGACATATCATACAGCACATACAGCACAACATACATTACACAGCACAGCACACACAGCACATCACATAGCTCACAGAACACATGACATATCATACAGCACATACAGCACAACACACAGCACAACATACATTACACAGCACAGCACACACAGCACATCACATAACTCACAGAACACATGACATATCATACAGCACAACATACATTACACAGCACAGCATCACATAGCTCACAGAACACATGACATATCATACAGCACATACAGCACAACACACAGCACAACATACATTACACAGCACATCACAGAGCACACAGCATACAAGATACAACAGACAGCACACATCACACACAGCCACTTCACATAGCACAGAACATAAATAACATCACACAGTACAGCACATATCACACACAGCACACGTCACAGCACATACGTCAAATAGTACAGCACAAATTTCACAGCACATAAATCATACATCACACAGTACAACACACATCACACACATCATACAGCACATAAATCACACACTACAGCACATAAATCACACAATATAGCACACATCACACACACAGCACCAGTTTTGTTTCTTCTTCACAAATTCATAAAGCACTCTGAGGAGTCCTGAAGACTGGACACCTCGTTATGTATATATATATATATAAGAATTTACCTTCACTTTCATTCTCTATTTCCAATTGGCAGTTTCCATTGATCTGCATAGCAACAGCATGCACTAATCCACCATTGTGTTGTCAGGCGCACAGACCCAACAGTACGTGGCAGAACAAGAAGGACAGTCAGGTGAAGGTGACTTCTCCAGACTTGGCCACAGACAAGTCCATCGGTGGTGACACGGGCCGACTGAGTAAACACGCCTTGAAACAGGAGAAGAAGCGACTCAAGAAAGATGCCAAGGTGAGCCCTAGCATCTGCAGCAGAGTGGACACATCTTGTTTAATTTTCTATGCGTGCCAAACACCTGTACTTGTATACATGTAGGTAGTTACTAGAGTTGGGTATCGCCACGCGTATTGTACCACAGTGTATTGCTATTGTTTGGTTTAGAGTTAAGTGTTATTTTGTAATTTAATATGCTTTGCTGATAATTTATTACTTAATAGTTGAGCAGTATTTTGTAATTAGTACAAGTATTTTTATCTTAAAAACTTTTCCTGAGTTGTAAATATGGAAAATAGAAAGACTGTAATTATATACAATGCATTTTATAAATAATGATAAACTATTAGATACAATAGAAAATATGCAATGAGGCAGTGACCATATATCAGTGGAACTGCCACTGTGAAGCATAACTCTATGTATGTATTAGCAGCCAGACCAACCTGTTTCAGAGGCATTTGGTCTGGAAGGGTACGAGTTATCTCGGATCTGTTTCCATAGTGTGCCTGCATTCTGAGCCACAGAAAAGATCGGGATGGAACTCTGATATAACCTCAGCACACGTACATACTCACCCACATAACAGGGTTTCTAGGGTCATCATTACATGTCCCCACAACCAAGGAATATATTTATTGAAGCCCCCTCCCTCTGTAAATGCCCACTTTCTGTCTGCAGAGGAAGAACCATGTCAGCATGCTGTTGCCCTCGGCCAGTGGTCAATCCGCCACTGACCAGGCGGGGGCAGTCAAGGGTAGTACGGCCGTGGCCTCTACCGGGGACAGGGAGCAGGGTGCGGGGTCTCGTAGTAACACAGAGGATGAGGAGGAGGAGAATAACTCAGGTGAGGAGGAGAATAACTCAGGTGAGGAGGAGAATAACTCAGGTGAGGAGGAGAATAACTCAGGTGAGGTGGAGAACAATTCAGGAGAAGAGAACAACTCAAGTGAGGAGGAGAACAACTCAGGTGACGTGGTGCATCTGGGGGACAGAACACTGTAAGTGAGAAAAAGGCAGAAAATCTGCAAAGACCTGTATATGTATTAATAAATGTATTGTTTTTATACTTGTGTAAAATTACATGACATGTTGAGATCAGTGTCTGACTGTAATCGAGTTAATGTGTGGGTTAGTGTTGTTAGCGTTTTCCTCCTGAACGGTTCTCATCTTTGGTGACAAACTTAAAGGATTAATCTATGACCCTGTGGACAAAAAGTAATGCCTGTATTTTGGGTCAAGGGTTTTTACCAGTTTTAGGGTTTGTACTATATGTTAGATGGTCTTTAATCAATTGTTCATAACATTATGTGTTTTTTTCTGAGTTTGTTCCGAGATTGCAAGGACCGCTGATCATTTGACGATGTTTGTGTAACTGTCACATGACCACAAATATGTGATCATGTGACAGTTTCTCTCCTGCGACAGCAGGCAGTAAGATCTAGACGGCCTCCGCTTTCTTCAGTTTGTTGTGGAGATCGCATGAAATAAAAAAGCGTAGCAATTTATATCTGGTGAGTACAAGTAGTAGAATAGATCCAGAGTTGACAGTGTTTCTATCTTCCAGATGCAGACATCGAGGACAATCTAGACGCAGATACTGTAAAGAAAAGCAACATTCGGATACCGTGTGACAATGGTGACACAGATGTGTCATCGATGAGACTCACTGGTGACACAGACAATGAAACCGCTCCATCAGGTGGTGCTACTGACTCGCAAAGATGTCGCACCGATAGTGCTGCGGAGAGGACAGCCACGTTTAGCGAGGACATAGGGCTGGCCCCTGGTGCTCGTAGTCACATAGACGACCCACACTTAGCTGCATTGACAGACCAGATGCGTGTGATGGACATAGTTGAACCAAGTGATAGCATGGCCACGGCAGACATAGATTGTGCGTCTGTGGAAGCTGGTTGTCCTAGCCAGTGTGATGGCGTGAAGATAACAACGGAGGCAGAGATCCACCACACGACTAATGACGACGACCGGAACATCTGCCAGTCGCAGGTGGACCAGGTGGAGCCTGACAGACCTAGCGGTGACGGGACCCTTGCAAAAGAGACCAATTGTTCGAGCAGGAAGAGTGACGTAGACCCAGACACAAGTGTTCAAGTAGGGTCATTGGAAGTGACCCCAGATGAAGGGAAAACGGGGGAGAAAGGACATGAAGGGACACAGCAGTCCCAAACCCTATGCAATGGAGAGTATTCAGCCATTGGAGTATGTCACACGTCCAGGGTCGATGATGGTATGTACACAAACACAATGCCTGTTGGGACAGGACGGATGGATGAAGCAACACAGACTAACTCAGTGCATGGGTCAATGCACAACACAAAGTATCAGAAGAAGTTGGAGGCTCGACTCAAGGTATGTTTGTGTGGTTGGTGTGCTCTACCTGGGCATGGAGACCATTGATGTGTGTGCACTCATGCATGCATATTAACGTTTTCCTCCTAAATGGATTGTTGTGCAGCATTCTTTGTGCAGAAATTAAAAAAGAAAAAATTGGGACTAATTCATGTATTCATTATAAGTGAGAATTCATTATAAATTAATTCATTATATCCAAGGTTTACTGTATTATTTGAATATCACCAAACCTGATGGAGAAGGGTGTTCTAGTGAGAACTTGTTTAGTAGATTCATGGTGTGGTTGGATTTATGGTGGCTGTAATGAATTTGTGGTGACTAATGATTTTGTAGTGGCTCTAATGGCTTTGGGGTGGCTCTAACGACTTTGAGGTGGCTCTAACAACCTTGGGGTGGCTCTAACTACTTTGGGGTGGCTCTAACTACTTTGGGGTAACTCTAACGACTTTGAGGTGGCTTTAACTGATGGCTGAGGTCTACGACGACCGCTTACGGAAATTGATCGACAGTTGTGGCCAGCACGTCGTCCCCAGTGCATTCTAAGCTGGTTTTGGAGCAACTGGGTGGGATCTGAAGTCATTTCTCTGGGCATTGAACCAGATTTTCATGAAACAGCAGTGAGGCGAGAAGGCTTCACCGCACTCACAAGAACAATAGTATTTCCTATGAAGTTCTGTGTGCACCAGTGGGTGGAGAATGCGCGAGTGGCTTCCTGTGCATTGCTGGTACTTGATCATATACGAAAGTACATCAATACCATCACCAAGTACCCCAAGAAGTACAATGTCTCTGATGGAAAAGCATTCACGACCGTGAAGTCAGGCTAGGTGTTTTATTTCGAAATTGTATAATACAGAAAATAAATGAAAGACAAAGCATATACAATTCCTGGTTGGCATCAGAGCCAAGGCTGTTACCTGTAGATATACAATGTTACAACAGAAACAATCTTGAATCACTGGTAAACTGAATTGTTGTAGATACAACGTGCAATTAATAACTACAAGCAGACAGTTAATACACTACCATAAATAATAAGTAACAGTAGTGACATGGTAGGTAAAATTAACAAAATTTTTACGTTTCACATATACAACACTAATGGTAGATTGCAGAAGAACAATCGAGTAATAAGAATGTAATATATAGTAGTATTTTCATAAACTGTTTAAAACTACTGGTAATCAAATAATAAAAAACACGAAAGTGATAACACATATAATATGGTGTAATATCTTCATAGACACAGTGTTTTAAGACACATGATTTTAGGGAAGATATAAAGCTGGTAGTATTACGTTTATTTTGAATATCAGCCGAAATATTATTCCATACTATCTGCCCATTGCATAATAAACTATTTGATGATCGTAGGGTAGAACTGCTGATTGGACGAGAATGTCTAAGTTGCCTTGTGTCATGATTGTGAATATCACAGGTTAGAGTACAAATATTAGATAACAACACTGGCAGATTGTTATGACAATAGTTATACATAAATTTCGCAATTTATATTTTATAAGTATCCTTCAATTTTAGTACATTTAACCGTGTGAACAGGGGATGAGTATGCTTATGGAAACTATTTTTTTTGCATAATGAATAATTTTCTTTGTGTAGCTTTTATGTGTAGATCCCTAAAGGATTATTTCATATGTCGAGTATGGATATACTAATGCATAATAAATTGTCTTTAGGGATTCTACAGGAAGAAAGCGATTATCTTTATTTATAACATATAAAGCACTTGAAAGTTTTTTTCTGCAGACATTTATGTGTTCGTGCAAGTCAAGTTTATCATCAATAAGAAGCCCTAGGAAGTTTACACAATGGGTAGGCTGAATTATCTGATCTGACATCTTTAACATGATTTGTTCACTAAGTAGATGTCGTGATCTAGAAAACAACATAATTATTACATTTTTCATTTGGGTACATTTATTGAGAGCTTATTAGCACGAAACCAATCAGCTAATACTTGGAGTTCTTTATTTATGTCATTGTAAAGTTTAATAATATGATTTCCATTCATATACACGTGTATATCGTGATGTCATCAGCAAATAATATTGTTTTACTTTGCTTCAGACAAAAGGGGAAATCATTTCTGTATAAAATAAATAAAAGTGAACCAAGAATAGAGCGCTGCGGCACACCGAATGTGATATTTTGTGGAAGCAAGGCACTGTTGCTACAACTTACATATTGTGTTCTATTTGTAATACACTGATGACTGAGTCTTTTCTAACACATTTACAACATAAGAAACTAAGGTAGATGCAGCATCAATGGTGGAATGTTTCGATCGGAAAACATATTGATTATTATTTAAGATGTTGTTATTTAAAAAAAAAACGTATAGGTCCTTTTTTAACATACAACCCTTCCTAATATCGTTGAAATAGCGGGAAGTAAAAATATAGGTCTATAGTTACAAAATTCATTTTTAGCTTTTGATTTATAGACTGGTATAATTTTAGCAATTTTTTATTCATCTGGTACAATTCCCTCACTTAAAGACTTGTTTATCAGAATAGCTATTGGTAGAGACACTCCTTCACCAATTTGTTTTATAAAGTATGGATTAAAATTGTCAGACCTACAACTTTTCTTGGGGTGAAGAGACTTTATTATTTGGCTGACTTTACTTGCATCAGTGAGATTCATAAACGTACTGTTCATACTTTTATCATGGCTTTTTGTTAAGGTAAGTGGTAAAATTGGTTTGGGGCTTAGGGATTGCTTTAGCGTAACTTGGTCCAATGTTTGTAAAGAAATTACAAAATGTATTCGAAATTTGATGAGGGTCATTAATGAAGTCATTGTTAAGCTTGAAATGTGTAGGAATACTTTATTTATCATTTTGTTTCCCGATTATTGTTCGAAGTATCTGCCATGTCATTTTAGAATCATTCTTGAATTCTTGTAATAGTTTATAGTACATTGTTTTAGCAATATGCTTTAGTTTATTATAAAGATTTCTGTACAAATAACAATACATTTTCTATCAAGTTTACTGGATGTTGTAGAAGATTTCATTAGACTGTTGGTCATCCATTCATTCCTGATTACATATTTTGATTTGATCTTAATAATGTTATGTCGGGCGAATGAATCAACAACATTGTGGAGTTGTGTGATAAATTCTTTAAATGCATTATATATATCTAACCAACCAATCAATTTCTTTAAGAGCGGAAGTTATTTGATGGGTGGATGCTTCGGAAACTGACTTATGTTGGGTGATTTCTGTGCTGACTCATTGATGTCTGTACGTCTCATGTTTTTTGAGTCAGTTGTGAGGCAATTGTGAGATACCAAACAGACAAACCGATGGTGCCATTCCTTTGTGATAATCTTGATGTGATTATGCCAGCGCTTCATGAAGCAGTCAGTCTTGGATGAGGCCACCTCTACAGCACAGCTGGCAAAGCTCACATTGATGAGGTTGCATCACATTTGCCTCACTCCCAAATTGATGCAGGATGAAAATGCTGCAAAGAAGCTGAAGGAGTTGGCAGCTGTTAGATTGGTCAAGGCAGCTGTTAGATTGGTCAAGGCAGCTGTTAGATTGGTCAAGCAGAAGCTCAGTGAAAGAGAACAAATGGCATTTCGAATGGAATGCAAGAAAGGGCTTGTCTGTGCTACACAGAAACTCCTGGAGAAATGCTCATCACATACAAGATGACGAGAAATTTGATGTGTCTCGACCCTCGGTTGATGGCTGGCAGCAAAGATGACTGCATTATGAAGTTTGGCAGAGTGCTATACAAGTTGTCAGATCTTAACCAAGTCCGAGATGCAGATTGCGATGCTATCCAGCAGCAGTTCTGGACCTTCGTGAATGAGGTGGTTCCTGCCAACTGCAGCACATTCAAGGACTTCAACCCAGATGAGGAGAGACTGGACACTTTCCTTGCGGTCTACCTCAAATGTACACAGTATGAGAACCTGTGGGTGGTGACAAAGAAACATCTCGTCCTCTCCCATAGGCAAGCCACTGTCGAACGTGGTTTCTCGATCAACAGTCATGTGGCTGTTGAGAACCTGAAAGAGGAATGTGCTGTGGCACAGCGCATTGTGCACGATGCAGTCTCAACAGCTATTGGTGTGTATGAAGTGCCAGTGACCAAATCAATGCTTTCCTATGCAGTATCGCACAGGGAGCAAGGAAAAAGCACATGGCGTACTTGAAAGCTAAACAAGTACTCTATACAGAGCAGAACTTCAATTCAAAGCGAAAGCTAGAGGCCGATGATAACTGATGTTGTACTGTGTAACATCTGTTTCCAGTATGCAGTTTGCAGTACTGCTAATATATTGTGAACCTTAAACAGCCTTGAATCTTTCTTTCCTTAGCCTTGAATTTGGTTTCTGTCATGATGTATGGACCCTGTTATTAACATGCTTAGTGATTGCTAAAAAAAATAATACACCCACAATATTATTGGATACACATGTTGTAAAGTTTACACACGTGTTGTGAAGTTTTGTGTTTTTGCTTTGTTATTTGGTTATTTTTTCTGGACAGTGGTGGATGTTTGTGTACGAATAGTCTACACGCATTAATTGCAGTGTGGCTGAATGCTTCCGAGAGAAATCGAGATGGTGTTAGCTTGATCAGGTTTGCCAGGGAGTAAAGTGTAAAGCTCTTTGAGCAGTCCTAAGGACTGGATACTGTGCTATATAAGAACTTACCTTTTGTTGGATGTAGGCCATGACGCCCCTGTCTGCGCCCTGTCATGGACGTCAGACCACACCCCTCGAGTGCTCCATTCACTCCTGTCTCGGACAGTTTACCAGCGCGGAGCTACTCACGGGAAACAACAAGTTTGGATGTGACACATGTGCACGCCACAAGTACGGCAAACAGCAGGACGGTGAGTGGCACATTGAAACAACGTTGGTTTTAGGTACCTTGCATTGGTTGGTAACTCTTGCAAATTGGTCACTCTTAGCGCAGACCTACATATCTTACTGGATATTACATTAAATATGTCATTAGTTGGATATATTGTTCACTATGAGTATGACTCTCTTACTAATTAAAATTTTTTAAAGAACATTTACCTAAACAAGTTTTTGAGACGTTTTTAATATCACATGCAGAAGGTGGCAGCAGTAGTGCATGAAACATTGTAAAATTGATGATGGTGATAGAAACACTTCATTAATAATAAGATAACTTCTATTGTCCCTAAATCCTTGGAAACTAGGCTCAGCGGCACGTCAAAACAAAAGGATTGGTCATTCTCAAAATCCATAAGCAGTATTCCAGTTGTCAACAGATGGGCCAAGGCGCTAGGGAGCTATTGTGGATAAGCATGGTTGTAAAGATACGTTTTTAAATGACGACAGAATTTTTTAATATTTTCAACTGATTTAACAAGATTGCCATCCAGAGAATTAACTCTAGATGGCAGGTGGACAAGGAAACCCTTTGGCTTATCGAGAGTCCAACCCTTTTATCTACATATATCCAGCCCTTCTGAGGTATATGTCGATTTTATTTTTAAACATATTCACACTACTAGCACCCACACAATCATCAGATAATCTGTTCCATTCATTCACACTCCTTTGTGAAAATGAGAACTTTCTTACGTCTAATCTACACTGCTCCTTTACTAAGTTAACTTCATGTCCTCTAGTCTTTCTATCTTTCTTACTTGAAAAAAACATTTCTATCAATATTTTCATAACCATTCAATATTTTAAACACTTCTATCTGATCTCCTCTCCATCTCCTGGTCCCTAGTGTTGTTAAACCACATTCTTTTAGGTGTTTTTCATAACTAAGATCCCTCAGTTTTTGTATCATTTTAGTCGCTCTCCTCTGTACTCTTTCTAGCATATCTATGTCCTTCTTGCGGTATGGCCTCCACGCTTGTATACAATATTCTAAATGAGGCCTAACTATTGTTTTGTACAGCAGTATTATTAGTTCTTTTTCTTTATATGCTATATTTTGCCTAATCAATCGAAGGATTTGATTTCCTTTTGAAGCTGCAATTCCACACTGCTCTGAACCCTTCATGTCAGCACTAATTGTCAGCCCTAATTCTTTTAAAGTAGTACTTAGTACAGTACCCCCATTGTATATTCTACATATTCGTTTCCAAGTCCTGTGTGAAGGCATTTACATTTCCCAAAATTGAACATTTGCCACTTTTCAGACCATTTGATCAAACTGTCAAGATCATCTTGTAAATGCTGTCTATCTCCATCACTTTTAATCCTTCTAAACACCTTTGTATCATCTGCAAATTTCAACACCTTGCTAGCTATATCTATATATGATCTAACACTAAGAGGGAGCATATTCCAAAGAGTTGGTGCAGCAACAGAAAACGCCCTAGTTCCAATGTTAGTGTTGACTCTAGGAATAAAAAGTAGGTCAGAACTAGATGATCGAAGCTGGATAGGTTTTCTTACAGGAGTAGGCAGTGAATGCAAATAAGATTGTTGCTTACTGGACAGTGCCTGGTATGTAATGGTACAGATCTTAAATAGTATATGGTATCGTACAGGAAGACAATGCAGACTTCAAAAGTGGTACAGAGTGAAAAAACGAGGAGATCTTGTAATTACCTATGCCAGACAATTCTGGACACTTGTTGCATGTGACTGTTCCTTAGTTGAATACATTACGCATATATGATGCTTTAAATGCATTCATGAAATTGACATATCATGTGACCTGTCGCATTGCAATACATCTGTCAAGCTGCTGAATGTCTGTAGAGCTACACGTTCTCGCTATTCAGTTCTGATGGCTTGACATACTGTTTGCATAGCAACAGGTCACGTGATGGATAGATCAATTACAGTTTCTGATTTATGGGCTTAGATTGTTCCATACTTGTGCGCCATGTTGGTCCGTGCTCTTGAACATACAAGTCCCCTCTTGTATTTAACTGCGTGACTTCTGGTGACTGAGAGAGACTCACCGAGTGAGATGTTGACTTGTTGCAGGCAAGAAAGAGGTGGTGTACACCAATGCCAGTAAACAGATCCTCATCTTCTCCCCGCCAGCCGTCCTCACTCTGCACCTCAAAAGGTTCCAACAGGTGAGACAGACACGTAGGCACGTGCTGCAGATTACCTCCATTGTTTGGCCTGCTGTAGGAAGCTACTGTCTAAACAAATTATAGTGTAACTCTGCATAATATACCCAATGCTGGTGAAGTTTTCTGCAATAGCTGGCCAATGATGACTGAGCTAGTCCTAAATTACTGTTTCAAACCTTGGGCAAGTTCGTTCACCCTATGTGTGAGTACCTGGCTATAGGCAGTGGTGAATATTTCTGTACAAATAGCCTTTGCACAGTAATTGCAGCATGGCTGAATGTTTCCCAGAGAAGTTGAGATGGTGTTCGATTGAACAGGTCTGCCAAGGAGTAAAGTATAGAGCTCAAAGCAGTCCTAAGGACTGGACACTGTGCTACATAAGAACGTGCCTTTACTTTTTTTCATAAGTTAACCCTAACCAGTTTACATAATACCCCCAACTTCATGGTCACTCCAATAGTGAGGTGCCCTGCTAGTGGAGTGTGCGATTAAGTGTTAGTTTGGAGAATTTCTTACTATATATTACATATCATTGTTGATTTGATTTTTGATCTCTAATTTTAATACTAGTAATTACTACTGAAACATTGTCATTGTTGGTGCCTTGTATTCAGGTGGGATACAGCCTACGCAAAGTAAACAGACACGTCAACTTTCCAATGATCCTCGACCTTGCTCCATACTGCAGTGCCCTCTGCCAGGTTCGTCTTGTATTCTCTGATGTTAAAGTTACACTCATATATTTTAAATAAGAGAGGGTCATAAAATATGTTATTGATGTTGCATAATTTTAAATAGCTGGAACGTTGCGAACATAATAAACGACAGTTGCATTCATGTTTTGAACTACTGAAACATATGGCTAATGTTCTGCAATTGTATCTATTTACCACATTTATAATTACACCTAGATTGGTTGACAGATAAAAAAACTAATGCTACAATCATAATTATTCACAGGATCTCCATCAAGCTTAAGTTTACCAACACTGCTTACATGTACATTACAATATTATGTTGGCATGACATCTGAAATATCAATGTTTCCCACATATCTCCTCACTTAAGTAAATTATCCCTACGTTTTTATCACATAGGAAACATTTGGGGCCAGTATTTCAAAAAAATTAACATTGCTATGCAATTGGTCACATGATAGATCCATCAATCGAGACTTCCCATGCCTCCAATATCTTTTCAGTCAAATACCATGTCGATTAGTTTTACTCCGTTGCATGACATAACATTTGGCTATTCCAGTTATGTATTGTTCTCATTCAGGGTATCAGACCTGGGCAGTTGAAGGTCCTCTACTCTCTGTATGGTGTAGTTGAGCACAGTGGGCGCTTGACCGGTGGTCACTACACGGCCTATGTGAAAGTGAGGCAGCACATGAACCGACTGAAAGACTTCCTGCAGAACTCGGACGTCAGCAGCATGAGACTGGAGAAACTGTGGTCTGCACTGCAGATTAGCAGTCAGGACACAACTAAGCCAGCCAATCAGACAGAGGATGAGGCAACCACACCCACCCCCGGAAAGTGGTACTACATCAGTGACAGTCGTGTCAGTGAGGTCGTCAGTGAAGCTAATGTACTTCGCTGTCAGGCCTACATGTTGTTTTATGAGAGGATTTACTGAGGCTAGAATACTTTTCTGTCAGGCCTACATGTTGTTATACGAGAGGATCTACTGAGACTAGTGTACTTTGCTGTCAGGCCTACATGTTGTTTTATGAGAGGATTTACTGAGGCTAGAATACTTTTCTGTCAGGCCTACATGTTGTTATACGAGAGGATCTACTGAGACTAGTGTACTTTGCTGTCAGGCCTACATGTTGTTATACGAGAGGATTTACCGAGGCTAGAATACTTTGCTGTCAGGCCTACATGTTGTTCTATCAGAGGATTTACCAAGACTATAGAGTACTTCACTGTCAGGCCAGTTTTCTACGAGAGGATTTACTGAGATTATAGAGTACTTTGCATTCTGGCCTACATGTTCTTCTATGAGAGGATTTACTGATTGGGCAACTTATTTAAGCTAGTTAACTCTTAGTGCCTAACACAGCTCTTGTTGATCTTGCTAACATAAGAATAATCGCCATCCTTTACAATGGAGATTACATGCATTTGTGAAATCGATCTTGCATAATCTCTTACGAGCTGGATGTCTGCATAGATTGATCTTGTGAAAAGATGGACGATCAGGAGATTAAGCCATTGAAGTAAAAAGAATGTCATGTTTGTGAAATATGGGTCCTAAGGTGAAGTGTCTTTCCAATTCAAAGGTTGCACTTGAAAACAGACAAGACAGTCTGTTTTGATCACATGGGAAACTTCATAGGTGTGTGCATGTGTGATTGTTGAAGCGTAATATGTATCTAAAACCAACTAGGCCAATTTACAATTTAGTAGTTTTGTTTTTGTTATTACTGTGTAAGAATAATTTGTGTTACGTTTTGAAGGTGCCATGATAATAAAGCATTTAACCAGGTATATAGGAACATTACTGTGAAACAGCAAAATCTGTTGAAATTCATCATTGTTTAGTGGTGATGTACAATAAAGATTGTTTTTCACAGCTGCTGTTGACTACTGAAAGTTTTTTTTTAACAAGAATCAAGACAGGTTCTTAATAAACAACACATCAAGGAGTATGTATACCATATTTAACTTTTAATACAAAAATTACAGACTCCAATATGTGATGTTCTTCCTGATATGAAAGCCACCAACAGGAAGCGAAAAGCACAGATTTAATGTTGATCCGTCTAAACATGAGAACATAATGTTGACATTAAAAAGCTTGTTGAAATGCAGGGCAGGCATACAAATAGACATAACTAATAATAGCATCCTTCATGTTTCTACAAACTCCAAAACAACTATGATGCACTCCAGGTCAACTTATCATACAGAATCAGAAAATGGGATTACAAAAAAATGGAATTTTACATTTAAACAACTGTCCAGAGACTTTTCCTTGTGAAAATCCTTGGAACATCGATGACTACGGATTGACTTGTTGAATCAATGTGATGTTGTCGCCTTTTAATAATATCCGACCTGGAATCAAATGGACACGATCAGGTAAATTGAGTTGCTATCAAGTATACACTTACATGACTAGTTGTCACTGCCTGACATCACACTTACATTCACATCAAATAATACTGTGGCTATGTGTGCATGTTATACTCAACTTTACAGTTGTGAACCTTACTACAAGGCCCCAGTAAGGAACATACACTAAAAAGTAACAACTTTAAAGTCCATGTTCTAGGTTGCACTGTGTTATGGATATAAGAACACATAAATTTCTTACAAAATTACACTACTATTTTTGTTTAATACCAACCCGTTCCACCCAATTTTAAATAGCAATAACTAATTTTCATCGTACATTTATGCATACTGGATCACTTTTAAAGACAATTCTTCAAAACATAGTGCTGAAATCCAAACACTATTACAACGTAACATTCTGTTATTGTGTTAAACTACCAAGGCGTGTCTAAGACCGCAAGATAATCCTAGAACGGAAAAACGCCCAAAACAAGCCAACTTGTGAAGAATGTTCTGGAAATAGTTGAGACAATCAGCCAGACAAGACGTACCCAAAGTCTTCCTCGTCTTTGTCTTGATGTGAACCTCCTCCCCCTCATCCAGGACCAAGTTCATGTACTCGTCAAACCCCTGCAACATGCACACAGTGTGAATAACTGACAGACTGACACAACACAGACCTACTCAATGCAAACTGTGCATACAGCACAAAGTTGCCATAAACTCTGCACATCCATCCTATTTAATATTCCCAGAGACTATTATATAAGCAATACGTATGCATGATATTGTTGGGCTAGGCTGAACAGAAAATGAGATTTATTGCACTGTAAAAAGTGTGATGTCAAACATAAAAATAATTATAGACATGCATAGCTAATTTGGAAAATTCCATTTTTTTAAAACTACCATTAGTGACACAATCTCATTTTAACAATCAGTCAACAAACAGAAAAAGTAACTTACTAGTTCGAAGCCACTGTATAATGGTACCCCTTTGAATAATAATTATTACAGGTAGCTACTGCGAAACGTTTTGGCAAAAGAAGATGCTTAGCCGCCAGCAACCTTAGCACCCCTGGCTAGTCCACTACACACACAGGACATCGTGACCTAGAAACGGCACGCCTTGCAATGAGCATGAATGACATCATGTGCCAGCGGGTCATTGCATATTGTGGGGGAGCAGGTTCTTTTATCGCTCGCAATACACAATTATTCATTACTATTGCTGGGCTATGTTATACTAAATGTCGTTACTTATTATTATATATCACTTCATTAACAACGAAAGAGTGTATGAATAAAACATTATTTTTTTAAATAACACATGGCTACGCCTATGGTCCTGCTGGCGCTTCTTGAAAGTCTGTCGAGAACAGGCTCTGGTCTATCGACTTGCAAAGTTTGGTGCTCCTTCAGATCAAAACGTATTTTCATAATTTTTTGCCCACATCACGATTAAGAATTTAATGACAATTCTAATGGTTGAAGTCTTCCGGCGATCAGACTTCAACTTTTGAACATATGGACAAAATGACTGCCTGGCGATATATATAGTCGAGGCGCTGCACGAAATTCCGTTCTATCCACTTTCGAAAGTCGGCACCTCAAATCAACGTATTTTAGTGTTTCTGGCACACACGATTAAGAATTTAACGGCGATCGGGATAGGAGCACTTGAACAATCGAACAGAGCGCATAGTGCAATCAGGATTCGGAGTCGACATCGGGGTGTCTGCATACAAGCGCCCCAATCTCGTGACACATCCCATTCCTGATCGCGGGATGTGCTCAGTTAGGTTGTTGAACAATCGAACTGCGCATATGGTGCGATCGGGGCGCTTGCAGACATTCTCAAATTAATACTCACAATCGTGTAACCGTGTGTAGTCATGAGTCGGGTTACGATGCAAATATAGCAGGGTGTCATAAAAAAGACAGGACGTTCTTTTTGGGTACCAGGACATCACCGAAAAAGGGCAGGGCGTAACGCCCTGCAAATTCTACCTAGGCAGAACACCGAGTCAGGGAGTCACAGAGGTATACATTGCTTTTATGATATAAAGTTTGTTTTTTCATTGATTCTGAATGATTTTTATGCACCGAGTCCAAATCTGATGGCAGCAAGATGACACACCTTGACCATTTTCTTCAACTGAAAAATCAAAATGATCTATAAAACACGAAAATTATCCCTTTGAATATGTTGTCATCAAGCCATCAGGCGACATAAAACATTAATTAAATTAGCCATGATATTAGTGAAATATGTCAAATGACACTTCTTCAGGTTATTATGGAAACCTCAGCAGTCGAGGAATAACTCCAAAGTTGTTGTAGGGGTGCGCATGGGTATAAAAAAAAATTTAATGGTTTAAAATATAATTAAAAAACAAGTTAGAAGGTTAAAAAAAGTTAAAAGAAAATGATTACCCGGACACATACCGGGTAATAATAATTGTAAGTCATGGAGTAGCTTATAAAATAATTTGTCTGGTTAAATCTGTTTTGTGAGATATCGAAGCACGGGCGCTCATGCATTAAATGCAACCAGCTTAGACTGGGAGCAGTCATTTGTATTGAGTCTGGCATCCTGCAACCATTTCTCAGTTTGTTTTGAATTTCAACCTTTTCCATTTTAGATATTTTACTAAACTTTTAATACGGTCACCTGTGTTCTTTTACGAGTTCCAAACTGTTGATTAAGCCAAGGATATCTTCAGGTCGATGTTTAGGTGAACTTATTTGATATTCCTGCGTCACTCGGATCCGATATGTCATTTTTCAGAGGGGTGTCGGCTTTCTGTTGATTTTAGTTGTTTTGTTTTTTGAATAATTTCATATTAATTAAGTTATGTTTTCTCAAAAGTACAAAGTGATATGTTTTGTTTGAATAAATATTGCAACATGCAGTAGTGTGCAACTAGGGCAAAACAACTGTATTGCCATCAAAGCTTCACTTTGTATTGTATTTTGGACTGAACCAATTGTTGCAATAAACAAGAATTTAGCACTTAAAAGCTTACTTTACAAAATGCTCACCGTTTGAGCCTGGCTGCAACCAGATTTAGAATAAGCTGGTAACATACTGTTAATGCAGGAACAAAACAACTTTATATCGCAAAACAAGATTCGGACCGGTTAAATACCGTACCTCGATCTGAAACTGTTTGCAGACTCGTATACCAATGACTGCTCCCTGTCTTCTGCGACACTCGAGCGCATGTATTTTTCAAATGGATATAAGTTTTATGAAGACATTAGCTATCCAATATTTAGACAAAATTTTATGTTGTTCTGTGTTCTCACACGTGCACGATTACGTTTGAGTTGGAGTATATTCTGTTGGTGGTAGTTGTGTGCAGCAATGGTAAAACAACTATGTTTCCAAACAATGCTATTGTCACCTTGTACTTTTTGATTGTGCCGATGACCTCCTAGCGAGGACCTCCTGCTGGGCAGCTTTACTTATTTGTACTTTTTTTTTAACAAAATGCTCAAGTTTTTGTTTATTGCTGCAGACACATTTGAAATCAGCAGACAAAATACTGTTAGAATGCAGTAAGAAAATTGCTTTATATATTAAAAACAAGGTTCGGACCAATTTAATAGAGCTGACTTCCAAACAAAGACTCACGGTTTTGAATCAAATGCCTCCAAAGATTTGCAATAACTTATGGTTTGGAAAAGATTTTCCCAGATAGTCACTGTTCCATAATTTTACAATATCTACCAGCATTCGAAATAGCACTTGTCCGTGACAAGTGATTTTTGGCCCGGACATGTAAAATGACTCGACATGGTTATCCGGTGGACAAGTGAAAATTTACAGTAAATAGTGACGCGTGAAACATTGCAAACTTTTTATTTGAGGAAATTCAAACGTAAACGAAGTTCGCTAGCAATCACGCACGTTGCAATCTTGTTAGTGTGTCCGGCGTCTTGTCGTTCCGCCGCCAATGTGTTGTACTTCAGCGTTCGACCAAGTTTAGTGCCTGCGTTAACAGGGTCATCCGCTGAGCGCACCGAGCTAGCTGTCACACGCGTAGGACAGACTCCGCATCAGCCATTGTTGATTGAGGCTGTATTTCATAAACTTGTAAATAGTTCAGTTTGGCCGACGTATAAATTGCTTCTACCCACGGATCATATTTGATGAACTTTGGAAATAGTAGACTTTGTATCGCTACCTGTTATTTGAATAATTAAATAGTTTTAACCATTGTTATGCCTGACCCATGCGGACTCGGCAGTCTTCAGTCATCGAACGTTAGCCGATCCAGTCCCAAATCGGTAAAAATGTTCAAAACTTGTAACTGGCTCTCCGGTAAATCTATGGTGATGGTTAATAAACGGATTATTAATGAAATTTCTGAAGTGTTGTGTCTATGTAACGTTTATTCTAACCATAAATCGCGAGTTTTCGAAGCAACATCTTATGCAAGACGCGCGGCCGGGTGCCAACCGCCGTTGAAATGTCGGCTTCCGCCAACTACGCCTACGGTGGTCTGCGCGCGGCAGCGACGTTACGACGTAACTAAATCTATAAATTATATTCCGCCTTGTAGATGTGATTCGGGCACCGTTAAAACTGTTTATACATCATTGAAATGGTAATATAAAATTTAGTAAAAATATGTGTTTGTTTGTTGGTGATCAATTGAATATTATCTTCGTTTGTAAAATACAGAACTCTGTTAATAAAAATTATATTGAAGTTCATAGAGATTGAACAAAATAATATGATTTTTGTGACATTTCCTGGCTTTGCATTGGTAGTGTTCCTGATGGTTGAGTGGCATCTTCAATGACAAACTGATGCCAAAATTTAACAGCAGTGTTATATGTTTTATATATATACCATATTAAACAAAAACAGTTTTTGCAAAATTATAACAAATAGCAAGGAAAACAATTGTCTCATTCCTATCATCGTAATAATTATTTGTTATTAATAAAAGCGTTCATATCAGCATCACTAAAATATTGGTATACATCATGTAACGTGTCTACTTTTAATATTCGTGATGAATATATATATATATATAGTAATGATAATTGACCAAAAAAAATAGTTGCAAATATAATTTTGCAATTTCAAAATTTGCAGATTAAATCAAATTGTGTCTTTGATCACAAGTCACTCAGATGTACATGCAACGAAACAGCATGAACATTGTGCGTGTTGTCATAAAAATAAGAGACTGTTTTATGGTGTTTTCCGAAGCTTTGAATCCCCTTGACAACCACTCGGACAAGTTAAAATTTTGGCGGACAAGTAGATTTCAAAACTTACTTGTCCGGCAGACAAGTAAATATTCTGGCTTATTTATATCGCTGTCTACTCACCACAATGCAGCCCTCTATCCTCATGTTGGTCTGCTCGTATAGCCACACAGAAATCCGAGACCGCTGAAACAGGGACAGTTGCCTTTCACAATCGCATGTAACCTTTACATTGTACATAGCATTTTCACATTTGCAAAAATGTAACTGGTGGATGTCATTTACGAAAACTATTAAGTTGGATAAACAAGATTCACCATAAAAATGGTATATATATACAGTATTAGTTATCCATTAGGCATGGTAAAATCATACACTAAAAAATCCCACAAGTTTTGTCAATTTTCTTATCAAGACAAAATCTGATAAAAAGTCAAATCTCCAGTAACTAAACTAACACTGTAAGCCTATTTACGCAGAACTTTGATATTTCACAATGAAGTCTAATACACAGTGAGTATATTCACATTATTACACAATAAGTAGTTCTTATAATAAACAACATATTGTTTTATTGTGGCTATTTAATTATATTTGTTATATTCTTGCTCATGAACGTAACACAAGAATATAATATTTGATACGATTACCTCAGAAGAAACTTGACACTTGTACATTCTGTCTTAATATTTTGGCCACCTAACACAGGCTTTGTCAGCAGACTGCCATAAGCATGTCACATGATCAACGTCATATTACAAAGATGGAAAAGGACTGGTCTGGTGGGACTTCCTGGGGACTCAAATGTTCTAAACAAATACCAACAAGTTTCTTGAGAAGCAGTCATGTCAAATATCACATTCTAGGAAAGTGGAACATGAATCCATTCAATAAGAGATAAGAATACTTACATTCTGCAGGTACCTGAAAATTAGGTTCTAAAAACAGGTCAAGGATTATACTGATAAGATGCAAATTACAAATCACATATAATGTATATATTACATTAATATGCTAACTTTGGAGCATTGAAGCTATATCAGTTTGCCTGTTTCTATGTTAATTTGCTTCCTTTGATCATTGGCCTCTGATCTACAAATTGGCGGTGAACTTCAGAAAACGATTATTTAGAGTTACGTACTTATGGTCTGTTTATATCATATGCTTTTCTAGAGGGTCTTTCTCCTGAGACAGTCGATTGAACCACTATCCTCTAGAGTAGAGGGTGCCATTGTGGGAACAAGTTTTAGAAGATTCTTACAGGTTCTTACAGGTCCTCTTCTGGCTTCTAGGCTGTGATGCCTTATGCCAGCTCTGATGTTTGTCGTCAAACTATATGGTGCGCATGCGTCTGACGAGTTGTTCCATAATAGGGGTGGGGCTGTGTAATCGAGTTTAATTGGGTGGTTTTTCCATAATTTGTCTAATTTCCCCTCAAAGGACTGGACTGATGGAGCCTCTACCACAGACTGTGGGAGGCTGTTCCATACGTCCGTGCATCGGTGTATAAATGAATTTTTTTAATGTTTAACCGACAACGTCCTTTGAATATTTTTAGGTGATGTCCTCGCGTACATGATTCAGTATCCCTCAAAGTTATAAAGTTTGATGTCACAGCTGTATCATATTTGTCTGTTAAAATCTTATACAATTCAATCATGTCTCCTCTGAGGCGACGATATGACAGAGTTGGTAATTTTAGCCTTTGCAGACGTTCATTATATTCAAGATCTTTAAAACCTGGAATTAATTTGGTTGCTCTACGCTGAACATTTTCAAGAGCTGTAATGTGTTTCATTAAGTAGGGAGCCCATACTTGATTTGCATATTCAATATGTGGGCGGACGAGAGATTTAAAAACAGTAGAAAAACACTGTTCATCCATGTAATCAAAAGTGCGACGAATTATCCCCATCATTGAATTGGCTTTATTAATTTTTTCCGACATATCATATGTGCCTCAAAGTTTAGTGATGAGTCAAAAGTGATGCCAATATCCTTCACCTTATCCGTACTTGCCAGCGTTATATGATCATTAGGTCCCAGTGTGTAGCTGTCATTTCTTATGGTTGATGATCCTACTCTCATATGGCTGCATGATCAAAATACTATAGTATAATGGTGATACTTGCTTAAAATAGATGGTGGCTGCCTGATATTATAAATAAGAATAAACGAGCAAATACTGACGGCAACGGTATACGATTTCCGAGTTATATTTTAGTCAAACACAAACATATCATATTATCGCCCATCTCGAAGCATTCAATATCTCACCCGGCCGTTCAACACTCACTAAGCGATATTTGCCAGACAAGTTTGGCAGACACTTTAACGAATGTGAGCACTATTAAAGCAGTCGGACGTTTAATAAGATATAGTTCTAGTTATGTGTATATTTAATAACAACTCGGCTTCCCAATAAGTTGAATAACACAACTACAAACCGGTTTCTGAACAACGAAACGCTGAATCTGTAACAGTGTGAGTGTGACAGTGCGAACGTTTACTGTATAATACTGAACTTTTGTAACAAAAAGGATACAATCGGCTGCACCATAACCTTCTGAACCTTTCCTTGTCCTTTGTAAGCCATCGTAGCTGTGTGTTGCTTAGTTCTTACACTTCCACGGAGGGATTATATCACCTCCAAAACAAAAATTGTACCACGCTTTCTACCGCGCTAAACGTTAATTAGGCGCACGTGACGCATGCGCATTGAAACCATTGTATTACTTAACGAAAGATGATGACAGTAACAATGTTCTTGTTCGCGTTGCAACCGTATTGGAACAGATTCATTTGCAAAAATGTGTTTTATACACATGCTATATTGCCAATATCACCAGGTAATATGTTATTAGAAAAATAAACCAGATTGTGATGTATCACGCAAACGAATGAATGAATTAGTTTATTATTGTTTTATAATACGTGAAATAACACGCCGCTCATTCTCTTGCGCGGGGCCGACGCTCTGGAACGCGCTACCAGACGATTTGCGTTTGATCGAGTGTGTGAACACTTTTAAAGCGCGTCTTAAGACACATTATTTTAAACTTGCTTTCATTGTTTAGTTTTTTGTGACACTCTCCATCATCATATTATAATATTTATTAGTATATTATTTTTGTTCTCTACTATTTTACATATTATCTTAATAATTATTTATTAATTAATATTTTATTGTACATTTATTATTATTATTATTATAGAGTTTTATTTTAATTTATAATAGTTATCCACAATTTCAAACTGCATTTGTTGTATATAATGTAAATTGAATTATAGCTTTAGCTCGTTATTATTATTGTTTAGCACAGTTTTGTTTTACAAATTTTAGAGACATTTTATTTTATTACTCACATTTTAGTAGCTCTATTAATCATTACATATGTATTTTAAAAACATTGTCAACATCATTGAACAGAGTTGTACTTTGGAAATGAGTGTCTAAATATACTTATTATTATTTATTATTATTATTATTAATATATTTATTTATTTATTTATTTACAAGACCCTGGTCCTTATCAAACAAAGATTATCTGTACAGTTCGCTTAGCAACATTTTGTACTCTAGAATTCTATACAAATCTGTATCATTCTATAGTTTCTATAGTTTTTGTGTAAAATATTTTACTATGCTCTGTAGATGTATAGAAATGTAATATTTTTCTTTCTGTAAAATTTGTTCTACCTCCATGTACGCAACCCCCAAAATGCGGCATACAGATGTATGTGGCTGTCAAATGGATGATGATGATGATAGGGGGCAAGCGATAGTGTAGCCGGCGCCCCGAGTTAAATACCCGGACCGGGCAGGTATGGTATATTTGGTGTAAAAACCTGGCTCTTAACTTTGGGGACTGTGTATCCCTCGTGAATCGGAGATCACGTTAATGTCGGTCTCGTCTCAATATGGGACGTAAAAGAACCACTGAGGACGACAAGCACCCTGGCAGTGACCACCTCAGCATAGAAAGGTCGGCTTGGCGATAATGTTCTGAAAAAGGCTGGCTAGTTGAATGAGACCTCATAAGATCATAACATTGTAACCACAATATATACAGACTAGTCAGTTAATAGAACGTTGCCGAGTGCTGGAAACAACTAGGAACTAGGAAACTAGGATGCTGATATGATGACGTATGGGTTAATTTCTACAAACGGTGAACATATTATTTTGTCAGGGCCTTTATAAACATAACGTTGCTCAATGGCCGTACGCATATCTTATACCAATCTATGTGCCGCCGGTATAGCAACCGTATGCTGGGCAGTTCTGCATTATATTTTACTAGTAGCGTCACAGATAAATGGCTTTCCTTAGAAATGTAAACAATGTCATCTAGTGACAACTGTATCATCAGTATGTTGAAGCTATGCGTAATCTTTGATAAAGTTTACTATTGTAGTCTGACCCCACGAAATAGGATCGTTATGTTACCGGAAATGTAACGCATGCGTATTCGATGAATCGCGATATTTTGGAGATCGGGCTAAGAATAAGTTGGCAACGCCAACGACAGTGGCATTTTGTGATAAGAACTCCCCAACACTCCTTAACATGCTCACAACATTGTTAATTGGAGGGTGCACAGCCATCGTACCCCGACGGAAAATGCATTTGTAGCACTGCCAGTGTCATCTTGCTGTTTTGTTTATTAATTTTAGCCGTTCCTTTCAATTTAAGACATCAACTCAAGACCACCAAGTTCAACGTTTCTGATTTCAAGTCAAGATTCAAGTCTCAAGAGACAAGTTACAGTCAGAGCCATGCGTTATTCCCAGTTATGCTGGGAATAACGCCCGCCAAACAGACAGTCACATTACCAGTTGACAATGTCGCCTTGTCGGGTATTGCCATAAAACTAAGGTTAAGCCTAGCCCTAACTAAGGCATTACTGAATCGGCAATGCCAGTGGTAGAACAACACGATGCACAATAATGCAGTGAAATAATTCGAAGATGGAATCATGCTGAAGTGTGTTCATTTACTTAACCATGTCATTTAACTATAATAAATATGGACGGCGTAAGCTTAGACTTAGCCTTAACCGTATCAGAGGAGCAGGGGAATCACAGTCAAACATGTCCAGAAATAGACGTGCACGTAGTCGTAGGCCTGTCACTAGCCGCCTCACGAGGAGGAGGATAATAGGGGAAGTGTTTTCAAACGTTTCACCGAATAGGTCTACATGTATCCGTAGTCAGGATAGGAGTAACATTTCACCATATAGGTCTACACGTAGTCGGGATAGGACTAACGTTTCACCATGTAGGTCTATACGTAGCCGTAGTCGGGATAGGAGTAACGTTTCGCCATATAGGTCAACATGTAGCCGTAGTGGTAGTCATCACAGGAGTTACATTTCGCCAAATAGGTCTACACGTAGACATAGTCAGGCTAGTAGTATAGAACTGTGTTCAAATGATTTGGAAGGCAGCCTCTCCCCATGGCAGGGACAGCGGAATGAAGTGAATTTGAAACGAACAGAAAACGAGAGCCCTGCAAACACACAGCGAGAAGTTGCCATTGTTAATGTTAGAGATATAGAGCTGCAGCATAGTCACAACACTTCAGGGTATTCTTCAAACTGTTTCTCGTATCGTGAAGATGTGCAACATGGAGAAGTTCATGGGAGCTGGTCTGGTGTCGGTGCTGAGGCTTCAAGGCAGTCTTGGCAGAGATATGTGGCTGGTGACCAGCTGCTGGACCCTGCAGCAAATATGGCCCAAACACAGTGCAACATATGCAATCTTGGCTTCACAGATAGAGAGGTAAAGATTATATGCATGCATGAGCTCCTAGACCTAGTAATGTTAACTGTAATTTGATAAGGGATTAATTAGTTCATGGAATCCAGATCCTGGAATTTATTTTACAAAGAATGATTACCTATCATGTGTTGTACGGTGGTTAGACTGGAACCGTTTGGGTGCTCACTGAACTGTCAATTTCAAGAGAGGATCATTGCTCGAATTCACCTCTGGCCATTTTGTGACTAAGTAAAACATCTCACTAAGAATTTATAGAAACAAACTCAAGATTATCAATGATTCACAGAGCTAATAGTCTCAATCTTCAAATCTTCTACATGGAAACTGTTATAATGTAATAATGTGTATGTATTTATTTAGGTAAAATCCACTAGTATGGTAAATTTTAAAAAGCAGATGCACCTGGATCCTGTCAAGGATAACACAGTTTTCTCGGCAAATATACTTATTACTGTTGTGGACCTAATTATTAGCAATTACTCTGTTTCAGGAATATGAGGCTCATTGTGGTAGTATGCTACACAAAAGTATACAAATGGTCGTGGATGTTTCTCAGGTACAGTAGTGTATGAATAAATAGCTTGGTGAGGGATAACCTTCTTGAAGGAATAAGTGCTGGTTGTATCAGTATACGGAAATTGGAAAGTATCTACTGCAAAACTGTCTTAGTGAAACAGTGAGAAAGAATAAGGGATATCCACTATATCAGTATCATCGAATGTTTTAAACAGGGTACTGAGGGCTAGCCCATTGATGTAAGGACTATAGTTACTAATTGATGATGATGGGTTACTAGATAGGGTTTTTAAATCGGTGGTTAATCAGGAAGATATCTATGTATCAAGCTAATAGACCAGAATTGATAGAAAAAAATATAGCTAGAAGATGTGGAGGAAGAGGTAAATAATGTAGACAAAAAGCTACACATTGTCAGCCAATATATCAAGGCAGCTGAGTTCATTAAAACCTTGCCCTAGTAACGGAAAACTGTAGGCTTTTAAATCCTAGACAAATGTTATTTATTTACTTGTAGGAGTAGTGGCTACCCTTAACATGCAGTTATGTTGATTGGATGTCTATGTTCACCTTGTTGTCTCAGGGAAGCGTGACTAACAAAGCAGCGGAGGCAGGTAATGGTCCCGTGCCTTCAAGGGAGTCCTACATACCACCACGTGAAGGCAGTAGGACATCGGACACACTGCAGGAGGATGTCAACAGGGATCTGAGTTTATCATTCATAAGATCACTACAGAATCGTGAGTTTCAAAACAGACACCCTGAACAACTTTATATGATGACCTTTATTATAGTCATGCCAGTACATTCCACTAGTGACTTGTGTTATCATACCTTTTTATATAATTATGCATGTTGCAGGAAAAAACTTGTGAAACTAAACAAAAATGAAGTTCTTATGTTCGATATATGTATCTAGTACTCAAGACTGCTCAAAATGCTTTACTTACATCCTTAGATGTATACAGTTTTAAAAACAAACGCATATATAATCAGTGAAGCTTTCTTGAACCTTGCCTTAACAAATTATATCCATACCAGTAAAGTATTAATCCGGCTAATACAGTCTACTCTATTCAGACCAGTCTGGTCCAATCCCAAGGCTGATCATAAGAGTGAAGTTCCACTTTATATGTTCGGTATTATTGTGAATTCACAGTCAGGGCAACGGTGGCTAAAGGTAGCATGACACTCCATTTTGCAGGAGACAACAGGCATGGTGCATCAGGTGACACACAAGATGGAAGGAGATCACGAAAGATTGCTAGGACTGACAGACAAGATGATGTGGCTGATTGTAGCACTAGAGGCAAATGGACCTCACCATTTGATGACACCAGGCAACGACATGATTCACCTTCACCACAAAGGGACCGCTACAGCACTAAACGGTTTCAGCAGAGGAACGATCAGGAGCTGTTTTCACCTGGCCGCAATTCTCGCCAAGGACTTTCAGAAAGACCACGGGAGGAAGGCGCTGGCTGGAACACCCCAAAACAGGGTAGGTCCAGTTACCCTGACTGTAACTCTCCCCGCAGTGGAATCAGTTTTAATTCGCAGAGAGATGAGTCGGGAGAGACATTCTGTGATTGGGAGCATCATGAAAGAAGACCTGAATCGAAGACTTATGAACAACATGGGATGACGCGTTATCGCACTGAGAACCAACACGAGCAAGACGTGAAATCTGGTCAGATGCTGTCCACTGATGCCTTAATGGGACAAGGTAGGCTGTCTGACAGCAATGAGCAGCAAAGAAATGTACCAGAACAAAGCCAACAATCTGTTGATTACAGACAGTATGGGATGGTACCCAAAGCAACAGATGACCAGCACGGAAGAGGTGTACCATCAGATAGTCATGAGCAGCCAGGCTTGATACCTAAACAACTTGAGAGCCTCATTAAAAAAGGCAAAGAGACAAGTCTTTATGATGTACTTAAGATAATACCTGTGAACACACAGCAAATAAAACAACTGCTGTCTGGTGTGTTAGGACAGCCAGGGATGGCAAGTGAAGTCATGGAGAGCCGTTGTGAGCAGCCAGGACCTCTAGAAGGTGAACATGATGAGAGAGATCAACAGTCCAGTCTTTATGACAACCTTCACATGAAGCCTAAACCCATAGACAACCAGCAAATGAGAAAGTTGCTCTCTGGTATTAGTGAACAGCAAGGAATGGTCTCTAAAGCCACGGAGAGACGAAGCCAACAGACTAGTATTTACGACAAACTTCAGATGATGGCTAAAGCCAAGGACGACCAACGAGGAAGAGGTGCACCTTCTGATAGATATGAGTGGCAGCCTCTGGAGAGACAGCCTGAAAGAGGCCAACAGTCCAGTATTTATGACAAGCTTCAGATGATGTCCAAAGCCAAGGACACCCAGCAAGGAAGGAGATTGCCATCTGGTAACTTTGGACAACCAGAGGGGTTATCTACTGCCGTGGAAGGCCTCCAAAGAAGAGGAATACCTTCAGATAATTGGCAAGAACAAGGACTAACACCAAGACACACAGAGGGAAAACGTGGTCGGAGAATGATGCCAGAAGACAAGCAACCACAAAGGATAACACCAAAACACATGGAGAGACAACGTGGCCCTGGAATGATGCCTGAAGACAGGCAGCAACAAGGGATAACACCAAGACACACGGAGGGACAACGTGACCCCGGAATGATGCCTGAAGACAGGCAACAACGAGGGATAACACCAAGACACATGGAAGGACAACGTGGCCCCGGAATGATGCCTGAAGACAGGCAACAACGAGGGATAACACCAAGACACACGGAGGGACAACGTGGCCCCGGAATGATGCCTGAAGACAGGCAACAACAAGGGATAACACCAAGACACACGGAGGGACAACGTGGCCCCGGAATGATGCCTGAAGACAGGCAACAACAAGGGATAACACCAAGACACACGGAGGGACAACGTGGCCCCGGAATGACGCGTTGGGACATGCAACAAAGACTAACACCTAGATACACAGAGGGACAGCAGGATACTCTAGGAATGATGCCAGGGACTAGGCACCACAGATTCAGCTTTAAAGGATGCTGGATCCCGCAAGCTGGTGCTGTTTCTACAGCGAGTTATCAACAACAGCCCAAGTCTGAGCCCAGGCCACAGACCGCTGGGGTTGCCGTAGACAAGTCGACAAAACAAGAGAAAGAAAGCAAAAGTCAACCAACACCCGTACCTGCGCCATTACAGTCTCAGCCAGGAAGTCTTCAGAAGTCTGCCACAGGACCAGAGGAAACAGGAAAAATACACTGCGCAGTAAGTGACGTTACTACTTAGCAGTCATTGCAGCTTTGTCTGCACATTGCATTGATTTATTTTATTGAAAGACCAATTGTCAGGCAATGTTAATAATTGCTGTGAATTTAGCCTAATAATCGATGTGAATTTATTCTATTTACCCAAAATACTACGTTACTCAAAGTGTGTTGGATCAATGTGTTTTGTGATAACATTTTATTGTTAAGCAAATTCGAAACAAACAATCATGTAGCTTTCTCATTTGTAATAAGATTAACAGTTAGTATCACCAATGTATGTATATTCACTATGTATGTTTGTCACTGTTGTCATGCCAACCAAGATGGCCGTGATGTCTGTTTGTCAACTTTGTCATGCTATCCTTCATGGCTATGATATCTGTTGCAGCTATGTGACATCCAGCTGAGTGAGTCGAACAAGACAACCCATGAAGCCAGCATCACGCACTGTGCGGTAGGTTCCACACTTCTCGGTCATGTCCAGTCTGGTTTTTCACTGTACAGTCAGTGCACATATTTATTTGATCAGGTTTCCATTTATTGTGTGAATATGTTTTAAATAAAAATTTACAAGTGTCATAACATGAGTCAGAAGGACGGTTTACACATAGATATAAAAATGTTGGCTATTCGATAAACCTCAGGTATCCAGGTTCACTTGCCACCTGAGCTTTTGGTCTGGGTGGCATTACAGGCATCCTTGTTCAGTGTTAATCCTTTAGACATCTCCACCGCACCACTGACCAATTGCCCTTGAATGCTTCTATCAGTAGCAAATTACATTCCAGCCAGTCTACAGTTATGCATCAACATTATATAATACTTATATATAAGTCTGCAGTTAAGCATGATCATGATATTATATATATATATATATATGCCTAAAGGCAGCATACACAAACTGCTCCATTACGGAAGATAGAATATACAACCTCCGAAAACAATGTTCTCAAAATCACCAAATAATTTTTTGGTGCAAATATTTATTCATATCATTATATGTCTATTATACTACACTTACATACAAACAGTTCAAATTTTGAAATAACAAAATATTCATGCAAGCTGGGGTCAAAACTTTAAGCAGACTGGCTATGGTCTGTTTAAAAACGGCGGCCTGCCTAACCCGGCATTATATGCATATTTGGTCTGTGTATACTGCTGTTAGGACTATAGTATATAATATACACTGTATTTATAATATTATATAATATATGTAATATAAAATGCGCAGTGGCATGTCAACTCAACACCTACTTGTCTGAACATGGCTTGCATGAGATTCTCCAGTCAACCTACAGCAAACACCAAAGTACTGAAACAGCGCTCCTCTGGATCAGTGACGATGTGCTGCTCTGGATCAGTGACGATGTGCTCCTCTGAATCAGTGACGATGTGCTCCTCTGGATCAGTGACGATGTGCTCCTCTGGATCAGTGACGATGTGCTCCTCCGGATCAGTGACGATGTGCTCCTCTGGATCAGTGACGATGTGCTCCTCCGGATCAGTGACGATGTGCTCCTCCGGATCAGTGACGATGTGCTCCTCTGGATCAGTGACGATGTGCTCCTCTGGATCAGTGACGATGTGCTCCGCGCCATGGACAGCAAGAAATGTGCTCTCCTAGTGTTACTTGACATGTCCGCAGCGTTCGATACAGTGGACCATTCAGTGCTTCTCTCCAGATTGCATACTAGATTGGGCATCTGTGGGACAGCCCTCTCGTGGTTCAGGTCATACGTAACCAACAGAAAGCAGTCAGTTCTCATCCAGGAGGCATCATCCAGCTGGACTTTGGAGTACCCCAGGGCTCTGTGCTGGGGCCTTTTATGTCTACACCCTACCGCTGAGGGTATCATGCGCTGACATAACATTGAGTTTCACCTGTACACAGAGGACAGTCGACTGCTGCTCATCTTTAACCTTTATCTTTCCAGTCAGCGATTGACGCTATGGAGAAGTTTGTCTTGGTTGAAAATAACGGGCAGCTCGCCAAAGCAGCCATGACAGACATCTCCATTGGATAGAGCATCAAGCAATATTGAACGCGAGGAATATTAGTGCAATTATTGACTCCAACTATGGACTGAAGGCACATATCAACATGGCGTGTCGGTCAACTTACTACCATCTCTGGAGCACCGGGAAGATCCAAAAATATAGATAGCCACCCAACCCACCACATCAAAACTAGACTATTTGAAAGGATTACTGCATGGCCTTCCTGCATGCCAGCTGGCCAAGTTACAAGTGCAGAACACAGCCGCGTGCATTGATTACTGCATGGCCTTCCTGCATGCCAGCTGGCCAAGTTACAAGTGCAGAACACAGCCGCGTGCATTGTTTCCTGTGTTCTTAGACGGTCTCGCATCACACCTGTCCTTCGCACACTGCATTGGCTGCCTGTGAGGTATCGTGTGCAATTCAAATTCGCACACTGACCTACAAGGCAATCCATGACGAAGGTCCATCTTACATCAAGGACTTGCTGGTGCAGCACAATCCGAGAAGATCCCTTCGGTCTGAGATCATGTTGCTGCAAGATGTACCCATGTCAACGACGCAACTGGGAGACAGAGCCTTCTCTGTGGCTGCACCCACACTGTGGAACAGCATTCCCCTATCCATTCACCAGGCTCCATTGACAGATGTATTCAAAAGACAGTTAAAGACATACTTGTTTCGCAAGGCATTTTAGAACAGTTTTAATTATTTATGACATGTTGTATAAAACACCTGTATTGCATTGTTCATAGATAGTTTTGTATGTGATTATTTTAGAGATCTATACTTTGTAATTTATATATCTTAGACCTCTAGTTTTAATTTTCCATAGCTTTATTTATATAGAAATATACTAGATTTTATGTTTTGATGAAGTTTTTTAGTATGTATGAATTACTTTAAAGAATTTGTAAAGCGCCTTTGAGCAGTTTAGGCTGAAAAGGGCGCTATATAAATATACATATTATTATATACATGTATGTGTACGTGCACGTCTCCGGTAAACATGAACACGTTATTATATTATTTGTTACAGAATTATCTTCGCAAACAGATTATTCTTGGGTTCAAACTCTTTGACCTTATATATCCAACTGCTGTATTCGGCTTGAAAGGTTAGTAAAGAAAATAGAAAACCTGTCATCTGCTGACTTAATGCGGAAAATCATGTTTGTCGTAGACCGCAAAGAACCATCAGTACTTTTGTCATGGATATTATGAAACGGTACGTGTTAAAAGGACATAGTCTGTTCCACGGTTTCATGTATTAATTAATATAATTTTCTTAAAACTGTACTAACTGTGTTGAAGGTATACTGCCCGCCAAATTGTGTTTAGTAAACCCGTAACAACAGTTGCAATTTGAAGACACGACCACGTGTGCATGTTCAAATAGTAAACAAAACATCCATTTTCAAAACAAGCTTTTTTGGCAATAAAGCCGAATCGGCCTGAGATAACTGCTCCACCCTTTGATGTTCAACGATGCTCAGTTTCCCACGGTCAGTACAGCAGACTTCCAGTTAGAAATTACTGCTCCACCCTTTGGTGTTCAACAATGCTCAGTTTCCCACGGTCAGTACAGCAGACTTCCAGTTAGAAATTACTGCTCCACCCTTTGGTGTTCAACGATGCTCAGTTTCCCATGGTCAGTACAGCAGACTTCCAGTTATAAATTATTGCTCCACCCTTTGGTGTTCAACGATGCTCAGTTTCCCATGGTCAGTACAGCAGACTTCCAGTTAGAAATTATTGCTCCACCCTTTGGTGTTCAACGATGCTCAAGTTTCCCATGGTCAGTACAGCAGACTTCCAGTTAGAAATTACTGCTCCACCCTTTGGTGTTCAACGATGCTCAGTTTCCCATGGTCAGTACAGCAGACTTCCAGTTAGAAATTACTGCTCCACCCTTTGGTGTTCAACGACGCTCAGTTTCCCATGGTCAGTACAGCAGACTTCCAGTTATAAATTATTGCTCCACCCTTTGGTGTTCAACGATGCTCAGTTTCCCATGGTCAGTACAGCAGACTTCCAGTTAGAAATTACTGCTCCACCCTTTGGTGTTCAACGATGCTCAGTTTCCCATGGTCAGTACAGCAGACTTCCAGTTAGAAATTACTGCTCCACCCTTTGGTGTTCAACGATGCTCAGTTTCCCATGGTCAGTACAGCAGACTTCCAGTTAGAAATTACTGCTCCACCCTTTGGTGTTCAACGATGCTCAGTTTCCCATGGTCAGTACAGCAGACTTCCAGTTAGAAATTACTGCTCCCGCTAATTCTGAATAAACGAACAGACTTCGTCCCTTTAAGATTGCTTACAAGCAAGTTTAGACAGTTCGTACTTTCAGCTGTGCCAGAATGGTAGCAAGTGCTTATTAAATGATTGCATTAAAACACATAATGTTGGCAAGATTCATAAACGTTTCTTAATTTGTTATATTTGTTTGGCATTACACGAACATGTGGTTTTGAGTGGAACTCTACTGGTGTTTGTTCATGGCAGCATAGCAATTTTACTGCAATTTATTGCATTGTGGTCAGGATTCTTATAATAACAGTGGCCACTCTCAGTCAATGTGTATTTATTATTCCTGCAAAGGAAGGAATGTGTGTATGTCCATTAATTAATGTGTCTTATTTCAGGAGTTAGAAACAAGCATCCTTCAGCAAAGGTGAGGACAGCACAGTTTCAGAGTCAATTCGCATGGGCATTGCAGAAAGTCGGTTAGGCAAACTTGGGTGTTTTCTTTTGTTTTCTGAGTTTATAATATTACACTCAAATCTCGTAAGTGCGAAACACGTTTTTTTTATTTTATTTTTAATAAAGTAAAGGTTACATTTAAATGTCAAGCCGGCAAATCAGGATTTCATAAGGGTAATGTGTCTAAGAAAGAGAAAATGTTGGAACATATTCAGGCCCATTGACACAGTTGGTCATTTTGTGGAAACATTTACCGAATGAATCTATCTATCTATTCTGTACATTAGTAGCTGTAATATTTGTTACTTGTCAGGGATGCTTTATGTTTACAGAGAATTTATGCAAATAAATATTGTTTCAGAAAATTGGTAGACTACAGATATACCGTTCTGGACTCATCATGAAGTTTGAATGCTCAGTAAGTCATTTGTTTCGCCGTGTTTTACTTGCCCAAGTTGTTGCATGTGCATTATTATCTGACATTTTTCACTTGGTTGAAACTTATAAATTAATGTTTAAAAATGAAATAGAAATATTGAAAAAGTATATTGCGGCAAGATGTGCCCAGCATGTTGTTTATAGTCAGTCTGAAGGGAGGAGAAACCTGTCAGTTTAGTGATGAAGAAATACTAGATTTACACTTCATTAAGGTAATGTAAGTAAACAGAAATTTAATTGTTGTGTAGAACATATTTTTTACCAACTTGATGCCCCTGAATGATTTATGTACTAAAAACACACTTTATGTCTACATGTTCTGTTCTACATATGCCGGTTTTGCATGTTTGGGGCTGAAATTATGTATTTATGCTCAGATGCCCATAGGGTTAATATATTTTTGGTTTTTCAGAGGGGTTGGGGTCTTAAAACTTAAAAAGAACTGTATTGGTAGTTGCAGTGGTGGAATTATGGTAACCTGTTGTCCCCATGCAACTATGGACAACTTGGCTAGTGACATGTTAACATGAGATGAATGACAGTGATGTTGATGTGGGTTTGTGCTTGTAGGCTTGTTTGCTCAAGTGCTTGGGACAGGTTCAGTGGTATTCTCACATTTGCAGCAAGAAGCACAAGAAGGTAGGTTTATCGTGTGTACATGATAGCAGGGTTGACAGTTTGACAAGTGTGGTTGTAATATACACTGGAGTGAAAGATAATACAACAGAACAAGTGCATGCATGTATGCTGGTATGAAAACAGTATTACTGAAATTTGATCCCTATGTGTTCACTCCCTTTGTGTGTTCACTCTCCCTTTGTGTGTTCACTCTCCCTTTATGTGTTCACTATCCCTTTGTGTGTCCACTCTCCCTTTATGTGTTCACTATCCCTTTGTGTGTCCACTCTCCTTTTGTGTTTTCTCTCCATTGCATGTTCACTCCCTTTGTGTGTTCACTCTCCGTTTGTGTGTTCACTCTCCCTTTGTGTATTCACTCTCCCTTTGTGTGTTCTTTCTTCATTTGTGTGTTCACTCTCCCTTTGTGTGTTTACTCCATTTCTGTGTTCACTCTCCCTTTGTGTGTTCACTCTTCCTTTGTGTGTTCACTCTTCCTTTATGTGTTCTTTCTCCATTTGTGTGTTCACTTTCCATTTGTGTGTTCACTCTTCCTTTGTGCATTCACCCCCTTTGTGTGTCCACTCTCCCTTTATGTGTTCACTATCCCTTTGTGTGTCCACTCTCCTTTTGTGTTTTCTCTCCATTGTGTGTTCACTCCCTTTGTGCGTTCACTCTCCCTTTGTTTGTTCACTCTTCCCTTGTGTATTCACTCTCTCATTGTGTGTTCTTTCTTCATTTGCGTGTTCACTCTCCCTTTGTGTGTTCACTCCATTTGTGTGTTCACTCTCCCTTTGTGTGTCCACTCTCCCTTTGTGTGTTTTCTCTCCATTGTGTATTCACTCCCTTCGTGTGTCCACTCTCCCTTTGTGTGTCCACTCTCCCTTTGTGTGTCCACTCTCCCTTTGTGTGTCCACTCTCCCTTTGTGTGTTTTTCCTTTGTGTGTCCACTCTCGCTTTTTGTGTTCACTCTCCCTTTGTGTGTTTTCCCTTTGTGTGTCCACTCTCGCTTTGTTTGTCCACTCTCCCTTTGTGTGTCCACTCTCCCTTTGTGTGTCCACTCTCGCTTTGTTTGTCCACTCTCCCATTGTGTATTCACTCTCCCTTTGTGTGTTTTTCTTCCTTTGTGTGTTCTCTCTTTATCTGTCTCTGTGTATCATGTGTGTTCTTTCTCTCTCGCTTTGTGTTTTCTCTCTCCCTTTGACTGTTTTTTCTTATTGTGTCCACTCTCCCTTTGTGCGTTTACTCTTCTTTTGTGTGTTTACTCTCCCTTTGTGTGTTCACTCTCCCTTTGAGTGTTCTTTCTTTGTGTGTCCACTCTCCTTTTGTGTGTTCACTCTCCTTTTGTGTTTTTACTCTCCCTTTGTGTGTTCACTCTCCTTTTGTGTGTTTACTCTCCCTTTGTGTGTTCACTCTCCCTTTGTGTGTTCACTCTCCCTTTGTGTGTTTACTCTCCCTTTGAGTGTTCTCTCCCTTTGTGTGTTCACTCTCCCTTTGAGTGTTCTCTCCCTTTGTGTGTTCACTCTCCCATTCCCGCTCCCTCTTTCCCCCTGACATAGCAATAAACAAGGACTATGTTTACGTATACAGCTGTATGTGTTTGGCTGTTTCAGTGTTGTAAGCTACTCATATCAGTGAATGGCCTGGAGAACTTCCTCAACACCTACGGAGTGCTGCCTGTCCCTGCAGCTGAGGAGGAGGAGGCCAAGGTCAGTGCTTCTTTTATGGTGATTGTATATTGGGCAAGTTTGTTCACTCTACGTTGCTCCAGTTCACTCAACTGTATGAATGAGTACTTGGCTATAGAAAGTGGATATTTTTGTACGAGTAGCCTTCATGCATTAATTGCAGAGTGGATAGATGCTTTCCAGAGAAGTCGAGATGGTGTTTGATTGACCAGGTCTGCCAGGGAGTAAAGTGTAAAGTGCTTTGAGCAGTCCTGACGACTGGATACTGCGCTATATAAGAAGTTACCTTTACTTTTACCACCATGCAGGCACGTAGCCAGGATTGTGAAACTTCAATTTACCCACTTGTTATCATTTTTAGTTTCCCCATTATGCTATTTAAAAACCTTGTTACACATGAATTGGTCATCAGCATTGGAACATGGTGAATATTCTACGAAAACCACCAACTGCACCCTCTTTGAGGCTTGTAACATACTCAAACTTCACACTACACTCCTGCACTCACTTCCATACTTAGTACAAGGTCCAATTTTATGAAAACGCAAACACCGTTCTGACTTTGTTTTGGGGAAAATATAACAACATTATCGTCTAACACAAGATCATCAGTAGAACCATGCTGTACGGTCACCTCGGTAATACAGCTACCTCACAATTAAGGTCACCGTGAGGCAGTCCCAAATTATTTTTATAGCTGTAAAGTATCAGTCCCACTAATATGGTCACCTTTTATTCAGGTCACTTTTGCCCAGTCCCGAGGGGGACTTTAATAATGAGGTTCCACTGTATCTGAAAAATACAAATCTTATCTAAAGACCAAAAGACTCGTTATTTAAAAAAGAAAAACACGTTGCATTTAAAAAAAAACATTCCAATAACGGGACAATGGGTTTCGAGCAAAAGCCTTGTGTACCTGTGTCACCTAACTAGACAGGCCACCATGTAGTGTGAACGTGGAGAGGAAACATTCTGAACAACCACATGGAGTGGTCGAAAGGTTGTCCGATTACTGTGATATGAAAACTTAAGCAGAAAACTCATCATTCCCTTGCTAATATTACGTCCATACTTGCAGGAGGAAGGCACATTAACTGACAGCGGGCGCTGGTGGGAATGGAGGGATGGAGGCAAGGCATGTACCCGACAGACTGTCAGTGCCGCTGCGACAAAGGACCGTCCATCATCTCTAGATGCTGTCCACGCACTACCAGCTACTCTGAGGGCCATGCCACCATCTACGCTGAAAGATGAGCCACTAACTGCACAGAGGCCAGTGGGCCCTGTCCACCGTGCTCCAGCAATGGGCCCTATTGAACGTGCTCCACAAATGGGCCCTGTTGACCGTGCTCCACCAATTCTCCCTGTTGGCTGTGCTCCACCAATGGGCCCTGTTGACTGTGCTCCACCAATGGGCCCTGTTGACTGTGCTCAGCCAATGGGCCCTGTTGGCCTTGTTCCACCAGTGGGCCCTGTTGACCATGCTTCACCAATGGGCCCTGTTGACTGTGCTCCACTGATGAGCCCTCCCCTCCATGCTCCACCGATGGCCCCTATTGACTGTGCTCCACAAATGGGCTGTGCTTCACCGATGAGCCCTGTTGACCGTGCTCCACTAATGGGCCCTGCCCTCCGTATTCCACCGAATGAGTTCCCTGCGAAGACTCGCAGGTTGAAACGAGGAGGATGCAGAAGGAATAGGAAGGCAGCCCGAGTCGATGGAGTGCCTCAGGCGGAGTCCACCACTGTAGCCACCCCTCAGGCGGACGACACCATTGAGGCAGCCATGGATGCAAGTGCGGTTGGACCTGCTAAGAAACTGCGTACAGAACAGCAACTGTGTGCGAAGTGTGGGGTGGCCACCGACAACCTCCAGCAACACATTGTGGAGGTCCACTTGGCTGGCCTGGACTTCAGAAAGGAGGAACCAAAACCCAAGAAACGTGACAAAAGCATACCGCCTGCCCCAAACTCAGGCATCATGGCGACACAAGATGAGTCTGCTCTACACGGCTCCATGGCAGAGACTGAAGTCAGTGCAGTGCCTCAAGCCCAGTCCTCTACGACAGAGACTAATGTCAGCAGAGTGTCTCAAGCCCAGTCCTCTATGTCAGAGACTAATGTCAGCAGAGTGCCTCAAGCCCAGACCTCTACGACAGAGACTAATGTCAGCAGAGTGCCTCAAGCTCAGTCCTCTACGACAGAGACTATAGTCAGCAGAGTGCCTCCAGCCCAGTCCTCTACGTCAGAGACTAATGTCAGCAAAGTGCATCAAGCCCAGTCCTGTATGTCAGAGACTAAAGTCAACAGAGTGCCTCAAGCCCAGTCCTCTACGTCAGAGTCTAATGTCAGCAGAGTGCCTCAAGCCCAGTCCTCTACGTCAGAGACTGATGTCAGCAGAATGCCTCAAGCCCAGTCCTCTGCGTCAGAGACTAATGTAAGCAAAGTGCCTCAAGCCCAGTCCTCTACGTCAGAGACTAATGTCAGCATAGTGCCTCAAGCCCAGTCCTCTACGTCAGAGACTAATGTCAGCAGAATGCCTCAAGCCCAGTCCTCTGTGTCAGAGACTAAAGTCAGCAGAGTGCCTCAAACCCAGTCCTCCACGACAGGACTTAACGTCTGCAGAGAGCCTCAAGCCCCGTCCTTCATCATAGCTTCAATATGCCTTCAGACAGGCGATTCTCCCGTTGCCTCGACCGTGAACGTGGCTGCGGTTGGTCGTGTCGAGAAAGGGGGACAGCAACAGTGTGGTAAGTGTGGGATGGCCACAGACGACCTGCGGCAACACATCGTGCAGTTCCACCTAGCTGCCCAGAACGTGAAGAGAACGAGATGTACACGTCGACCGTGTGCGATATGTGACGTGGTCACCGACACCTTGCGACAGCATCAGCTGGAGTCTCACTTGCCGTGGTACTTCCACGCGGTCACTGCTTGTTGGCTGTGCGAGAAGCCACTTGGTAACTACAACGCCATATCGCAGCACATATTGGAGCACACCGAAGAGGACCAACGCAAGTGCCAGTTTGCACCCCATTTCACCAGATGGTCACACATGATGATTGGCCTCCTGAAATGGGCAACAACATTACTTAAAACGAAAACGTTCGCGGGGCTGATTCATCTGTTCACACAGAGAAGGTGGCACCCAGACGGCAACGCGAAGCTCGGCTTGTCAATGGTTATGTTGCTATCGGAGGTGGCGAACGTGATGGGATTGCCCATTACGCCCGAGGACATTGAGTCGTGTCCACCCAACCACCCAGTGGCGCTCCTCAATTGGACTAGCTTCAGCCGCATGCTTGCCCACCAACACCCACGGCAACGAGAGTCGTATAAGAAACGTATAAATCCGTCGCCCTGGCCACAGCGCGCGCACACAGTGCAAGCCATTGGCATGGACGCACATTGCCGACTCCTGCTGTTGAAAACAAAAGAAGACAAAGGGAACGACCCCGTGCCTACGTGGGACGATGTCTTCTCCCAGTGGCGTGCGACTGTGCAAGAAGACTCCACCACTGTCGACTTGGTGGCTGTTGTAGACAACCGGGTGCTTCCCGGCGAGTGGCAACGCCCGGTCGTGGGATACGTCACTGTCAACGACAAGACGGTGATCGTGAAGACAACCTACGGCGCACCTCCCAGACTGGCGATGATGGTCGATGGAAGGGCCTGGGAGATACTAGAAGCAAGGATTCGCAGCCTCGACTGCTGCGCTATCGGGGAATGCGGCCTCGATTACAACGAGCCTGCATCGACGCTACCTGGCCAGCGACTGCTATTCCGACAGCATATTGCCCTGGCAAAAGAATTGGGCAAACCGCTCGTTTTGCACTTACGTGGCAACGACAGCAGCCATCCCATCTCGGCCGTGTTGCACGAAGCGTTGTCGGTGTTGAAGGCCAATACGAGCCGCCAGCAGAAGATCCACATCCACGGGTTCACTGGAAGTCAGAAAGACTACTATCACTGGGTGGGGGTATTTCGAAACACTCTCTTTGGAATGTCGCACAAGTCTGTGGAGGCAGAAGGGTTTGGCGAGGTGATCCGCTACGTGGAGATGTCCAGGTTGGTCCTGGAGACCAACTCTCCCCACCAGTCGCCCCATGGTCTCGATCGTGGACACCCTTATGAGGTGGCGGTACTGGCCAGGCGGGTGGCAGAATATCGCAATGTGCCCAGTTGGGTTATCCTCAAGACAGCTGCCCTTAACTCAAAGGCGTTCTACCAGGTATAGAGCGTAGGTGTTCTACCACGTGTAGAGCGAAGGCATTCTACCAGGTGTAGAGCGTAGGTGTTCTACCACGTGTAGAGCGAAGGCGTTCTACCAGGTGTAGAGCGTAGGTGTTCTACCACGTGTAGAGCGAAGGCGTTCTACCAGGTGTTTTACCATGTGTACAGCACATTGCGTTCTACCCGTTGCAAAGCAAAGGTGTTCTGCAAGATGTAGAACACAGGCTTCTTCAAGGTGTAGAACACGCGTATTTTATTAGGTGTATGGGCGACTGAGCACTTTCTCAAGTGCTGCAACGATACATTAAGTCAACATGCACATCATTATAAGAATGTGTGTCGTATTATGCATGACTGCTGGTTGATTGTGGCACGTGTCCGCTCATATTTGGCCCAATCGAGGGCGGATCGTGCAGTAGAATACAACGCTGCACGAATTAACGGTGTGGAGTTAAATGGGCAATCTTTGTTTTTCTTTCTATTAAATGACCACCTGTAATCGCCAGTCGTCTATAGACTTAAATGTCACATGGAACAATTACACATACTTTCTGAAACGTACTTAAATGTTGCTTTATCAAAACTAAACTGTGTTATGTGGAAAACAGCCATATGGCTACGTATCGTTGGCTAGCACCCTTTATACCGCTAGGTATGGTAACCGACTGGGCATCTCCCAATGTTCAGTCAGGAGGTATTACAGATGACCAGCGTCGTTGCTTCTCGTTTGTACCCGTCTGCGGAGAAACTTGCTGGTTGTCAAACCACAATAATGTATGTCCATCCGATATTGGAGCAAAACTTCACGTTTGCGCAGCACAACGTTTCTAGTCGGCTGTGCTCGTTCGATTCTGGAGCAAAACATCGTTTGATGTGTCAGCTGTTCTAGTCGACTGTGCTTGTCCGATAGTACCGATACTGGAACAACACTTTGTCCAGTGCAGGGTTTCTAGGCGGATAGGCCCTATATGTTTATACAAACCTAGAACAAAACATATACTTGCCAACTTTTTTTTTTGAAATCCGGTAGATTCGTCAGCGGTTTAGCACGCTTCCCGTGTCGCGCTGTCTCGGATCATGACATCGGAAGATGGAGGGGGAGGGTGCTGTTGGAGATTTTTGGCCGGAAATTCAGCGGTTCAGCACATCTCCCGTGGTGTCGCGCTGTCTCGAAAACGCGGGCGGGATGCTGTTGGAGATTTTCAGCGACAATCCGGGAGACTACGGATTTTCCAGGATAGTTGACGGGTATTTAAAAACACCACATTTGCCCCGCATGATTTTCATTCCAGAATTCATTGTAATTAAATATATCGTATTGCTGGGCTGGGTGATCCCACCACAATGAAGTTCGATTGTGGTCCTACGCATCTTTCCATGGCCCTACATATTCTTTTTATACCCACCAGTTTCGCGACTTTTCACAATCGATACGGTCGTGCTTGCGATCGGTTTGGTAACTACACTTGTCGATTGCGTGTGTCTTTACAGCAAAGTAGGCTTACGTCAACTGTTGTGGTTGCTATATTGTCTAAGGAGTTTAACTAGCAGGCTCCTATCGTAATAATTATACCTTGTAGGATATCCCTTCTTGGGTCACGCAATTTTGCATGTATTATATTATAATGTATCGCTGTTATAAAATGTACTGTGCACGTCGTGATCCATCGTTGCAGCCGTAGCAATTGGCCAAGAAATGCTGCCTGTGCAACACGCCATTTAAGCTCTCTTGTGAGAGAATCTACCGACTACGTTTTTCCCCCAGAAATATGGGAAATTGTATTATTTGAATAGTGTGCATTATTCGGCTGATTTTATGCAATAAACACGATCAGTATTAACAATGTGTACTCGCGCCCACCCGAGACAGTCCTCACAGCGGTGTGAAGGCGTGACTGTGAAAGAGGGTGACGTGTGGCGCGAAAACAATGCAGGTAGTATGGGGCAGCTACCTGCTTGATTGGAGGCAGTGCATGTACTGTGCATAGCACCCACCGGTTGACAGTGATGGCACTCGCCAGAGTGAGCCTAAGGCGCACTCACTACCCACGGCAGTCGAGCGTACCCACCACTGACGGTAGGCGGGCGAACATACGGCGGGCGGGCACACCACTCACGGCAGGCGGGCGGGCGTTCTCAGTCGGCTATGTCCCCCTATAAATGAGGACTTCTGCTGTATCCTGTGTGCCGAGGCTGTTGGCTTCCGCCGGTCATAGACGAACAAACGTACGAATGGCCGCGTTGCAAATGAGGTAATGGTATTGTTGAATGAGGTAATCATAGTTATTATCGAAGTATCACTCTTGTTAAAGGAATTCCGTAATTTATATTGTGAGGTTGCCATTTTTGGTCACAGAATTAAGGATAATCGTTTTTGATGAAATGCTGAATTGTTTTCACGATTCCAGTTGTTTCCAGCACTCCGGAACAGCATTAACTGACTAGTCTGTATGTGTTGTGGTTTAGAATCTTATAAGGTCTCATCCAAGTAGTCAGCCTTTTCAGAACATTCTGTTCTATGCTTGCACTGAGTGTGGTCACTGCCATGGTACTTGTTGTTTTCAGTGGTTTCTTTACGTCCCATATTGAGACGGACCAACAGTAACGTGATCTCCGAGTGATGAGGGATTCAGAGATCCCAATGTTGAGAGTCAGCTTTTTACACCCGCTCTGGGTATTGAATTCGGAACTCTGGCATACAAGGTGGATATGTAAATCAATGCACTACCGCGCTTCTCTGACGAATACGAATCAAACAGCTATGCCTGGTACACCGTAAGAGGCTTATCGTGCACTACTATAAAATGTGCAGAATCTATCGGTAACCAGCACTCAAAGAGTTAGTGCTGCATTTGATTCGACATTTCGCCAATCAAATGTTTGGGTGTCGGATACCAGTGTTTACGATATGCTTGCAACTGCACCAATAATTTCACAGATGTATTTGTTGCTGTGTGGTCTTCACTCTAGGCATAGCACATGCCGCACGTGCTTGGGCATTGATGGCTGGCACCACGGAAGACATTGTTTTAAGGGATATATTTACCGCTGATTATAACAATTACTCTGGGAGTTCATTCCAGAGACGGGAGGTGGTTGGTTTGAATAATATGTTATTGCCTACATATCACGTGACCTGTTGAGTAGCAAAAGGTCTGTCAAGCCATAAAAAAATGGATGGCGTACACGTGTAGTGTTCGGTCATTTTGTTGTATATTTTGCTGAAATTATATCCCAAAAATGTTTTCTTTATGACAAAAACATTAAAGCGGGAACTGTATGCGGGAATGTTTGATCTAAGAGATGTAATTCCGCGATAGTTCACATATATAACTGCCATCGACATTGTTGGCAAAGCTTGATGGGGTCACGCGCATAATTTCGACGACGTAGCGGATCCATCAATTGACCTATCCATCACATGACATGTTGCCTAGCAAAAGCTCCGTCAATCCATCAAAATGGATGCGAACACGTGGAGCGTTTAGACATTCAGCCGTATATTTTATTTAAATTCTGGGCCCCAAGGATTGTTGATGACAAAAACGTAAGGCAATTGTTTTTGAAGTGACAACTGCATGCGGGAATGTTTGATCTGGCTCTTCTAATAAGTGGTGACTTTACTTAGACTTGGCGACTCCTCGTCTATGGTCGCATGAGGCAGTCAAAGCACTTCACATAGATCTATCAACATCATGAAGTTGCTCCATCTTCTGTTGACCAACTGTAGGCCACAGTCGATGGTCTGTTGCCAGTTCACTTTTGATCATCCTCTTTTTTAACCAGCGAGCGTCCACCGTGATTCTTGGACGACAAGTCTATACTGGCGGAAGCGTCATAACATGGCCGGGCCAACTCATACGTCATGTATATAGTTAGTGATCGCATATATAGTTGTCTTGATGACCGCATCCGGACCACTTCGTTTGTCACCCTGGCGAGTGCCCAAGGGGGCCTAAGGGGCAGAACCCCCCAATCGTTTTATGGGGTTTGGCGGTTTTTGCTGAGCCTCAAGGTGGGGGTGTAGTTGGTGATTTTTGAAAGCTTCAAGGGGAGGGTTGCAGTTGGAGGGTTTGGTGGCTAAGAGACCCTCTTCCCAATGCTCATCATGTTGCGATGCGTGTTAAGTGTCGAATGCGTCTATAGTTTGTTCTATTGACTTGTTTTGGCTGCCATGTTTCGCATCCGTATAGTAGGATTGTTAACACGTTTGAATTATAGAAACGGAATTTAAATCTCAGGATAATTTTTGTATTGTTTCAAATTTCCCTAACTGGTACTAGGCTGCTGTTGTTTTCCAGTCTCTGCAGATTAGCTCGTGACCGGTCTATTGTTGGTGGACCTATCACTTTGGATGACGTTTTTTCCCTCTATAGTAAGTCCTAACCTCTCGGCGTGTGTGCTGGTTGACTCCATGAAGTGTTGCACAATACAATGCGAGTTTATTGTCTAATAATAATATTGGATAGTTGTCTTCTGTTTACTGAGCATCAGAGATAACGAGGATAGTGTTATGCACGGTCTAGTGGTGTCAGTGGCAATGTTCAGGTCTGAGAACCCCTCCAGCTCACGCATTACCTTGATTGCCTCAGGTTGCCAGCCGCAGGACTCGGTTGATGGCCACGGCGAAGAGAAAGACAGACAGGGTTCAGCCTAGTCTGACACCAGTCACCACGTGGAACCAGTGGCTGCAACCATATTCTATTTTACACAACAAATCGAGATTTCATATTTTTTTTTAGCTTCTCGATTGCTGATTCTGTCTTTCGTGTGATTCCACGCGAGGTCGAGATGTTCCTTATAGATGGACTGCGTGTGCTGTTGAATCCTTTGGTGAAGTCTATGAAACTGTTTGCGAGGGTAATTGGTAGAATTAACTCTTCTCTGTGATTCGTCTGAGGATGAATATGTACTCAGTACATGGGCGGTTTAGCCTGAAACTTGTTCCTCAATCATCTGACGGTACACCTTTCCTGTTATTAACCGCAGTGTCAATTGATGAATGCATCGTAGATGCTTTTGAATTGCATTAAAATGCATTTACGCAAATGAAACATTCGTAAGTAAATGTGGTATACTGTATACTTATGTTTCAGGTAGCATGACGCACATTCGTTCACCAGTGATGAATTGATGTCCAGTGATTACACGTAAGAGATCGTCATCGCTGTAGTCACAGAAACCGCTCAATGTTGTCTGTAGAGGATCTGCTTCTGAGATCAATTAACCTACAGACCAGACTATCATAGTTGTCACGTACACCCACACTGCAATGCAGCGAGTGCTCCGGCATCTGATGACAAAGAAGATAGTGACGATTATGATGCTGTCGAGTTACTAATGTGTGCATTGGAGAAAGTTCGGGTGCTTCAATATATGATATTCACAATGATATATACGTATGAACTGTCGCGTGTGAACTTTACAGATGTTAGAGACAGTCAAACTGGAGTATTCCCTGCTGGGCACAGCCATAAGCCAGCACCAGGGAGTTTAATTCCTTAACATGTCTTAATTTGTGTTGGCGTTGTGGCACTCTTGGCTAACTGCCTCTGTTGGTGTTGTATTATCCTTCAACTTGCTGCCGAGGCACCACAGTTAAGTGTAGACAAAGTCCACGGTCCTAAATTGTGGCCAACACTTAAGAACAAACACCGGGCAATGAGGTTGATTTAGTTTAGGCATTCCGGGAAGTGTGGTTTTAATTCAACTTGTGCATGTTTGTCTTGTGTTTAGTGATTATATCAGTTCACTCGTTTACATATTGTATGCGTGCAGTCCAACGAGACCATTCTCTCTCTCAGTATGTAAATTGTTTCCGGATTCGGTTAAATTCATATTGACTATTGCGAATGCCGTGTTTGCTCAATGGAACGTGTCGAAAGCTCCGTTGAGCAAACACAACATTCGGAAATGTAACTGCATTTTCAAATCAGTGAGAACATTCTCTTTAGTTGGTGATGGGCTGTGAACAATGACCAGAGAAGGTATTTGACAATAGTTTCGGCAACATGTTTCCGTGTGATTCAATTTGCATGCATAATAAGCGTTGTAAACATAGACCGTATATCTTATCACGTCAATGAGATATAACTTGTTGATTGTTTTTCTTGTCTTCTGTGTGGAGAACACTCACTTGCGTTCTTGAATGTGTATACTTTTAGTTAGAATATGTTTGTTGCTTCTGTTTGGATGTAATGATAAAACCTGCACCATTTTCCAGAACACTGCGCTTAGGGCGCATTCGACGCATCTTCTTCTTCCCCTTGCATGGCGAGATCCACGTCACTCAGTGGCTTCTGCTTTTCTTACCTACCCTCCTCCTCCTTTTCAGCTTTGGTCTTCCTCTTCGTCGCTTAATTGCCACCCTCTTCTGCTTTCCATCCTCTTTTTGGCAGTCTTTATTCGCTTATTCTGTGCATGTGTCCTATCCATCTCATTATGTTTCATTATATGCATCCGTTCGTCAAAGTGTTCCTTTGAATTGCATGCCTTGTTTTATGTATTACATTTGCAGCGAACAGTTGCCACGGAGATGGGATCCTAAATCTGAAAATATGTGTTTACTCACTGATGGATTGCTTTTGGTTAGTGGTCTTAGTAACCATCAACAGCAGCAGCAACATCATATCACCTTAATTGTTGTCATCTGAAGTGAATGTCAACAATTCTAAGCCAACTTGTGGTTTAAAAGGAATGAGCCCTACAAAAGCGCAGTTCAAACCGAAACAGCGTTGTGTGCATTAATAATAAAATTATCATTTTCCATATTCACCGAGTTCATTGTGCCACATCACGTTATTAATAATAATTAATGTTCACGCAAGACCGGGTGAAAGTTTGTGCACAGAAGCAGCAGAGACGCAAAGGCTCTGTTCGAACATCATCTTATATTTTCTACCACTACGTATAGTACTGCACAACACAGTCAAGACAAACGGTGACGTGCAACTTGTCACTTATCCAATACGCAATACATCAAGTAGCTTAATTCCTAGCTGCTACCCATCCACGTACAAAGGTATATAAACACGTACCTGATGTCAATCTTCTCAAAGGTACCTATAACCGTAAACCTAGCCCTTTTTGAGCACTAGACAAATAGTCCAGTCAATCTATGCCCAAAAGATCAAGGGTCAATCTCAAACAAATTGCAATGATAAGTATGAGTGTTTTTAGTTAGTACTATATATCTACATTACCAGAAAAAGTCCACCGAAATCAATACGGTGGAACAATGTCATTTTTGACGACAATGACAAAAGTCACTGCCAGTGACGTTTTGGCCTAGTGAAATGTAGGGGTAGGCGTTATTTAGGCTGTGATATATCTTTTCTTTGTATATTTCATACACATTTTGCATACCATTGGCAAGATAATTTACCCAGCGATGTATAATAAAGTATAAATTCGTTAAACATTAATGTCAACAATCGTTTTTAAACCGTGAACCCCGATGTTTAGCCGCTGTGGGGGAGTAGCGTTGCGATCTAACATTGACTTAGTCCAAATGAATAAATGGATGCTCTATAGTATGATGTTTTTGGTGGATTTTCTATCCCATGGGATCCCTGAAGCAATTCAGCTTGGTTTTCCTCGGGACAACCTACGGCATTTTTTCAAATATACAAATTAGGACCTTCATTACTGAAATACCTATTTTCTTCAATAGTTTTGCAACTATCCATGATAATGTCACAAAAGTGGTGTCAAGACCGATATTTTCATGGTCAACGTTTAAGATAAACACATCACCAGATGTATATAATGGCTGCATGTTTGTCATTTCATAAACTTTCAGATATCGGCCATGTTGAATCTTATTACATGCTTATCTCCAATGCAATTTTATGCATATCTCCAGACTTAGATTCGCATATATTGTTTATGCCCCTACAATAATAATAATAGCACAACTAACAACAGAAAACACATTGAATCTCGTTGTAATACTGTTGACAACATAGGATAAATAGTCATCAATTCATAAAATTATAGTTGACAGTGGTTGCATGCATACAAGTGTGTATTCAAATTCTCAATATTGTGCAGTGTACAATGCGGCCATGCCTTCCCGTGCAATTTGCTTGGCAAACCTTAATTTTGTTACCAAAACATGGGTTTTAGAGGTCAGAGGTTTAAAATATTTTACGTTTGGCCTTCTCCGACTTTCGAATCCGCCATTTTTAAAGATCCCGGTTGTCAAAACAAATGTCACAATATCTTACCAATTATGTCACACAAAGTCATCGTGTCTATGTTAATGTGTAGAACTGTGATCAGCAATTTCAAATATGTTACACATGATCTTTGTTAACATTCTTATATCCGCCTGTTATGTTCTAGTATAACTATAGATGTAATTATCAAGAGACAGTGGTGCACATGTTTATTTCGTATCAGCGCGACACACAGACAGCGATAGTCCATGTCACACAAATGCGTTGTGTATAAGCTGTGTATAGTATTTGCACAAGTGTCTGCCACATACATTACAGTCCTCCGCACCAGTTATTTTGCTAACGTCCAAGGTTACAACAAGAACTGTTAAACAGACAAAGGATACGCTGTCGTACCAGGGATTATTATGCCCAGGCTACAAGACAGTTCTAGAGAGATAATCGGTCTGGAGCTTTCCGGATTCTCTCCGATCTGCGAACAGCCGACTGCGTTACTGGCAAGTGGACGCCGCTGCCATCAGGTACAGGAGCTACGGCTTCCGCCGTTTCGTCTACACGCTCAATGTCCCGTTCGGTTAATTGTTGGATCGCGGCAGGAGCAGCGATGTCTGCGGGTACCGTATCGTTCGCCGCGTCCGCATGTCGCAGACGCACGTGATTTCGATGACGCCTCAAGTGGCGACCGTCGGGTGCCTCCGATATCAGCACGTCGTTGTGTAGCTCTTTCAGAACTGCAGGAATCCACTTGGGCGAATGATCAGCGTGGTTCTTTACGTAAACCGCATCGCCTGGACTGAAGCATCGCTCGTTCGATTTCTGGTTGTAATAATCAGTCATCTTCTCCTGCGATTGGTGCACTTTTCTGCCGACGCTCGGTTGCACCGCGTCTAGAAGCGTTCGCAGCTGCCGCCCCTTCAGCAGTTTACTCGGGGAGCTTCCGGTAGTGCTGTGAGGGGTCACTCGGTAGGTCAGCAAGTAACGAGCCAACCTTGTCTCCATCGAACCGTCCTTCATTTTCATCAATCCTCGTTTCACGAGCTGTACTGCCCGTTCAGCGAGCCCGTTCGAGGATGGGTGATAGGCTGGCGAGGTGATGTGCTGAATGCAGTTCTTTTTCATAAACTGCCTGAACTCGGCACTAGTGAAGCACGTGACATTGTCAGTAACGATAGTTTCTGGCAGTCCATGTTCTGCGAATAACATCCGCAATTGTTCGATTGTCACTTCCGATGTCGATGAGCGTACGACCATCGCGGAGATCCATTTCGAGTAGGCGTCTACTGCCACGAGGATCATCCTGTTCTCGATGGGGCCAGCGTAGTCTAGATGCACACGTGACCACGGTTCCTGTGGGAACAACCATGGTCGAAGTGGCGCTCTGGTCGGTTGACGCATGTTTTCCTCGCACTGACCACAGTGCTGCGCGATACGTTCAATCTGAAGATCGATGCCTGGCCACCAGATGTATGACCGCGCTAACGCCTTCATCTTCACCACGCCGCTGTGGCTGCTATGCAAGAGTTGGAGCATCGTGGCTTGCCCAGGCTCTGGCACAATTATTCGGGTGCCCCGCATCACGCATCCATCGTGCGTGCTCAGCTCATCGCGCACTCTGTGGTATTGCTGTGTTGTTAGGTCGCCCTCAGGCCAGCCTGTTAACACGTAGCGTTGAACTCGCGACAATACTGGGTCATGTCGTGTCCAGTTTCGAATGTGCGTTGACGTCACCGGCGAGTCGTCCAGCTGCTCTATGAGCTGTATGTACTCCGCAGGAGCAGGCGTCTCAGCGTTCTGCGTAGGTAGGGGTAGTCGCGATAGAGCATCGCAATTCTCGTGCGCATCGCCACTCCGATGACGAATGACGTAGTCGTAACCTGCCAATGTCAGGGCCCAACGCTGAAGTCGACCCGACGCTTGCGGAGGTATCGGTCGTTGCTCGTTGAACAGCCTCACCAGAGGTCGGTGATCGGTGATGAGAACGAAGGTCATACCGTATAGGTATTGGTGGAACTTTGTCACCCCGAACACCAAACTGAGACCTTCCTTGTCGAGTTGCGACAAGACCAGCCGGAGATTCGCCACGTGTTCATCTCGAGTTTTCCCCGTGACGAGGATGTCGCCCAGGAAGATGCATACCCGTGGTATGCCAGCAAGCACACACTCGAGAGCTCTCTGGAATATCGATGGCGCCACCGATATGCCGTACGGTAAGCGAGTGTATCTAAAGAGTCCCTTGTGCGTGTTGATCGTAACGTAGTCACGTGACCCTTCGCCGAGCTGAAGTTGAAGATACGCATGGCTCAAGTCCAACTTTGTGAACGTCTCTCCTCCTGCCAGACTGGCGTAGAGATCGTTAACCCGTGGTAGCGGATATTTGTCTTCTACCACACTTTTGTTGATCGTGACCTTGTAATCACCGCAGATCCTTATCTGCCCGTTGGACTTGGGGACCGGAACGATCGGTGCCGCCCATTCTGAGAACTGGACTGGCTCGATGATGCCCTCCTGTTGCAGTCGGTCTATTTCATGTTCGACTCTCTCCTTCAGGGCATAAGGAATGGGTCTGACCTTGAAGAAACGTGGAATCGCATTCACGTTGATCTTCACCTGCATTTCTTTCAGCTTGCCCAGCCCCTCAGCGAACACGTCTGGCACTTCCGCCATCAGTCCGGCATGCACCGGGTCAAGGTCGCGAACGAGCATGATTTCGCCTCAGTCCAGCTTCAACTGCGACAGTAGATTTCTGCCGAAGAGATTCTGCCGGGCGCCAGACACCACCACAATTAGCACATGTGCCGACTGCTGTCTGTATTCGGTGACGACCTCTATTTGTCCCAGCACCGGAATAGACTGACCCGTATAAGTGGTCAAGTTGATGTCCACTGTTTGTAGCTTTGGGGGTGGCGACCGCAACCCGTGATATGTCGCCTCATTGATTATGGAGACTCCTGTCCCCGTGTCAACCAACATTCTCACTGCTTTACCGTCCATGTGCACTCCTATCTCAATAGGCTGCTGTGACGTGTGATCCCCCTTGACGTTGTACAGACAGTACTCAGCTCTGTCCTGAGTGGTGTTCACGAGATGAGTTTCTTGCGACATGCCGCCATGATGTGACCTCTCTTTTGACAGAAATGACAAGTTTCATCTTTAAACTTGCACTCTTGATGCGTGTGGTTGCCGTTGCAACGGTAGCACAATTTCTGAGTTGTCTTGTCGTAGCCACGCGTGTGTGTCGTAGACCTAGCGGTGGTCGGAACTGGCCTTTTCTCTGTTTTTCCGGTTTGACACTACACTCACTGTACTTTTAGTGCAGTCAAAGCTGTGTCGGGGAGCTATCTGTTTAGCCTCGGTGTCCGCCACTTCGTCCGCCAGCGCCATCTGCATTGCCTGCTCGAACGATCTATCTTCGCGGAGTAGTTTGCGCTGAGTGCTGCCGCTTTTGATGCCGCACACGAGCTGGTCTCGCAATGCCTCGGCCAGAAATTCCCCGAAGTTGCAAGTGGATGCGAGCCTCCGGAGTTCTGCCGCAAATGTGGCGACCCCCTCGCCCTCTTTCTGGTTGCGTTGGTGGAATTTGAATCTTTCCGCCACTGTAAGCCGACGTGGCTTCAGATGGCTTTTTAGTTTCTCAGTTATTTGCTCAAACGACAACTCTGCCGGTCTTTGAGGACTGACGAGACTTTTAAGAAGAAGATACGTTTCCGGGCCTACCAGTGTGAGTAATGTAGCCACTTTCTTCCTGTCGGCGGCTTCTCTCACAGATTCGTCCACGCCGCTGCCCACTGCACCAACATTGTTTGCAACGAAGTACAGTTCTAGCCGCTCCAAATACGCTTCCAAGTCACTACTGCCGTCGTATGGCTCTATTTGACCAATGTATGCCATCCTCGTCGCCAATTGTTATGTTCTAGTATAACTATAGATGTAATTATCAAGAGACAGTGGTGCACGTGTCTATTTCGTATCAGCGCGACACACAGACAGACAGCGATAGTCCATGTCACACAAATGCGTTGTGTATAAGCTGTGTATAGTATTTGCACAAGTGTCTGCCACATACATTACACCGCCATTGTTAAAGATGGCGCCCATCAAAACCAATTATCGCTGTAACTAAAGACCTACATCACCTAGAGCCGTAATGTTGATGCCAAAAGATAGATTTTCAGGTGCGATGATTTCAAATATATTACATACGCATCGTCCCCAATCGTGAGAGGGCTACAACACCCATCGCCAGCTGTACACGCGCAATAGATAGTACATGACATATTATTGCCGTAGCAACTGCAACCGTCAGTGCTACATGCCTTGCTCTCTGCTTTGCAATCACAGCTTATGACATCAGTCAGACCTGTAGGATCCGAGGGTCCAATGTCAAAGCTGGGTGACGGGATACCGCCCTTCACCTCCCACACAAACTGCGTGATGTCCAAATGAGGAGGACCTTGCTTGCCGCCTTCCACAGCATCATCTGAAGATGAGTGTGGGAGAAAGAATGGGAAGCCAATGCGCATCATGGCGTTGCCTCCCACAGATTATATGCAGAAGGCACATCATCAGATGGTGCTGTGGAAGGCGGCTGATCAGCAAGGCCCTCCTAAAGGAGGAGTTTTTTGGCCAACAGAGAAAACATGCACATATTCATCAACTTACTGAGCAATGAGCTTGATAAAGCTGGATACTGTTGTTTTCAAGCAGAGGACGCTAAGCTAATGATCGGGCGACGCCGGTTCAATCCTGACAGCATGCAAACTGTTGATTTTCTTTACACTTTTTTTGTTTATATTTTCACGAAGTAATATAAACCAAATCATTTAGTATACTATGATGCACTGTTTGTAAATGGCTTGGTGGACGTGGAAATAGATAGCAGGATGTAATATAACATGAATTCAAGCAATAAATGTTTTTATTCCCTTTAAATAAGCCCTTTCCCTAGATTTTACAATAACAAAAGTGACCGGCAGCGACTTTCGACCACTTAATTTGTCATTGTCGTCAGAAATGAAATTGTTCCACCACGTGAATTTCTGTGGACTTGTTATTTAATAATGCACACATATAGTGGTGCTAACTAAAAAAATGCCATACTAATTGCTATTACAATTTGTTTGAGGCTAAACCATAGATTGATTTAGCAACAGTTAACAAGATTGCCATCCAGAAAATTAACTCTAGATGGCAGGTGGACAAGGAAGCCTTTTGGGTTATCGAGAGTCCAATACTTTTTATTTACGTGTATCCCGCCCTTTTAAGGTATGTGTCGATTTTATTTTAAAACATATTCACCCTACGAGTACCAACATAATCAGGAGATAATTTGTTCCATTCATTTACAGTCCTTTGTGAGAATGAGAACTTTCTTATATCTCATCTACACTGCTCCTTTACTATACTGATGTAACTTCATGTCCTCTAGCTGGTCCTTCTATCTTTCTTAACTGAGAAAAAAATATTTCTATCAATATTTTCATAACCATTCAATATTTTAAACACTTCTATCTGATCTCCTCTCGATCTCCTGGTCTCTGGTGTTGTTAAACCACATTCTTTTAGGCGTATTTCGTAACTAAGATCCCTCAGTTTTGATATCATTTTACTTGCTCTCCTCTGTACTCTTTCTAGTATATCTATGTCCTTCCTGCAATAATGGCCTCCACGATTGAATACAATATTCTAAATGAGGCCTAGCTCTATGTTGAAGATTTGAGGCCCTAGATTTTGTAGCTGTTAGAAATGACAGTCATTTTTATGGCCGCAAAATCCAATGTCCAGATATATATTTTAATAACTGTATCACTTAGAACCATCATTTTTAGGTCAAAATACAGGTTTTACTGGTCAAGGATTTTACATTTGACCTCCAACATTCGGTCGTTAAGACCCATTTCACCAATGTATCCTTACCTTAGGATACCTTAGGACTGTTCTGATCGCAGGATCCTCTCGGTTCCTCAATGATCAGATCTTCTTCTTCGGGGTCTAGTATTAAGAGTTTGTGTTTTCCGGTTCCAGTGTTTAATATTAGTGGGGCTTCATAGTCGTATAATATCTCCTGGGTTGACCAGAATTTATCAAGGCGGTTTTTAAATGAGTTTATTGATTTTGCTTGTATTACTAAATCAGGTAACCTGTTCCATGGTTCAACATGGAACAGGTTACCTGTATCGTAACAAATATTAATACGTCACATATTATAGAACCGTCATTTGTATGCCAGTGTACATAGTCATAGGTTTATTGGCATATATTCGCCATTTTAAAGAAGGGACCCATTAAAGCATATTATTCCCATATAATAATTATTTTTATATAGCGCCTCATTGTAGTTTGACCCCAGAAAATAGCATTGCGTAGCCCTCTGGCGGATAGAAGAAGGACCGGAAATATCACGCATGCGTATTTTCGACGAATGGCGACATTTTGGCGTAGATCGTTCTCGAAACATATTTGGCAGCGTATTTTTGTCATAAGGAAGCTTTTGAACTATTAACTTAGTGTTGTCCATTAAGAGTACATCTCACCGACAGTGCTTAGTGCGCCAAAGACGTGTCTAATTAGACAGTTCATTGCTATTAATGTTAGTTCAATGGTCGTTTCGCGGTTTGAGCATCATCAGCCGGCAAATTTCGTAGAATTGAAATACTCAAATAGAAACTGAGATGGCTATAAACACAAGTTAATGATTTCATGATGCAGCATTGTCACCATGCGATGCAGTACACACAACACAATCCGTAAACAGGATCGAAGTGTAAACATTTAGCTATGTCGTTTGGCTATAATCCGTATGGCCGTGGACGGGGCCGTGGTAGTAGGAGGGGAAGGTCATCGTTTTCAAGCGTTTCGCCGTCTGGGCGGCAGAATCCAGTGAATCCGATGCAAACAAACGACAATACGGTGAACACGTGGCAAGGACAACATGTTGGTGACGTTTATCAACAATACAGTCAAATCAATTCAGGTTACTCTGCAAATGAGAATATAAAACATGGAGAAGTTCATGGAAGCTGGCCTGCTGTTGGTGCTGAGGCTTCTTGGCAAGCTTTGCAGAACCAGGGAGATGTGGCAGGCAACCAGCTGCAGAACACTGCAACAGATGTAGCCAAAACACAGCACCAGTGGCAGTGCAGCTTATGCAACATTGACTTCACAGATAGAAAGGTTTGGGTCAGATTATTTGCAGCAGCTCCTAGTATTGAGTTAATGGAACAATAGAACTACAGATTATATTCGCATAAATTATGGAAAACAACCCATGCACAGAGACTCACTCATTTTGCTTCCATGTCAAGCTATTACGTGGCTACCTATATTGGCCATTTAAAAAATATTAATACAGACGCTTATTTTCATGCACGTGTCGATATATTATTCAAATGCATGGGCTGATAGCAAAGAGCATCCATTGATTTCACTTTTAAGATTATTATTATCATCATTGTCAGTGATGCATGTAAAGTGTTATCTTCAGATAAATTTTAACGAGAAAAAGTACTGCCACCAGGTGTCCTATTTGGGGACCTGAATTTCGTGTATTTCCCGAATCCCGACACAACATGGCAGCTCTGGGAGCGTTGTGTATGTAATTTGTAGATAGCCCCAAATCTGACAACTCCCTGTTGAGAAAGTCTTGATCGAGGATATACAGGCCTTTATGAAGGATCACATTTTTACCATTCCAAAAATGTCCTGGTAGATATGCATGTCCACACATGCACATATACAATCCATTCCAAACATGCATATATATATATATTTTTTTATTATATGTATACAACAATACATGCAATGAGACACATTTTTAAAGCATAATGGACATATAAAGAACAGTGCGAGTCAATAGCATATAAGGTTTTTGCTCCTCAATATTTCACCTGTCAAAAACGAACTCGGCCTGTCCAGTAGACTGGATGGAGAGGTCTCTAAATACAGCTATGAGGACATGACTAGTTTGTGGAACAGCAAGTGTTAAAATTTATTTGGTAAAGAATTATATCGTGACTTTATGTACCCTTCCCAGTGATTTTTGCTTGACCACTTCTGCATACGTGTTTGGGAATTGTTAAAAAAAGTGTAAATAATTCTGTAAATTTATTGGTAATCTCTCTGTTTCAGCGGTATGAATTGCACTGTGCTGGTATAGTGCATAAGCAGAAAGTGCATGAAAAGGAACCACAGTTAGTGGAGGTACGTTACTGAAACTTCTTGATTTCAATGAAGATTGACAAATCTAGCTTGAAAGATGAGATTACATGCAGGTCATAAAATCCTAAATTATTAATTAAACAACTTCTTCCCCTTGCGGGGTGGGGTCCATGTCACTCTTGTTATTTCCCTCTGTCTGTTGTCTGCAATGATCTTCCATTCTTGGCTGTTCACACCTGCTCTCCAAAGGTCTCTTCATGTTGTCTTTCCATCTCGGCTTTGGTCTTCCTCTTCGTCGTTTGCTACTCTTCTGCTTTCCATTAATTAAACCACATTATGTCAAAACAGTAATGTTCTGAGATACGTCTAGATGCAATATAATTGCTTTCTAGATAAAAATAGTCGTCAATGAATACCATTTCAATTGTCATGCTGATATTAATGAATTACTTTAATGTCGATTTGACGTAATTGTTGTGCCAGGAAGGTGTGCCTGACCAAATAGCCGAGACAAGAGGCAGTTCATGGCCTTCGAAGGAAACAGGAGGAAGTTCATGGCCTTCGAGGGAAACAGGAGGCAGTTCATGGTCTTCGAGGGAGCCATACATAGCACAGTTGTCATCAGACGAAGACCGCATGCCTTGGAATGAACAGCCTCTTTTGAGCAGGACCACACAGACTGCTGAAAGACCCAAGAAACTGGAGCAACAAGGCAGAGCTCCAAGTCAGTCAGAACAGAATGGTGAGTTTCACTTTCAAGTCAATCAGAACAGACTGGTGAGTTTCACTTTCAAGTCAGTTAGAACAGAATGGTAAGTTTCACTTTCAAGTCAGTTAGAACAGAATGGTCAGTTTCACTTTCAAGTCAGAACAGAATGGTCAGTTTCACTTTCAAGTCAGTCAGAACAGAATGGTGAGTTTCACTTTCAAGTCAATTAGAACAGAATGGTCAGTTTCACTTTCAAGTCAGTTAGAACAGAATGGTGAGTTTCACTTTCAAGTCAGTCAGAACAGAATGGTCAGTTTCACTTTCAAGTCAATCAGAACAGAATGGTGAGTTTCACTTTCAAGTCAATCAGAACAGAATGGTGAGTTTCACTTTCAAGTCAGTTAGAACAGAATGGTAAGTTTCAAGTCAGTCAGAACAGAATGGTGAGCTTCATTTTCAAGTCAATCAGAACAGAATGGTGAGTTTCACTTTCAAGTCAGAACAGAATGGTAAGTTTCACTTTCAAGTTGGTCAGAACAGAATGGTGAGTTTCATTTTCAAGCAGGAAATCTGAAAAACATAATTAAGTGATCTTTTTTAACAAACATTTGTTCAACGAACTACATAATATATTTTCTTAATTTATGTACAAATGTGTTAGTATCACTACTACCACACAAGTGACAACACGGCATGTAAAATTGTATTAGTGTGTTACAACCAGTAATGTAACATTTTGTTAATTGACCAGTAATGTAATAATCTACCAGCAATTGCAGTGAATCAACCAGTACTGTAATAAATTATTTATAATATTGATGATGATAATCGTTGTTGTCGTCTTCTTCATCGTCATCCTCTTCGTCATCACCATCGCTGTCTTCACCTTCCTCATTAACTTGAACTTATCCATCATTATCGTCTTCGTCATAATTTTCATCATAACCATATATACCACCATTATCATCATCAACATCAGGAATAGCTGGGTCCAATTACACAAAATAAAATTAGTTACAATTACTATTCAGTTGTTATTTCAATTACAATTTCACTTCTTGCATTTCCAAATAAATTACATTTACATCACTACGTTTTCAATTACGTTAATAGAACCAACCAAAAGTTTATTAATGATATGGCTGCATGAAGCAGAATAGAAGAGCAAATGTTCCTTAATTGAATGAAATTGATAACGATCATAAAACAAATTAAACTGGAATGGAAGTGATGGTAACTCATTTCAGACAACTTCAAGATTAGTTCAGTCTGGTGCCAGCAGTGGTACATTGTAGTGTGCATAAAGAACAAAGGAAATGTTGACCCATGGTCACTGATAGGTACTAATCCACCCTCTGAGCAAACAATAGTGGACACTACCAGTGGTTCATGCACTGCCAAACACATGTAATTTGTTTGTAATCAACTACAATTATATAATTGGACCCAGTCGTGTTTATTGTTATCATCATCATGATTGCCTTTGTCTTCACAAACTTCATCATCATCATCAAGTTCGTCCTCATCTTTAAAAATTCATCAACGCATTTGTCTTGATGCACTCTTTTTGTCTTTATGTACCCCGGAGCTTGGTTTCCAGGGGTTTAGGTGCAACAGAAGTTACCCTGTTATTATCATCATAGTCATCATTTCATTTAGGAATTAAAGAGAACATTAAATACCAAAACCCTCTGTGCTAAAGTTTCATCATTTGGATAGTTGTCATGTTTTCTGCATACATATCATTAGGCAACCCGGCACGCCCATGTAAGTGCTAAGACACCACAAATACTTCTGATACACATTTTGTATTATTGTGAATCCACAGTTGGGTTTCTGAAGCCGATCCTGAAGAAATTGCCAGCAAAGGCAACGTTGGCTCAAAGTAACCCGACATCTCAGTTTCCTGGAGCCAACAGAAGCGCACCAACTTACACTGTAGCTGGTGGAAGGAGACCAGAAGAGATAGCTAAAGGTGATGCAGCTGAACAATATGGCTATAACACCAGAGGCAGTTGGAACTCCCCATTTGATGACACCAGGCAACGTCAGGATTCTTCCCGGGACTGCGGCAGCACTGAACAGTTTCAGCAGAGGAACGATCAGGAGCTGTTTTCATATGGCCGTAATTCTCAATTTTCTGGAGCGCAAGGAAACCACACTGCCTGGAATACTGGCGGGGGCATTTACCCTGATGGTAATGCTCAGCAGAGAACAGACTCTGAAGAATGGCGCAACCAGGATAGCAGCTCATTGGGCAAACAACAATTCCCGGGGTCTGCGGTGCAGTCCAGAGAGAACAAGAGAGGCTTTTATGGCAACAAGTACAGTGGAGATGGGAGGTATGACCAGGAGGAGTCTATCCCAGGGTTGGACATGTTGCCAGACCACCAAAGTGATATGGATGGACAATCGGAGTGGTTCTCACAGGAGTCACTACAGTCTGGGTTCTCTTCTAACCTTTGGGAGAAAGAAGACAACTCTAACCAAAAGGGAGGTGGGCTGCAGAGAGTGATGCCATTCCGTGATTGGGAGCATCATGAAACTGAAAGAGGCCACCAACCGGGGGCTTATGAACAATGTGGTATGATTCGTAATCGCTCTGAGAACCAATATAAGCAAGGCCTGCAATCTAGTCAGAAGATGTCAGAATCAACTGATACCTTGCTGAGACAAGGTAGGCAGTCTGACAGTTATGAGGGTGTACCTGAACAAAGCCTACAATCTGATCATTATAGACAATATGGGATGGTACCTGAAGCCACAGATGGCCAGTATGGGAGTTATAAGCCACAATATGAACAGCAAAGTATGAAACAGCCTGTAGAGAGACAGCCTGATAGAAGCCAACAGTCTAGTCTTTACGACAAACTTCAGACGATGTCTAAACCAGTGGATGGCCAGCAAGGAAGGTTTCCTTCTGATAATGTTGGACAACCAGGAAGGGTATCTACACCTATGGAAGGCCTCCAAGGAAGAGGAATACCATTAGATAATTGGCAAGGACAGGGGTTAACACAAAGACACATGGAGAGGCAACTGGACCCAGGAATGCCATTTGGGGACAGTAAACAACAGGGGCTAATGCAGAGACAAATGGAAGCACAGCATGGCCCGGGAAAGCCATTTGGGGACGGGCAACATGTTGAAGAAAGTTGGATACCGAAGTCTACTGGAGCCTTTACAGACAGTTGGCAACAAGAACACAGGTCTGAGCCATGGCCCAGGCCACAGGACGCTAGGGGAGTGATTGGACAGCGTCAAGAAATATTGCCCTTAATGCAGATTGGTAGAGACTTGAGGCGACCAGACATAGGTAAAGACTTTAGCCAGCCAGATGGATGTAGAAACCTGAATCGACCAGATGGAGTTAGAGACTTTATGCAACCAGATGGAAATAGAGACTTCAGTCAACCAGATAGTATTAGAGTCTTTAGGCAACCAGACGGAGGTAGAGACTTGAGCCGACCAGATGGAGGTAGAGGCTTGAGTCGAGCAGATGGAGGTAAAGACTTTAGGCAACCAGACAGAGGTAGGGACTTCAGGCAATCAGACGGAGGTAGAGACTTTACGCAACCAGACAGAGGTAGGGACTTCAGGCAACCAGACGGAGGTAGAGACTTTGGGCAACCAGACGGAGGTAGAGACTTCAGACAACCAGACGGAGGTAGAGACTTTAGGCAACCAGATGGAGGTAGAGACTTTATGCAACCAGACGGAGGTAGAAACTTGAGTCGACCAGACGGAGGTAGAGACTTGAGCCAACCAAGCGGGGTCCAGCAGTCGGCTGTTTTCGCGGCACAGACTCCTGGAACACAGCAGGATCACTTGTGGTCAAAACAAGAGCCAAAAAGCAACAATCGGCCAACATCCACACCTCAAACTCAACCAGGAAATCTTCAGAAGCCTGCCCCAGGACCAGAGGAAAAAGGAAAAATAGTCTGCGCTGTAAGTGATATTGTTACAGTCATAGTAGTTCCACTTTCTCTGCAATTGCTTTGTTTGAATTATTTGATTGAAAAACCAGTTGTCAGGCAGCAGTAAAGATCAGTGTGAATTTAGACTAATCAAAATGTATTTGTACTATCTTATTCATAGCTTTATGTTATATATAATACATATATATTATATATACATGTTTTGTGAACATAAAATATTGTCAGTTATTTTGCAAACAGTCCAGTTGTAGTATGATGGACAGGTAATTTGACCAATGCTATGTCTGTTTGTCACTGTTGTCAAACCAACCAAGATGGCCGTGATATGTTTGTCACCATTGTCATGCCAACCAAGATGACCATGATGTCTGTTGCAGCTATGTGACATCCAGCTGAGTGAGTCGAACAAGATGACCCATGAAGCCACCATCAAGCACTGTGCGGTAGGTCCCACACTTCTCTGTCATGTCTCTTGCTTTATCAACCTGTATGCATGGTGCATGCCCAAATGCCTATAACCTGTGGCTATTTTAGAATGAGTTATGACAGAACAATCGTTATCATTGTTTATACATATCTGCATTTCATGTGGAACTTGTTTGATCTGTCTTACATTTAGTCCCCTTAAAATAGTGTACGTGACCTAACGAAGCAACGTTTTGCCTTGTACATGTAGACGGATTGCAGGCAGTGAGGGATTATGTGTTCTCACTCTCTTGTTCTCTGTGTTCTTGTAGACTTGTGTTCCAGCCTAGCCCCGCCTGTTATACCCAACCATTTTCCCCTCGTCCTGTCCTCTGACGTCCCCTTACTCTGTATAATGGTGATTCAGCTTTACTGGTAGAGCCTTGGCACTATCCCACTGCCAGCCCACCCAGTGACATGGGTGTCAGGGGCAGATGTAAGATTTGACCTATGGGGTGCAGTCATCCATTTCAAGTACCAACTCCACCCCATTTAAGGTTCACCAGATACTTCCAACTGCACTCCCTTGACAGCAAAACGGGAGCTTGCGCCATCCATGCCCCCTGGATCAGTGCCAGGTGTGATGTGAAGGATGATCAGGATATGATTTCATTTTTGTGCATGGCTATTGATTTGAAAAAAATACATATTCATTCCAATAAGCAATTCCGGTTCCACGTGACCTGTGGTGGAATTTCAGATTCGATATCGGAATCAGTATTGAATGCTAATATATCAGTACCAACTGTCGTACCAACTGTCTGCAATTAAGCATACATATATGTATGTAAATCTGCAGTTAAGTATGAGTGTATGTACATACCTCTTCGATTAAGTATGAATGTATGTATGTCTGCAGATAAGCATGCGCATATGGTGGCGGCAACAAATAGGTTTTGTTTAATTCTTTGTCACATGATATGTTACAGAAGTATCTCTACAAACAGATTGTGCTTGGATGCAAAGACTTTGGCAGTCAATTTCCAAATGCTGTGTTTGGACTGACAGGTGAGTATTAGACAGCTAACAATATCTGGGTGGGAGCAGAGATTGTCACACAGTCAGATTCCCCACTTGGGGCATTATTGATGCGATGAGCACAAGTCTCATTTGATATAACTGAAAACATTGATACAGTAATTTGTAGATATATGTACATGATAAAAGTATGACAAATAAAATGACACTTCTTTGTGATTGATAAACGTAGTTTGCTAGGATAATCTGAACAACCATTACAGCTTATTTTTCCTGGGGTCCACACTAGGTTGGAACACCTTTGAGGAGTCCATGTGAAGTAAAGAAGTCATGTGTACAGTGAAATCGTCTGCTCATAATAAAACCTTTTGAAAGTCCCAAATGACTAGTTTGCATCATATTCGTCAAACACCGCGACATCTTCAAGGGTAACTTTGGAAACTGCTTGAAGAGACAAGTTTACCACTCATGCATACTTCCAATGATGACATACGGTGCGGAAACATGGGGTCTCACTATCCAGGCAAAGAACAAGCTAGCAGCCGCATAAACAAAGATGGAAAGAAGTATGTTAAACATCACATATCAGGAGAGAAAAACTAATAAGAGAGAAGACAAATGTTATTGACGTGATAGAACAAATCAGAAGACAGAAATGGACTTTGCAGACTACGAGATAAACGATGGATATCGCATATCACAACCTGGAGACCTTACGAAGGGAGATGATCTAGAGGAAGACCGGCGAGACGGTGGAGAAACGAACTAGAAGGGCACCATCTGGCAGAGGAAAGCGCAAGACAGGCAGATTTGGAAATTACATGCTGAGGCCTTCGCCCAACCATGGGACGTTACAGCTGCACAATGATGATGATGAAACTTGCTTGTGTTCTAATTTTGTTCATGATCTTCCTTTTTTGATTTGGCTGTTCTGAAGATGTCTGTAACCTGACCATAACTGACATATTGCGCATCCTGAATGATCTCAGCTATGGACAGGTTTTACCATAGTTGCATCCATGAATTAATTGTCGTGTCTATTGTTTCAGATGCCTACAGCGTGGCACCACAGGCACAGGTGAGAGTTGCATCAGGATATTGTATGTTTGTGACGTTAGTAGTTGCGAGAAAATATTTGAATTAGGCCTGTGGACATAAATGGCAATTTATGGAAATATCTTAACTGATGAGTAAATATGTTTACGTTCCTGTACTGTAGTAGCATTTATTATTTATTTTCTGGATTCATTAAGATTCAAAATGACATGACTACTGGGATGGTTGTTAGGGGTAACATTCAAAATGACATTACCACTGCAGGCCTTGACATTAAGGTTTTGAATCCACTGGCCCATGGGCCCAGTAGATTTGAAAAGTCAGTGGCCCGCCTGTGAAAGTTACTAGCCCATCAAAAATACTCTCATTCTGAAGTACAAAACATTATTATCTTTTTTATAATTTTACCAACAAATTTGTTAGAAGTTACTATACACTTATTGATTGTTCAAAGTGAGATATCCAATGCTAACAATTTTGTTCAAGTGTGTACTCAGATGCATATATACAGTATTTGCCAAGTATCTACGTTATGTTTACAATGTCCTATAACTGAGTCGGGTCTAAGAATTCTGGCGAACTGCATCTGATAACCGATGCGGTCGTGCCATGATCGCCGCTTCGTCTCAGCGGCGTTCAAGAACCAGAAATCAGTGGCCCATCGGGTCAGTAAAATATAAGAACTGGTGGCCAGAACTGGCCCGACAGCTTCAAAAAAGGCGCCGGGCCATCGGGCCAGTGTTATGTCGAGGCCTGCCATTGGGATAGTTGTCACCCCCTTGGTAACATTCAAATTTGCAAGATGATAGCACTAAGAAGTTTATACCATATGTGTACTCCATCCATCAGATGTTTATTGCAGGTTTGCCTCTTTTTGAATCATAGTCTGTCCGGTTTCAATGAAACATGCTGATAAAAACTACGTGAAAATTTAGATAATAATTAATGCAATGTTATGTTATTTTAAATGTTCTTCTCACCTCATTTCAGAAACCAGTTAAGTTGCTGATATACCGTTGTGGACTTGTCATGAAGTACGAATGCGGAGTAAGTTGTTTGTACCGCAGTATTTAGATTCAGATATAATTTGTTCAGATCTTCCATTTTGTATTCTTTCATGTACATTAATATCTTACATTTTCCACTCTGTAAACCAAACTGAATATTAAAACCGTTCAGCATCAAATAAATAAAAAACGTAGAAAAAGCATAATTCAGCATTATTTGTGTTGCCTTATTTAAGTAAATTGTACCATCAATAAAACAAAAGCTCTGTTTTATGAATTTGAAATATTATTTAACATTCTACGGGTAATTATAATCAATGAAGAAAATTGTTAGTTTGTCTTCTACTGAAACTGCTCGATTGAAAACAAACATGTACAAGCCACCCTTGCCTACAGTGAGATTTAGCTTATGGCAGTAGTGACCACACATGGAGTACACAATATTTTACTGAAACTCCAATTCCAGAATTGTCAGAGGACTTATCTATGTAAATGTAATTAATAAAAATGTAGTTGGTACAACATTTGGCAGATTATGTTTGAAATGTCTTGTTAAATAAAGCTGCTCAAAAAATATGTTCTGTTCTGTTCACATACCGTTATTTTGACATGGAATTGTTTCTTGAAAGTTTTATTTTTGAGGTGGAATCAGTACTGGCATGCTGTAGTTGGTGTGTAATTCGAAAATATAATGTAAGTAGAATTGATTGGACAGAGTTATGCAAGTGGTGTAGTGAGATAGTGATGTTGACTTTTATTGTTATTTTACAGGCTTGTTCCCTCAAGTGTTTTGGACAGAATCAGTGGTATACACACATTCGCAGCCCCAAACACTTCAAGGTTGGATTCCATGACTGTTGTATTGTTTCTAACTTTCTGTGATTGTAATATTCACGGAAGTGAAATTTAGCACATCAATGTACTTCCATGAATGCTATTCGGTAAACAATACTTCTGTGTCGCTATGTGCAGAGTCTTAAACTGATGATGTCTGTGGGTAATTTTTAGTCCTTTGGCCGAAGTTCCAAGGGACTATTGCCTTCACTCTGCGTCCGCCGTTAGCTGCCGTATCTCAGAAACCATTCAGCAACATTTTCTTTAATTTTGCATACACATCTTAGGGCACTGCCACTATGCACGAGAAATCTGTATTTGATTGAATCATTTTAAGGGCTCCCTGGGGCCTCCCAGGACCCCAAAACTGGTAAAAATGTAACATTTGGCCTATTTTTTTCAAAAACTGTTCAACTTTTTTTCTAATTTTGCATAGATGTATCTTGGGTGCTGCCACTATATACAAGAAATCTGTATTTGATTGAATCATTCTAAGGTGCCCCCAAAGTGCAAAAGTTTTACATTATCTAGTGATGTGGTTTTCAGAAGGGCCCTTGAGACCACCCCCAACAGTAGATTTTGTTTAATGTGCCAGAAAGCCAGCAGCATGACTAAACTCTGCAGCCTAGTGCTATTCTTCCATTGAGACCTTGACTAATCTTTAATTGGTCACAGGGCCCAGGCAGAGTAGACACACTTGACCCCTGTTAGACTGAACAGTTGCCTAAAATGTTTAAACTGTATCTTCAAAACTATTGATTTTCTATAATTGCAAGTTGTGCTTATTTTTATGTTCATTTAATTATTATAAAATGGTGTGACTGTGGTGTCTATTGGTTAAATATGTATTATCTGTAGAAACCTGTAGGTGACAAACATAGAAAATTAATATTCTGTCACCTGTAGGTGACAAACATAGAAAATTAATATTCTGGACATCTATAGAGTGAAATATCCTACACTTTATTGATATAAAATGCATTCTACTGTTCTGTTTACGCTTGCCATGCCTTGTGTAGACATGGTACTGTGTAAATCAATTGTATCAATATAGACTACTAATTACAGATTCACTATATAGTTGACACCTGAAACAACCAAATGTCAACCATTAGTAGAGTTGACATAGTTCCGCTATACACAAGCAAGAAATCTGTATTTTATTGAATCATTCTAGTGTCATCAGCATATAGTACAACATTCATTTTCTACATCATCATTACTAAGGTTGTTGTAAATTTCACCAGCTGCCATGTCAAGTCCGTTATAATTGTGACTAACAGTGTTCAAAATTATTCAGGTAAATAGCAAATAACAAAGGACACAATTTTTCTCCTTGCCATACCTCTACATAACATGAGAAGAAGGCTGACACAGCCTGGACCTGATTTATGCATGATTTAGCATTTTTGTACATGTTGTATACAACTTTCAACACATTACCATTAATACCGCATGAAATTATCTTAGACCACAGTGAGGACCGGTCTACTAAATTAAATGCTTTCTTATAATCGATGAAGGCACAATAAAGCCTTTTGCGTCGAGACAAATACAATTCAACCAATACCCCTATCTGAACACTGCCTGTTCTTCACCTATTACATTCGCTTTGTTTAGGTATGTGGTCAGTCTGGTGTTCTGAACAATCACTAAGGATTAATGAACACTTGTGCAGAATGTCACCCACTTGACAGGTTTAATTGATCTATTCAGCAATGAGGACACTGCTTAGGCCTCACTCTGGACACTGTCACTCACAGTGTTGTGTATTATCTTAGTTGGTGCTTTGAGCTAATCTACTTGACCACGAATCAGTGGTGGCTCTGGTTGTATATTACACCCAGCTGTGGAGCTAAGATTATCTGCCTGCTATTGTTTGATGGAAACTGTGACTAATATGTAATCGGTCACTGGCAGTAGCTTGTGTCAACAGACAACATTAAGCCACTAGACCCCTGTTAAACTGGACAGTTGCCTGTAGGTTTTAAACTGTGTCAAACAGTGAGTCTACCTTTTGCTCTCAAATAATCTGACCTCTTAGTTTTACACACAAAGATATAATCTGGCATAACTTGATAAGTCTTTGTAGCAGCACATTTGTACTTCCAGTGTATCGTTGCAACATAACATACATATTACATACTGTGTGCCACATTTGAATGTTGTGCATGTAATATTTCCATGCAATCCATTTGCCTATATAATGTAAAACTTCAACAGCCGTTTTCTTCATTTTCACTTTTTGACCCCTACCATGTTTGAAGCTCCATAACTTCGCCAATTTTTGTAGCAGTCATAATTTTTGAAACCGTGTAAAGCTCCCTACCAAACCTTTACAAGGATGTAAGAAAACAATGTTACAATTTTTCCGACTTATCACTTGTTTGGTCAGCCGGGGTCACATAGATGTATTAGTCCAAAGGACTTCAGGGCCACTTGGCCCATTTTTTTTATATAATAACTAGAATAGATATTTTGAAGATATAGTGACCACCAATTTATATTTAATAAGCCTGGAACAGTGTTCATTGGAATGGAATGTTGGCATTGTATTGCTGATTTTACTGTGGCAAATGGCTGCACAGATATCTGTGAAATTGCTTGTCCACAGCAAAGTGTATTTGATCTGCCAGTGAAGATCCAAGCAGTAAACGTTTGTGACAATATTTCAGCTGACTTTTATGTCCAACCATGTCTGTGTTCTGATGTTTCAGCGTTGTCAGAATGTCATCTCCCAAAAAGGCCTTGAGGGATTTCTAGACATGTATGGCATGTTGCCACTCGTTCAACCTGAGGAGGATGACAGCCCTACTAAGAAGCCAGGTACTACAAACAACAACAACACTACAAGGCCAGGAACTCACAACAACAACGCTACAAGGCCAGATACTCACAACAACACTACAAGGCCAGATACTCACAACAACACTACAAGGCCAGATACTCACAACAACAACACTACAAGGCCTGGTACTCACAACAACAACAACACTACAAGGCCAGATTCTCACAACAACAACAATGCCACAAGGCCAGATACTCACAACAACACTATAAGACCAGGTACTTACAACAACAACATTACAAGACCAGGTACAACAACAACAATACTACAAAACCAAGAACTCGCAACAACAGCAACGATACTGGAAGATCTGGTATTCGCAATGGTAATAACAACAACATTGCAAGGCCATGTACTCAATACAGTGACATTGGATCACTGTTAGTCCAATATATTCAACTATTTTGAACTTCAGTTAATGCAACATATACAACACAGTCCTTTTACAATTCTTGGTGAATGTTGTTTCTAACTGTGTCTGGTGTCGAGACTCGTGTTAATACCATGACCAGCCACTATCACTGGAGGTAGAGTACATATGGCAATATTACCAAGACCGTTGTACAGATTTTGTGCAAACTTTACCTCATATAAATTGAGGTAGTTTTCTGCTAATGTATTTTTTGTATTAGTAAGCATGTCCCGAAATAAAATGGTTAAAATGGTTTGCATTTCAGTTTGATGAAGATTACTAAAGTAGAGGTGTTAAAAGTTGTGTTTAGTAAGCCCGTAACAGTGTTTGCAATTTGGAAGGAGCACATTCAAATAGTAAACAAAACATCCAGTTTTTCAACACAAGCTTTACTGGCAGTACAGCCAAGTTGGGCTGAGTTAACTGCAATATCCTTTGATGTTCAACGATGTCCCATTTTCCAATGTTCGACATGGCAGACTTCTTATTACAAATTACTATGCCTGCTAATTCTGGGTAGAGGAACTGACTGGTGACTGGCTACCTTTAAGAAAAGTTGTTTTTTGCATTTTGTTACACAGGAACACAGAGTGAAACTCTGACCCAGGTGCAAGGACAGGAAGCAAGGTCATCTTATAGCAAGGACAAGATCACTACCAAGGTCAGTCTTTTTTAAGATGCCATCACAGTTTGTGTGTGAAGACATGAGATTGGATGGTTCAATTCTTTTGCACAGTCAATTTTACGTTTTTCGTTCAATGGCTTTCAGCTGTTTTCAACAGACTGACTTGACTAGATGATGATGTGGTTGTCATTCTGCACATTGCTGTCACTGGTATGGTCTCCCCCCACGGCTGCAGCCTACGTTGCTCTTCGGGAGGTTATCATAGACATGAGAGTCAGTAACAGGCCATATCTCATTTCTACTTTTCCAGAACACTGCTTACGCCCAATGTTCTTCAGTCCAATCCCAAAAAAGAAAATTCTCCCCCCTCTCAGCCTCTCTCCGCCACCCCGCTCCTAGTTGCCTCTGATTCTTTTGAGTCATTGTGATCTGTGATAGCCATTTTAATGATACATGTTGTTATGGTTCAGACATTTAAGTACTATTTGGCAGCTTGGAGCTTGGCAGTATTTCAGTTTTACATTGATAAAAGTGGCATCCGTATAAGTCGGTGTGTTGCGAAGTTCAATTGACCCACCTAAAAATTTACGTTTGCAATGGTATGGATGATGTAAATTACGTTATTCAAACCAGTAGTAAATAGTTTGTTGTTTCTAAAAATGCTGAACAAACAAAAACCGATACTTTCACACCAGCGAATACATTTTTGCTTTTCCTCAGTTCGGTGAAAATACCTTTTTGTCTGAACCATTACGGCCTGCTACACATTGTTCAGTAGAAGCAGACTCAATCTTTGAAATGAGCAAGTGATGAACTGCTGTTCGATACTGTGTTGCCAGATTTGTTAAAAATGATCATAGACGCTAAACCAACTCAGCAGACGTAGTAACCACCCTTGGATGGCCAACTCTTGAATGACAGAGCATTATCAAACAAGCCATGGCATTTTAAATAACATTATCAGCATCAGCTCCCCACCAGGCCTTCTGACACAATCAAGAAAACGCCTGTAGGTGCCGCATCAATGCAGCTGTTTTCTCCTCCTACCCCCGAGCAATTCATATATGGAACATGATCTCATCATATATCGTTGAAATAGAAAGCCCCATTGTATTTCAAACAGCCATCATGAACCTTCCGTTCACCACCCCCAATCACCTTAACTGCCTTTATAATAAATTAATAATTTTAACTACCAATGCACACAAACTCCAGTGTTAGCCCAAGATTGTGCTGTTTGGAGTAAGAGACCTAAGACTATTTACAGGTTGTAAATAACCGGCTATGTGATGTTTGCAGAGGTATGAGGTGACCTATCCTGTGAGTGGAGCAACGGCATCAGAGAGTATGCCCAAGTTGACGGTGTACGAGTACAGACACACCTCCAGCACCAACGCTCCACCCCCACCCAAGGTAGTGCATTCATCATCTCTTACACATACCGTATTGACTACACATATTCAGAAACTATGTTTTTGGATACCCAACAAAATTGGCAGAATTAGTTTTCTGTACCTTAAGTTTCTGGACACTTCTAGTTTTGTTCCTATGTATTTGGATACTGAATAAGAGGTAATTGTAATAACATTACAAAGGCCTGTTAATACTATCGTAACAGAACGGAGATGACATGATGTCAAGACTCGATCGCGTACGTAAGTATTTGGAAAGTGCTGACAATTATTTTTGTGCAACTTCAGGTACAGCAAAGTTTTTGAAATGTTGAGCCCCTGAAGATCCCCATCCCCAGGGAATGTGATGGGGATCTTGGGTGATGGGGATCTTGGATGAAATTAAAAAGTTTAAATCTACAAACCATCGTTACGAGCCTACTAGCATGCCTACAAAAACCAGCCCCATTACACACAAAACTGAGATGATGTACAAATTCATACAGATCCACACTTTGTTTTGTAATATAAATAATATAGTAGAGTGTACATTTGTGATAGCTATTTATTTAGAATGTTTCTTAATTATTTGGTGTTCCAGCAGGATCTGCACGTTGTAAGACGCCCTAGGCCTAGAATACTTGACCCTAGTGGGGTGAAACGCCATGTGGATACAGTCATTGACCCGAGTGGGGTGCTCGACCCTAGCGGTGTGAAACACCCTGTGGATCCAAGTGTTATGGGACGTCCTGTGAGTGGAGTTCTTGACCCTAGTGGGATGCTCGATGTGAGACACCCTGTCGGTGGCACCCTTGACCCAAGCACTCTGGGTCGCCCAATGAGTACAAGCGTGGATGTTACTGCACCAGAAGACAGCAAGCGTAAGCCGACCGTGTTTGAGTACAGCCACACGTCCAGGGTTGTCACCCCTCAACCGTCAGTCTCCACGGTAATACATTTATACACACTAAAACAAACAGTTGTTAGAAAGTTATTGTGAGCAGAAGAAATATAGAATTGTACAGTTTCGTTATAATGTACCAAAGCAAAGTATTACTAAACGTCTGCTTTAAAAAAATTAATATTACCCCAGTAAGTAAAAAAACTGCTACAAGTGTTAACAAAGAAGTAGCATAACATTATAAGTACCTGGTAGTTTTACTTCAATATTTCTTCCTTCAAACATTTCATTGGGTCTAAAATGTTGTCCTTCGGGTTGCCTTTTTGCTTCATTTCAGTGGCACTAACGTTGTCATCGTTCAAGAAAATAAATGTGTTAAACGTTGAATTGCTCACGTAGCATCTGCAAGGATGCTCGCTGTCATTTCGACAACATTCCGCGCATTCGACGCCAACACACTTTCGATATCGGCGGCGTCCCTACAAACACAGGAAATGATATTGTTAATCGTGTCGGATAATTTACATTTTGTTACTTCCTTTTGGGAAGCAGCGCCAAACTTAAATTTCTTGATGCAAAACCACACTGCAGCATCTAGTTCAGTCATGATTTAGATCAATTAATGACAAGTTGGACTTCTGCGGATTCGTTGGATCGTAGACGGAAGATGCGCAACAACCAATTAAATCATGTTTAACATGCAATGTTTGGTATGATGTGTATATGCTCGATGAATCGATACAAAATCATTGGTTCGGCATTTCGATCACAAATAAAAGTTAAAAATTGCAATTTTATTTCCGTTTTGTTAAAAACAACGTCGGCGGGTCCGTAATCCGAGTAATAAAATTGGTGTCGCCTAATGTGTCAGTGAAAGACGTATTCCAACTCAAAATTGATTTTGGCTACTCAACTTGTTTAGTTCGCAGTAATGCACAGATATCTTATACACAACAATTTTGTTTACTTAATTAACAGTAATAGCTCGATTCAGTTCCTTGTAGACGTGACTTAACTCAAACACATGGATAATTCAATTGTTTCTGCAGTCCCTCCAACTTCTAGGTAACACTGACATTTGTACTGGACTACTGAAAGCTGACACCCATGGTAAAACATAATTACTGATTGTAACTCAATAGATAAGGTGTATAATTTTGGGCTTTGCATGATGTAAAATGTTATTGCATATCTTGGAGGGATAATGTGAAGTCATCCTTTGTGGGAACCACAAGTTTTCACAAGGAAGATGTCATGTGGCAGAAGTCAGTGGAGTAAGAAAGCTTGCAGACAATAAGGCGAAGGTGTAGTTTGCCATAGTTCCTGTTGACAGCCGTAACAGTAATGGATGAATATGGTCGTTTGTAGGGAGTATTGGACGAACAGTCGATCAAGAAGATAGCGGACACTATATCAGACATCAAGAATGCTAGTAAGCAACAGGTAAGATCTCATCTCACCGCACACATGGTCCTGTATGTCTCACTGACCATCACAGTGGTCAGTGAGACAGAGTAACACAAGCATTATTTAATGTTTTACTTACATTCTGTTAGTGATTCACTTACAGTATGTGATTGAAAAACTATTATGCAGACAGGCTCGTCACCAATTCCTGTTTATCCAAATCACAGCAATTCTTCAACAAATCATTATCAAACTTTTCAATACATGTTAATCTTGTGAAATGAAGGTATAAGTACGTAGTTCAATGTATCTGCATGTCAGCAACCGCTGTAAACACTATCCTTGCCATGCATAAATGGGAGGGAAATTCAGCTGCCATCTGTGTAATGTCCCACAGAATTATTTAAATAATATGTTGAACATTTTATCGGTTGTTTATGACATAATATTATGTGTTATGAGTTAGAGGAACTAAAATATATTCATGACACGTGATAACTTGTTAACAATGTATACAAAGAAATAAAATACAGTAATTGCACATTTTTCCACTTGTATTCTTCCTGTAATTGCATGATGGCTTCCATGTTATTAATGATTACCATGGTTGCCAATATGTAAATGAGTTTAACGTTTTAATATTGCCTTCATTTCATAAAAATAACATCTGTTGAACATTGGTAATGATCTCATGAAGGGTTGCTGAGATATACAGGTATTGTTGGAAGCCTGGCTCCTTAAATGCCATTTTGTTATCTGAGCTGGCAGCTTTTTATATATTGACTGACTAACTAGTTATGTTGGTACCACTTTCATCTTATACTAGCAATACATGTCTAACTTAATTATAATGGCATCCCAGGGAAGATATCACGTGTGACCAGGATAATTAAAACCGTTGATAACATACAGATGTACTAAGATCATCACGAAAAAGTGTAAAACTTGTAGTGTTATCCATTTGTGTTCATAATCTATAATTGCAGATTTGTTATGTAGATTTGTGTTAATAAATCTTGGAAATATTGTGATTTGTTTCTACTGTTTTTATTGCATTAAGTCAAGTTTTAGTCTTACAAGTATTTTTAAATAGACAATTTAAATAATGTTTGGGTCACCATGGAACGATTCTGAGAAGTCCGGTGACCAGAACAGATTACCAAGTGTAAATATTGTGTATTCAGGAATTCTCCAAATAACAAAATAAATTATTTAACATGGATTGTGACATTAAGAAACTGCCACCACATTACTGAATAAAAATGTATTTCTACATACTATTATTAAACAGTAGACGTAAATATAATATAGTTAACCCCACTCTTGTTGTAAAGAAAAGGTCACCACTCATTTGATGTAATTTATGAAACCTTTTCATTCATCTTGATAATGTTACGAGAAAAGTAGCTCCAAGAAACTGGACTGCAGCATTACAACGACATGCTCACTGCATCAATGTGTGTTTCCTGCAGTAGCTGAATTGTCAATTTAGAAGACCTGTAACTAATTACTGGCAATTCAAACATGGCAACCCTTTCCATGGTGTTGGTGCTATGGGGGCATAGACAGACCTCGTTGAAGAGCCAAGTCCTGGCTGTGACTGATAGCAGTAATTAACAATGCTAATTACTGCTATCTGGGTGTTGAATTTTGCAACAAAATATATACTGTGATGATTGATGACATGAGCAACATTGTAGATAAACCATTGGATGGTGATGTGGAGTGGGCCAATTTTTGGAGGATAACATTACGGAAATGTTGGGGCAAAATAATGTCCAGTAAACTGGTAATCCAAATAGATTCCTCTACTGAGGACTCTGGTAATCCTTTGCAAACTGTAGAGTACTCGGAGTAACAGATTACCATTAAAATCGAACCCTGTGATCATCGGATGTTCATATGCAGCAGTTACACGTAACATTTACATTGTTTCAACGGCAACTACAGTGACTGTGTCTGTGGCAGATATTTTCTGGTAGGACTTTGTGGTATTTTTTTGACTAAGTTGCAGCCATTACTACCAAGAAGACATTAGAAACATTTTAGGCAGCACATGATAAACGTTAGTCATATTTATCTCAAGTTATGGCCACCATAAAGATGTTATTGCTATTCGTATTAGCATGTATAATTTGCAGTTGGTGCAGTAGACCCCATCACGACTCTGAACAAATTGACCCTGCAAGACAAGTGACTTTGGGTGCAAGAGATTGTTATCTGGCCTGTTACACATGTCTGCCATCAGAGATGTCGCAATACAAACCCCTGTCAGCAGGGGATAAGAAGGCTGCTGAATTTTAGGACCCACAATCCCTTGGCCGTGAGGTGTCTTTACAGTTGAACTACCTCTATTCATGGTCATATGGCCTTGATGTGACTACAATTGGACTGCCCTTTGCTCATAGGGCCTTGGGGTGTCTTTACAGTTGGACTGCCTTTTTGCTCATGGTCTCTTGGCCTTGAGGTGTCTTTACAGTTGGACTGCCTTTTGCTCATGGTCCCTTGGCCTTGAGGTGTCTTTACAGTTGGACTGCCATTTGCTCATGGTCCCTTGGCCTTGAGGTGTCTACAGTTTGAACTGCCTTTTGCTCGTGATGCTGATCATGATGGTGATCAAGTGGTTAAAGACTCATGCAAGAAAGCAAACCTCTCCAGTACACTGTTCAGTACGTGGGTATTTTGGAATTTTTACTGCCATTTTTAAACCCCGGTGGTTTCATCGCCTCCATTTTAACCAGAATGAAGCATGCTTTTGTGGCCTTGTTTGCAGCCTGCTTGCAATTTTTATGACGAAAGTGAAATTACAGCACAATTCGTCACTACAGGTCAAGGTTTCTGAGAAGCAACAAGGGCTCATGGCTGGGAAGTAGTGGCACTGAAAATGGCTGTTTTATTGCACTTTTGAGGCAAAAAATGATATATTCAAGAAATGTATGCTTGTGCCATAAGCAAATGTGACAAGTTCCAACTCCAAGAAAGTTTGCCAGGTGTATGACGACAATGCTTAATGCATTCTGACAAAGTATAAGTTTACTATGACAACTTGGATGATGTACTTCAAATTCCACTTGGATGAAGAGAAGAACGCCAGCATACTGGAAACGTGGGGCCGGTTTCATGAAGTGGCTAAGAACGTTCTTAACACTAAGATGGTTTTCTTAGTAAATGACGTGATTGTTTAACATAAACGAACATAGGAGTTTACGCAAACACGTGATGCTAAGTAATTGCGTAACTTTAAGTACACTTCATGAAACCAGCCCCTGGATCTTGTGGGTGTTGATGCTACCAAATGATGCATTAGCATGACAGTGATGCAACTTCCTTTGACCGTTTTTAGTGATGTGGTCAGCTTTCACTGATGTACATGAACTCTGCTAACTTGATACCTGTTGCCGTCTAGTCGCATTGATTTAGATTTATTTTCTAATGCTTTGTTTGCGTTTCTCCTATGGAAATAAAGAATTGAAAAGAGCAACATGCATAGACATTGCTACTACTCCAAGAAGTGTGCATATATTTCAGTAAACAATTTTAATTTTGAACATTCGTTTTTTGCCGTCATTGTTATTATTTATTATGGCAATTGTTATGCACCTGTGTGTGTTTTCGTGAACAAATTGCGATTTCATGTATGGGTCTTGTCTCTTGCTATGGTAATCTCCCTTGCATGGTAAAAAATATTGAATCTGTATAAAACACATGGGAACCAAGGAACAAGAAGAAGACAAACAACCCCTCCCCAACTGATCCTTTCTCAGCACTATCCTCCTGTCTTGGCATGTTTATGTATCAAGGTATACATACGGCCTGTCTCAACTTTTGTTTTACAAAATGACTGGTCATACTCCATATTTAGATGTCCACTTAGTACACGCGGATGTATTGTTACATTTGGTGAATTGCGTGCCATTTCACATGATACTATGAATGACTTACGTAAGAATTGGTTGATACTTTACTCCTTGTGATTGCAGGATAATGCACCCACGCATCCTGAACACACAGTCAAAGGAATTTTTCCAATAGTTGACTACTATCCTGCGACAGTGCATCGCTCCAGTGTTCCTAATTATGGCACTGACGCCAGTAGACAGACATATCCACTGGAGAGAAAAGACGACGGTCAAAGAATCGAGACTCTGGACAGGGACAGGTCTCGGGAAAGGCGACAGAAAGAAGAGCGCGGTTTTTCTGAATGTACCAGAGCACCAGTTGGCGGGAGGATGAATTTTGGTTTAGCCGAACAGAGAAGCCGGTACGGTCGATCATCTGAGATTGGTGCAGACTCGAGATGCCAGCCGCGAGACGTGGACAGACGTGGTCAAGAGCACCGTGGTGACGCAAGATCACACGAGCAGAGGTCACAGGAGCAACGAAGATCTCGGGGAGACGAAACATCCAAACATCGAGATGCACACCGTTCTACTTCCAGAGCATCTGGAACTAGTGAAGGGTCAAGAAAGTCACAATCAGATAACAGAACCAAGTCAGGCACACCACAGAAACAAGCAGTCAAACCGGCATCAAGCCATGAGTTGAGACCAAAAGCCACGAAGCTGTTGGTTCAGACAATGACCAGAACTGCGGCAACAAAGAAGGCTGAGGAACCAGTTCACGGGAAGTCATCAGCCTCCAAACTGTCGATTACAAAGCAATCGCAAGTTGGAAAAGATCAGGGGAAGTTGCCCACAGAAAAGCCATCAGTTAAAAAGGATATATTGGAAAAGACGAAACATGGGGAGCAAGCTAGTGGTAAACCAGTGATAGCAAAGACGGCAGTCAAACAGGAGACGAAACGTGGGGAGCAACCTGGCAGTAAACCATTGGTAGCAAAGATGGAAGTCAAACAGGTGGCAAAGACCCAACGCACAGGTGAAAAGGTTCCAGCACAACCTGCTACTAAAACTGACAGGAAACCAGACATAAAGAAACCAGAAAAAGATGCTGTGGCCACCGAGAAACAGACAGGTAATGGAGTAAAGAAAGAACCAGCCACACAGATTAAGACGAAACAGAAAGGAACGTCCGTGAAAGATAAATCCAGTAAGGTTGCTGACGACAAGAAGGCATCACAATCACTCAAGAAGCCGGAAATTGTGATTGATCTGACAGGACCTAATAATAGGGAAAAGTTGTCGTCGAGAAGAGGTGAAAGGTCGGACATTTCTAGCCGATCGAATAAGTCTGATTCTGAAAGGTCTTTCAGTCAGAGCAGAGAACGGATGTCTGAATGTCACAACAGAGAACGAAAGTCTGGTAGAGAGCATGCACGACCTCACTGGTTAAACGATGGCAGAGGAAGGCTAGTCTGTGACCAAGAACTACGCAGTTCTAGTCGTGACAGAGGATCACAGCATGAAGGCTACAGAGGCTCTAGGCATCATCCTCAATCTGACAGTTCTAGGCATCATCCTCACATCGAACATACTAGGCATGATCCTCAAACTGAACATGCTAGTCATGATCAGGAACATGATTTGCATGATCCTCAAGCTGAACGTGCTAGGCACGATCCTTATGCTGAACGCGACAGGCATGACCCTCACGCTGAACGTGCTAGGCACGATCCTCATGCTGAACATGATAGGCATGATCCTCGTCCTGAACACGCTAGGCATGATCCTCACGCCGAAATGCGTGACTGGCCAGCGAGGGTTGAAGACAGAGACTGGGAGAGACAGAGAGACTACGCTGACAGACACAGTGAAGACGAATACAATGAGGACGAAGGCTTGCAGCACTGGCTGGATGAGGAACATTGGCTGGACAGGTTCGGTGAGGAGGAAGAGGAGGAGAATTATGAAGAGCACACATTCATGGAGGTTGTGGAACCGGTGCAAGAACATGGGCAAGAACCCCCAGCATTCCGAGGGAGGGGGCAGGGACGGGGGCGGGGCAAGACGTGGAACAGAGGAGGGCGTCGCCAGTACAGCGCAACTTCCCATGAACCCAGTAGGACTCAAAGGAGGCACTCTGACGTGTCTCGAGGAGCTGATGAGCACGTCGGTCACAGCAGACAGGACATCCGACGAGAGCATCAGATGACACGCAGGGACAATCCACCAGAAGAGTTGGTAAGTGGAGAAACTCACTTGTTTGTGCGTGTTGAAATCTGTTAAGAATACCAGTGTTGGTACACCGTCTAAATGACAACTTACTTTAACAAAAACTGAATAATAGCTATTTTAACAGCGGTTGTATACATTCTACTGACCTAAGATGCTGACCAAATCCAAATTTAAGACTAATGGAGCTTCTTGGACAATCACAACTCTTTCTTCAGTGTCAGAATGAGCTAGCTTCTGTTGTAAGGTGATGACAAACATCGTCACATGACAACATAAGGCACATCAATCTGACGTTGAACTGAAGAGAAGACAATGAAGGCCTCGAATGCTCCACCGAGCGTGAAATTTGGATTCTGTACCTTGTCTTCATGATGAATTCTTTAACATGCGACGTAATCTAGTTTATGATTGACAATTTATTCAGATATTGTATTTACGACAAAGTGTAGTGGCAAATGTGTAAGTTTCTGCGTGGTGCATTTAAGTTGGTTTATTCAGCCATTATTGCCGTGTGATCCAGAATGTGTGAGAATGTTCACTATGGTGGTTCCAGATGGACATGGACACGGCTGTTGCTGTGTTCACACAGACTCTCCAGCAGTTTGTCAATAGTCTGCAAGGACAGGTAAGTGTTTGTGTGCAAGTACAATCTTAATAAAGCAGCGTAGCTCCTACGGGAGCAGCTTAGTCTCGTACCACCCTGCTGCAGTTAACATGGAATTCCCCCGGATCAGCAGCGAGGCAATCGGACGGCCGAGGTTCACGTCGAGACAGCCAGTTTTATACAGCCAGGAGGTTGTCAACTTCGCATGACGCACGAGAAAGTCCCCGCTTGTTCTGAAGATGTGGCCAAGCCACATTTATCTGTACATCTTCACATATGATGCTGATGATGCTTCTTTGTGGGCAGAAAGCCAGTGATGATGGTGGACATCCAGCCATTTGCGCCGTTCATACCATCTAATACATTGGCAGCTACAAAATGGCGACCCACTCATTGCAGCATGTTTTTTACCGGTTGCATTATACTGGATTGGGAGGATTCTAAAGAAAGTTGAGCAGGTATTACTTAAAGAACAACAGTGATCCAGAAAGGGCAGTGGGACGACATGTGGTATGTTTGCTTTAAGATAGCTGGTAGGGAAGAGGTTGACGATGCAAGGGAGCATGACAGTGGGATTTGTGGACCTTGAGAAGACCCATGACACAGTCTGTAAAGAGGTGGTGGCAGCAACAGTGAGATGGATGAGAGTGTCAGAAGCAGAAGCCAGGATGGTGGGAGCAATGTTTTGTATTATGTCATGCAAACAAAAGGAAGAATAGTGGTTGAATCTGCGAAGTCTCAAGACTTTTCAGTTAACATCGGTTTTAGGCAAGGAAGAGCCCTCTTGACCGTATAGTGCGTGGTGATGAAAATAATCAACACGTGGGATGTTCTCTGACGAACATGATGTATGCAGACGAGATCTGGCCATGCTAACGTAGAGCAAACAAGAATTCCAAGAAGTGTCGGAAGAATGGAAGAAAATGTTCTAAAAGAGTGAAGTGGAGAAGATAGAAGTGATGTACCGGGTATGTTTGACAACAGAAAGAGAAATTGAACATCAAGTTGGATTGGAAGGAGATGAGCCAATTGGATAGCTGTGTGTACCTCGGAGGAATGGTTATAGATGATGGGCACTCAGAGATGCGATGTCAGATGCAAGTGGGAACAAACACACGGTGGAAGGTAGAGTGAGTCATGATGCACATAATATATTCAAGAAAACTAAAAGGGAAATTTCTGAGAGAGCATGTAACACTGACATGCCCAAATGGTCTGGGGACACTGTTGTTTACATACAAAACAAGTTTGCATTTTAATCCAGATAGTACAAAGGATGGATAGTAGGAGAATGAAAGACACGAGGGATGAGGTTGACAATCTGTGCAACGTAATGGAAAGAATGGAAAGAAGCCATATGTTGGTAGGCCATGTCTTAAGAATGTACATGGCTAGACTGCCAACGAGGGCAGAGGCAGAGAAACACCAAGGCTGCCAGAAAGGGGGAATACCACACCGGAGATCGGAGGACTGTGTAAATAAGGGTTTTAGAAAGACAGAGGAAGATGAGAGGTGGAGAGTGGGCTGCTAATAAAGACAGAGGAAGATGAGACATGGAGAGTGGGCTGCTGATAAAGACAGAGGAAGATGAGACGTGGAGAGTGGGCTGCTAATAAAGACAGAGGAAGATGAGACGTGGAGAGTGGGCTGCTAATAAAGACAGAGGAAGATGAGACGTGGAGAGTGGGCTGCTGATAAAGGCAGAGGAAGATAAGATCTGGAGAGTCGGCTGCTGATAAAGACAGAGGAAGATGAGAGGTGGAGAGTGGGCTGCTAATAAAGACAGAGGAAGATGAGACGTGGAGAGTGGGCTGCTAATAAAGACAGAGGAAGATGAGACGTGGAGAGTGGGCTGCTGATAAAGGCAGAGGAAGATGAGATCTGGAGAGTGGGCTGCTGATAAAGACAGAGGAAGATGAGAGGTGGAGAGTGGGCTGCTGATAAAGACAGAGGAAGATGAGAGGTGGAGAGTGGGCTGCTGATAAAGACAGAGGAAGATGAGAGGTGGAGAGTGGGCTGCTAATAAAGACAGAGGAAGATGAGACATGGAGAGTGGACTGCTGATAAAGGCAGAGGAAGATGAGATCTGGAGAGTGGGATGCTGATAAAGACAGAGGAAGATGAGAGGTGGAGAGTGGGCTGCTAATAAAGACAGAGGAAGATGAGACGTGGAGAGTGGGCTGCTAATAAAGACAGAGGAAGATGAGACGTGGAGAGTGGGCTGCTGATAAAGACAGAGGAAGATGAGATCTGGAGAGTGGGCTGCTGATAAAGACAGAGGAAGATGAGAGGTGGAGAGTGGGCTGCTAATAAAGACAGAGGAAGATGAGACGTGGAGAGTGGGCTGCTGATAAAGACAGAGGACGATGAGAGGTGGAGAGTGGGCTGCTGATAAAGACATAGGAAGATGAGATCTGGAGAGTGGGCTGCTGATAAAGACAGAGGAAGATGAGAGGTGGAGAGTGGGCTGCTAATAAAGACAGAGGAAGATGAGACTTGGAGAGTGGGCTGCTAATAAAGACAGGAAGATGAGATCTGGAGAGTGGGCTGCTGATAAAGGCAGAGGAAGATGAGATGTGGAGAGTGGGCTGCTGATAAAGGCAGAGGAAGATGAGATGTGGAGAGTGGGCTGCTGATAAAGGCAGAGGAAGATGAGATGTGGAGAGTGGGCTGCTGATAAAGACAGAGGAAGATGAGAGGTGGAGAGTGGGCTGCTAATAAATGCAGAGGAAGATGAGACGTGGAGAGTGGGCTGCTGATAAAGACAGAGGAAGATGAGAGGTGGAGAGTGGGCTGCTGATAAAGAGAGAGGAAGATGAGAGGTGGAGAGTGGGCTGCTGATAAAGAGAGAGGAAGATGAGAGGTGGAGAGTGGGCTGCTAATAAAGACAGAGGAAGATGAGACGTGGAGAGTGGGATGCTGATAAAGACAGAGGAAGATGAGAGATGGAGAGTGAGCTGCTAGTAAAGACAGAGGAAGATGAGAGGTGGAGAGTGGGCTGCTAATAAATACAGAGGAAGATGAGATGTGGAGAGTGGGCTGCTGATAAAGACATAGGAAGATGAGAGGTGGAGAGTGGGCTGCTAGTAAAGACAGAGGAAGATGAGAGGTGGAGAGTGGGCTGCTAGTAAAGACAGAGGAAGATGATATGTGGAGTGTGGGCGGCTGATAAAGACAGAGGAAGATGAGAGGTGGAGAGTGGGCTGCTAGTAAAGACAGAGGAAGATGAGAGGTGGAGAGTGGGCTGCTAATAAAGACAGAGGAAGATGGGAGGTGGAGAGTGGGCTCCTTATAAAGACAGAGGAAGATGAGATGTGGAGAGTGGGCAGTTGATAAAGACAGGAAGATGAGAGGTGGAGAGTGGGCTGCTAGTGAAGTCAGAGGAAGATGAGATGTGGAGAGTGCGCTGCTGATAAAGACAGGAAGATGAGATGTGGAGAGTGGGCTGCTGATAAAGACAGAGAAAGATGAGAAGTGGAGAGTGGGCTGCTGATAAAGAACAGTGGAAGTCAACAAGAAACAGAGCAATATAAGACCTGTAGAAGGGAAACGAGGAGAAGAACAAAACAATAATGTGTTGCATCATATGTAAATTGCACATAATATTGGATTAACTGTTAATTACTGGAAATAAAGACACCCTAGTCACAGATGTCGTAAGCATTACATTTAATGTTGTTTACCAAGCTTTCACATAAATCCAGACTTTCTTCGGTATCACACATGCTTTTGACAGAAGCCCATGAAATGACTATCTTTGTAACTGTTACCAGTCAGGAGTTGTAAGAAAAATGTGTTAAGCAAGATATAAAGGTCTTATAGAATGATGTATTTTTGTTATGTCATTCTAGGTCAGAATGCTGTGTGATGACTAGGCCTATACAAGGTTCTGTCTTTATGTTGTTTCTTGATGTTTAGATATTAGCAGTAATTATATTTTCCGGTAAAGTTGCCAACTTTATTCCAGTAAAGTCGCCAACTTTATAAGTTGAGCAACAAATTGAAATTCTGAAAGGTATCTTTAAACGTCCTTCAAAATTGTATATTTAAACAAATTAAGTGGATTAAATATATTCTTGACTGTCTCGCCAAGAAATTTTTCTGTCACAAATGGTGTTCTTGGAATATTTGTCAGTCCTACTGGCAATCTAATGTTAGATCTTTGACAATGTCCTGTTGAATGCACCAGTGTGATCCTGCTTACTTTTTCTACATGATGTTGCCATGAGTTGTCACTCGCACCTGATTGATGTGTTCGTTCTGTAGACAACCAGTGACCGCCACATGGGGGGTCGTGTTGCAAGACTCACGCCCGAGGAACATAAGTTCGTGGAGCAGATCGAGGCGATGACAGGGATCCATGACGCTGGCACGATCCTCAGCGCCATCGACATCCTCCAGAACATGGACTCGAAGGTGATCCAAACACTTGGCAGTCTGGATCCATCCGTAATCCAGGAGCTGTTTACCGGGAACCTGTCACTGCAAGGCTGTGGGGGGATGGACATGCAGCAGATGGTGCAGAGCATGCTGTGGAGTGGAGGACAGGGTCAAGCAGAGGAACGGGAGACGGTTGAGATAGCACAGAGGAGGGAAGTTGGCCAGCGGGGGCGAGGCAGATGGATTGGAAGAGGGCATTTCCAACAGAGGAGGGGAATGGTGCAGAAGAGGTCCGTCCATGACGGTCGCGGTCGAGGGGGCCCACCAGCGAAGAGGGGAAGAGCATTCCCTTAGTGGATTCTATCAACACAGGAAAGATTCTTAATTTAGTGGATCCCAAAGAGGGGGAAATTTGTCCTTTAGTGGATCCCATCATCAAAGAGGGGAAGATTGTTCCCTTAGTGGTTCCCTCCAGCAAAGAGGGGAAGATCGTTCCCTTAGTGGATCCCTCCAGCAAAGAGTGGAAGATTGTTCCCTTTGCAGATCCCACTGGCAAAGAGGGGAAGATTGTTCCCTTAGTAGATGCTACTGGCAAAGAGGGGAAGATTATTCCCGTAGGGCATTCCTCCAGCAAAGAGGGGAAGATCGTTCCCTTAGTGGATCCCTCCAGCAAAGTGGGGAAGATCGTTCCCGTAGTGGATCCCTCAAGCAAAGAAGGAAAGATTGTTCCCTCAGTGGATCCCACCAGCAAAGAGGGGAAGGTTGTTCCTTTAGTATATGCTACTGGCAAAGAGTGGAAGATTGTTCCCGTAGTGGATCCTCAAGCAAAGGGTGAAATATCGTTTCTTTAGTGGATCCCTCCGGCAAAGAGGGGACGATTGTTCCCTTAGTGGATCCCTCCAGCAAAGAGGGGAAAATTGTTCCCTTAGTAGATGCTATTTGCAAAGAGGGGAATATTGTTCCTATTGTTCCCTTAGTAGATGATACTGGCAAAGAGGGGAAGATTGTTCCCTTAGTGGATCCCTCCAGCAAAGAATGGAAGAACGTTTCCTTACTGGATCCCTCCAGCAAAGAGGGAGAGGGATTATTCCCTTAGTAAATGCTACTGGCAAAGACGGGAAGATCGTTCCTTTAGTCGATCCCACCGGCAAAGAGGGGAAATCATTCCCTTAGTGGATGCTACGTATGAGAGGAACACAAGCACACGATATATTGTCAAACAGGTTGGATTAATTAAGTACGATGACAGATGAAGAGGAGCAGTGTTCTATTCCTAAGCCGAACAGCTGGTGATCAGCAGGTCTTTCACCTTTGTAAAGTTGGTGGACATGCATACTTTTGTTGCCCACATATTAAAATAACATGTAAACAACATTTCCGTTGGAACTATGAACTATTTATAAAAAAGAGAGATGGCGGTCATGCTGGCTATACGTTTTTGAAAATTTGCCGGTCCGACAGAAAGGTGACGTTCTAGGGCCTCCGAACTGGAAGTAATTTTAAACACTGCAGAGGAGTCGAGTTTGGTGTTGAGAAATACGCAAGAAAACTGTTGGAAGTGTATGTTTGAAGGCACTAATAGAATTGCCACTTTGTGCCTGAGGTACAAAGCTTCAATGCACCAGATAGTTGGTTTTGAAACGAGTAGTTTGTGGCTAACTGTTTGAAGCTTCACACGGAGTTGAGATGTTCAACATGATTGCGTTGACTATATAACCTGATATCGGACATGGGGGAGCGCAGGCCATGAGACGAAGGCAGAATACGTGCAAGAGGGCAGACGAGGCTGAAGAATAAGAACGAATGTGGGTTTATTATTTTGTGGACGTCGTAGTGTAGTAGCAAAATGCTGAAAGCGCCCACGTTAAGCTGCGTTGATGTAACATAGCACGTGTTCTTTTATTAAAAAATAGTTACTGGTTCTTTATTGTGACAGATGTTTAACAGGACGCTTACAGTAACAGCAGAGCTGTACGATTTGGGCGAGTTAATGAACAAGTTGTCCTGCAGATCAGCCGTGACGTGAAACTACAAGCTGGTGTACCGAACAGTAAACACGCTGGTTAAACAATGGTAGCGAATGCTTAATGCTCATAGTGTAGCAGACATGTTTTGTTTTAATTGGCTTTTCGTAAATGTCGTTATATGTTGAAGATTGGAATGTTACAATTGTCTTAGATCCGTGCTCGATGTCGTATGTCTCAGAATGTCATGGGTGTTATGACTAGTAAATATGTTATTGAAACAATTACATAATGTTATTATTATATTCGTTGTTTACCGAGATGTCCTTCGTTGTGATATAGGCGAGGCACCTCGCCTATCTCGTAATCGTTGTTGGTGGTTGCAGCACCTCTTGTAATGACCTTACAATATATCAACAACTTCGTCAGTCGTTTGCTGCAACTTGTGTTCCGTAGACATTTAGTCCTGTCAAAATATGTGCTATTATCCGCCAAATTATTCCTCTACCTGCATTTCTTTTTCCTGCCTCACACAATACCTTAGAGGATGTTTTTTGCCAGTGGATCATTTTACACGGCCATACCATCTCGGCTTGCGTCTTTTTATCGTTGCGAAAATGTCTTCATGTTGTCCGATGTTTTGCTCGATTCTGTTGCGGACTTCTTCGTTTGCTACATAGTCCGTGATATGCAAGGTATTGGCGTTAGCATCTCATCTCCATTGCTTTTATTCTTCTGAGCTCTGCCGTGTCTATGTAAGGCGAGCATCCAGCAAGACATACATGTTACATGTCTGAGTCAACTTGGAACTGCCTTGAATGGCACAGTGCTCCGTCGTTGCAGTGATTTAAGAGCATCTCGCAAAAATATCGCCCGAATATTGCGGCACCACCCCTTTTGTACAGATACCATTTTCATTATTAAAGAAAACCGATGCGGGATTACAGCTGATATGAATGGATTACGCGAATAGGGTTTTGCAAAACATGAGAGGAAGAAGAAAGGATGAGTGCAGGGGCTGCTAATTTGAGGCAATAGATAGCATCAACAGTAGTGCGACTGACCGTACAAGAACTAGACCTCACCTCTGTACAAGTAGAAACAATAAATACTAATTATGTATGTATCGCTTTATTTTACGGGGTATTCACGACCACCCCATACATATTTCCAGATGTATTTCTTTGCAGCTTTACTGTCATCATGAGTTCGCATTGTATTCAGTATTCCTGTGCGACTCGGAACCATTTTAAAACGCCAAGCGTATGGCTTAATAGACAATGGTACTAAGCCAGAATGTGTGGAGCGCAGTAGCGCAGCGGTAAGAGCTTTGGACTCTCGACTGAGATCATTCTGGTTTGAATCCTGTGTAGCGGTGTCGAACCCAGGGCAAGTTTGTTTACGTTACATTGCTTCAGTTCACTCGGCTGTACGAATGAGCATCTGGCTATAGACAGTGGTGATATTTGTGTACGAATAGTCCTCGCGCATTAATTGCTGAATTCTTCCCAGGGAAGTCGAGATGGTGTTCGATTGAACAGGTCTGCCAGGGAATAAAGTGTAAAGCGCTTTGAGCAGCTTGAGGACTGATGCGCTATATAAGAACTTACCTTTACTTTACAGAATCTATATTGAAGTTTTTTTACAGCCTTTTCGACTTGTGCTGACTCTTGTTCAACAGGTGGCACCACTTGTACGTGTGTTGCCGTTATGTGGAATAGGTATTGATGCATCACCATGGCCGGTGTTGTATAGCGTCGATGAAAGTTATTGGAAGAGGGGCTCTGGTTGTTTTGCAGTGTCTTCTAAATATGTGTTTTGTATGACGTCGTTTCCTACAACGACAAGCTGTGAATTGTTGTTGTGATGCTAAATAATGATAGTTTCCTTGAAGTCACTATGAATGACGTGATCCGAACTGAGGCTCCGTGTATTTACAGATAATCACCCAAGAAGGGTCATATCTAGTACTCTGTGTTTGCGCGTAAGAACTTGGAGGCGTTGTGTCCAAATTCAATACTGCTAGGCGTACTAGTGTTACCACAGTCGTACTCATCAAGCAACAAAACACAGCCATTGATCTTCTCAACATGTCCTACCCAACAACACCCGTTGAACATGTAAAGGGTTCATCCCTTATCCATATAGTGCGTCTCGCTTAATTTTGACTTTTTGAGCCCCTATACCATTGCGAATGACCCGTCTATCTATTTTTAGCATTATCATTTGTCACTTGTCGCGTGTGTATTTTTGATTCGTAATTCACACATAGAATAAAGGCACATGTATAACTAATAATAAACAATCACACCAACTGTTTGTGTTTATGCCTATACCTATGTAGTCAGACTGGGTTATCGATCTGGGGGTTCGAGTCCACCTAGGCCTACTGCGGTTTCAAAATTTGCATAACTATTATAGTGAAGTCATTGGGAGCTATTTTCTATTGATACGCTCAAAACACTAAAAGCCACACTTCTGATTGCAAATGACATAGACAGTAATTACTGCTCATCATCATCATCTTCTTGTACGGAACTTGTAAGGCTACAGCCTGTTGTCCATCCGCTCTAACTTTCTACACTTGCATAACGAAATCTTAGGTGTTTAACTTAGATGTTGTTTGGTAAGCTATCAGCCTGTTATCGACAGCTGATCGAGCTAACACTTGTTAGTATTTAATCGTTACGTAACGCCGGTCGTGAGACTCCCAACCAACGTAGCCCTTTGTTACGCTGACCCGGAGATCCTCCTCCCACTCCTAAGCGGGACGTACTGTATGGATGACCCCTAACACGATGCTTGACACCAATTACAGTACAACCTTCGATTTGAGCTGACGTTTTCCCAGTTTTGCATTATAGCTTGTGCGACAGGTGGCCCCATTTCTGTGCGTACCAGTCAACAATATCTAGATAGCATACTTGACCGGTGCCACCATAATGAAACCGAAAGCACCAATGAGTTTTTATGGACAGCTTTTAGTTTTCGTTTTTTGAAGGTCTTCATGAAAGGAGTGCGTTGCATGCAGTATATTATGTACATAAATTATTTCGTCACGTCGATATTATCGTTAGTGGAAGAAAATATGTAGCTGTGGGGCGTAAGATTGGTTTGGTTTTTCGGTGTTTGCTTCTATATTTATCTTGAGCATGGCGTTTGATTTGATTGCCAACAATCCGTGGAATGTCGCAGTCGAATCATGCAAGAAGAATACTTAAGCGAAATTGAAGTCGGGCATAAAGATTACGTATGTCGTCGCTAGAGACGGGGCTGATTGAATTCCGTTTGAAAAGGCAGTGCGTGACGTCATCCGCATGGAAGCTCCGTGAATCGAAAGCTAATCACTCAAGAACTGTCATATTCCGCACTCTGTGACTGCGACGTTGATGCGTAACATTTCGAAGGAGTGGTTATGTAATTTATCGGATGAAACCTTCGTAGATCTGTCTGTAGAGAAAGGTGCGTTAAAAGGCCAAGTGGGGTACAACAAAAAGAGTGGTTGCTATAACAAAACATCGGTGATGGCATTTACGATTGCGCATCAATTTTTTCCACTGCCAGACGGATGAAAGGACGAGGTTATTTAGCGTATAGCTGCACGAACTGGGCGCCCACGCGCTGTTTGCACGTAGTAATTGGTAGCTGCAACACGCTAAGGGCGGCCGTTATGACTGGAGAAGCAGACATGGAAATAATAACTTATTTCATCACTATCATATCGGAGGCTGAGACTTTATATTAGTGTATAAAATTGATTAGTGTGTAAAAATTGACTACAAAATACATGTTAAAATTACATTAATTTAAAGAACAATACCGAAGTGATGATAACAGTCAATAAGTAAATAAAACACCAAATATAATAGTAAAGTGGATAGAAATGCTGAATATACAGTATAAAAAAGTCAGTAGAGTTAACAATGCTGCTATAGACGTATAGTAGGAAGAAGTTTCATTGAAAATGAAATGTCTAAGTGTCGACGACATTGTTCTCCCTCTTTTATTATCTGGAAATACAACAGAAAAAAAGGAACAATCTTAATTTCATGAAACTGTTTCACGTATGTTTAGTAGCAGAGTAGTTAATACAAATAACCAAATTAAAGAAGTCGGTAGAACGAAGTCGATAAGCGAGCTGGAAGAGGAGGCAGTTGTAGCAACTTATACTGAATAACAAAGCTGAGAAGGAGTTGATCGCACCAAATAGGTTTGTTCCGTGTCTTTTGTTACTTGTGATTGGCTGTTGCAGTGTGTACGTCGTAACTCGTTGCAGACGAACGTCAGCGATCACATGCATGTATAATTCGAACCGCCCCGTTCATGCACTGTGATTTCCCATGTGCGTGTTCTTGGAATTGCTGTAAGACGGGAACGAAATTCATATTGGGGGGGGGCTACCGGAACTTCAGCAACACTGAACAATTTTCGCCGCCGCGCCGTTCCTTCACCTTGTGGCTGTCTCGGTTTGCTCAGCTGTGACATCGGAAGACGGATGGAGGGTGCTATAGGAATGTTTTTGCCGCTGTAACTTTAGCTTCTCGGCTGTGAACTGATGACATCCGAACACGGGGGCACAGTGCTTTTGACAATTACATTTTTTACGTCGCGCCGCTGCTATCAATTTACGTTTTCCAGCTTCTCTCCGCTATCTCAGCTGAAATGATGACACCCCAAGGCGACGGGGGGTGCTTTGGAAAAAAAATTCGCCGCCGCGCCGCCTATTACTGACGGGGGGGGGGGGGCAGAAAACCATGTCTGCCCTCGAATTGCACATTTTGTCGGCCGACGCTTGGGCGTCTGCGGCTATTTATAGAACAATCTTGTGCAGGCGATATGTTTGCCGTTGTTAGTTCTCGGGAACACAAGTCAAGCGTGCGCAGAATCTAGTGATTGTGTTGTTGATAAGGATTTATTTATGACATACTGTTGCAAACTAACAACACTAAATAAATAAATCCGTATCAACACCACAATCACTAGACGCGGTAGTCTTGTGTTCCCGAGAACTAACAACGGCAAACATATCGCCTGCACCAGACTGTTGTATAAATAGTCGCAAATACCAAGCGTCGGCCGACAAATTACTTCTGCCGTGGAATAGCGCAATCTATACAGTGCCCGTTTAACTAGTGTGCACAATCGGTTTAATAAAAAATGCGTACTTGTATTTTTAAAAAGATGTGTTGTTACACCGGGTATAGCTGGCGAAAGCCAATTGCGCTGTCGACCTCCTGGGCCATTTCGGTCACGTGCTTTATGTAAACAACAACACACGTGCTTTTGCATATGAAGGTGACGATTCCTAAGTGGTTGTATTACACAATCGCAGTTAGCAACCAGAACGCGTAGCCGTGTATTAATTCAACGAGAATTAGCCAATAATTGTGACAGTGAATTGTACGAGTACGACGTCACAGCCACTGCAACTGGCGAACGTGTACACTCGACTCGAGGCTGAATCTAAGTCTAAGACAGTCACCGGACCAGCCAGAGATTCAGTCGGAGAATGACAACGAGCATAATATTTTGATGTTGCTACGTAAGAAGCCTAGGGTCTTGTTGGCTTTAGTGCTGGTCAATGTGCTGGTCCCAACTGAGGTCTCGGGTGATGGTAACGCCGAGATACTTGGCAGAGGTGACAGTTGCCAAGATACGGCCATGGAGAAGGTATTGGCAATCTGTCGTGGTCCTCTTGCGGGTGACTGGGACAATCGTACATTTTCCTGGGTGGAAAGCCATGTCCCATTGTTCACAGCTTTCCAATCGTTGGAGGTAAAGTTGTAGCTGGTGTTGGTCGTGGTCTGTGGTGGAGAGGCGATAGACAGCGGTGTCATCAGAGCTGACGATGACATGTTCCAGGATCTTGCATGGAACCCTTGTGATGGATACGGGGTGGTAGTTTGCTGGATCATAGTGTTCGCCTTTCTTAAAAACAGGCGTTATGTTGGCTTCTCTCCAGTCCAATGGGACTTCGCCTGTGTTCATTGAGGACTGGAAGATTCAAGATAGTGGTCAAGATCGGGACCGCTTCAGTTGCCAGTTCTCTGAGTACCCGTGGACTGATGTAATCCAGACCGCAGGCCTTGTAGGGAGGGATCTAGTTTGGTGATAATCTTGCGAATACCCTACTCTGAGATGACAAGGTCAGTCAGCGTGGATGAATGTTCAGCATAACTCATCTGGCACCTGGCTTGGAATTCTTGATCAGTGTACTCCTTCCCCCTCGTTGAAGACGGCCTGGAACTGGTTGTTCAGAGCTTGCGCTTGGGCCATAGGGTCTGTTATGAGCTGTCCACTGACCGTCAAGGGGGAGATGCTAACCTTGGAAGATCTCTGGTGTCTGATGAAGGTCCAAAAACGCTTCAGAGAGTGAGAGCCTTCTACTGACTCGGGGTCAACTGTGATTGCATCATTGATGTAGAACCTGTAGGAGAGATGTATAGTGCGCTGGATCAGGCTGCGTAGGCACCTAGACTCCTTCCTTAGTTCTTCACAGCCCTGCTTCTTCATCATCTTGTAGATCCTGTCGCGTCACTTCACTCTAAACCTACTCCACAGCTCCGCAGTAGTGAGGCTGAATCTCTATCTCATTAGTTCTGCTTGCAGGTCCATCAATGCCTTCTTCATACTCTCCCGATCGGCTTTCTTATACAGGGGATTCTTCCGTGGAGATTGCCTGATTTTCTGTGTTGTAATATTGATTTCGCAGCATGGGATGTTGTAGTCTGATAGTCCCGGGATCACTTCGACTCATGGGATCAGGTGTGAGCTGTTCGTCAGGAAGAGGTCCAGGGTGTTTTTAATCGTGTTGGTTCCATGACAAGCTGTTCCAACCCATGTTCGTGGATCATGTCGATGAAACACTTGTGGAGACAAGGCAGGACAGGTTTACGTTTCAGGGACATAGTAGCCCAATCCTAGTCGGGGAAGTTGAAAACCCCTCCAATGAGGAAGTGAGCATTCGGGAACTTTGTGGGTTTGTCACGCGACTCACCGAGCTTCATAAGGCTAACTTCATCCGCGACGTTTGGGTGGTAGTATGATCATAGGTAAAGGGTTTTCCTGCCATGCAGTTTCACCCTCACCCATATCATCTCGCAGTCAATGGACAGCCGGGTACCAAGTAGCTCTTCAGACTGTTATGAACCGCAGTCAATACTCTTACCTCCTTTCCTGCCTCTATCCTTCCTGTAGATGGTGAATATGTCTGGGAATACTTCGTTGTCTGTAACTGCGTCAGACAGCCAGGTCTCGGTGCCTGTAAAAATGTCAGGTTTCATGGTACCAAGCAAGTGGAGTGCTTCAGCCCTTTCCCCACAGAAGACTGGAAGTTCACGTTCAAGATTCGCAGTGGCCTATTCTTCCATTTGTTTTGTTGGTTTGCCCTAGTGGGAGTGGAGGCGTGGTATGCTTGAAAGCTGGTGTTGGACTTGAGATGCCAGAGACTGAGGTTTCACGTGCTGAAGGGTGAGATTTGTCAGACCAGTCACCTCCATAAAGGTCAAAAATTGTTGCACTATTGGGGTTGCCGCAGATAGCGCAGTGCCATTGAACGTCTTCAGAGTGCAACTTCTCATAGCTGGGAGTAGGGATAGCAGCGGGCATGAAACCACATCCCGCAAGTGTCGCATACTACGCCTTTCTCTGACCAGCTGACGTCACAGGTACCGCCGGGATAGTGGCTGTCGCTTAGTTCGGAATGGTCGGACGGACCAGGGTTAGGTTCAGGGGCGTAAGAGGTGAGGAGTAGTAGGAGGGATAGGTACAGAAGTACCAGCCTCTTCATGTGATGAGTGACAACTTTACCATGGCGATTGCACCAGTTGCCTGCTAAAGCCTGGGCGAACAGACAGAATCCGGTGCCAAGGGTACGAAACAAGGATTTCTCATGGAATTTTATTTGGTTCACATTGTGATAGGCAGATGGTTTGTGAGCATCACATCTTGTGCATCAGAGCAATGAGCACGAGTGTAAATAGAGTGGGATTCAATTTGAACATGCTGACTGAGATCCTGTTGAATGAATTTAGCTACATGATCAAGATTCAAAGTTTGCAAAGGGGGAGTGGAAACCATTCACCTTCGTCTACCTGGTAGAGGGAGCAGGTTCCTGATCCTACAAACCAATGTGGTGATCATAATGAAGAGAAGAATGTACTCACATCAGTGCTGGCGTGTAAGAGACCTGTGTTATTAGCCGGAGTGGAGAGTCTAATGTGTGAAAAATATGTCAGAATCAAATAAAACTCTATACGGTACCGTATATGACTATGAGGCTGCCATGATCATGATAGTAAACTCTGTTTTTCTGGAGCCGAAACAACTAGACATGTCTCAAGACCACATAAGCAGAATCCTGGAACCTTAAGATACAATATATTTCCAACAAAATAAACTGCTCCAAATATAAACTTTTGTGAAAATGCAAAAATGAGAACGAAATTCCACAGCGGAGAAAAGTTTGCGTGCGACCGAAAGTTGTTTCGTTCCATAGTTTTTGTTTTCAAATAGAAATACACCTTTATCAAGTTTATGCGCGGATACTGTCTTTGTATGTCTAATTTAGTCCATTTTGCCGAGTTGGTGGCATATGATTAAATCGGTATTCCATAAAATCAACAGCGCCAAATTGTGGGGTTAAAGGCCAGTGTCGCCCACAATTCGCGATCACGAGAATGCAATCGCAATCCACGTGAATGTCGTGTTCCAAGCTGACGCGCGTATGCCGATATTCGGTTAGGCTTAACCGAATTTTATTTTATGGTTTGTTAATTTCACTAAAACACAGTAAAACACATGCACTAATGAACCAGTATATCATAGTGAATACTTGGTACGTTTACGTTTAGTGAAATTAGTCTGAAAAATGAGGAGCAAAACAATCGAAATGATTGGGTATTTTTTAAGAGTTATGTTGGACCAATCAACAAGTCGATAATATCGGGCCGTATAGCGTAGAGAGATCACGTGCGTGAGGTTAAAACGTGTGCAATTGGCGGGCGTATGACGGCATGGAGTTGTTTGTCACGTAGTTATGACAATGAACTGGTGTTATTTCGGCGTTTCTTTTGCACACTATGTTTTTGCACGCTTATGCTCTATTAATGGGTGGCCAGGAAGTGCATGGGGCATCGTCTGAGACACCGACGGACAATCTATGGCGCTCTTTCGCGCTGTGTCGTAATACAGTAATTGAACGGAAACGGCCACAAAGATAATAAAATACACGTAAATGCAGTGGCTTGGTCTTTTCTTTGAATTTTTTTTAACATAAACTGTAGTTGCGTTCTTTGTAACAATAATAAATTGCAGTGGCGTTCTTTTATCGCACGGCAATCGCATAACCGAGCTGTTCCTGTTCTGTCCGCCAGTGGGTGCGTCTAACCTACAGATCTGCAAGGTTGTAGGGGAGATTGGGACAAAGCGGCCACTGGTGTAAAATGGACAATGCATTTTAAGCTCAGACCACTTTCATCATCTAACGTTGATGTAATAAAACCACCAGTTGATAGCACTACCGCTTGGGTGCATAACCTTTGCATGCCAAATCAGTCGCCATTTTTACGTTCTGGCGGTAAGTCGCTTTTAGTGTATTTTCTTGCAATGTTTTACTTTTTTAAATACTTTTCCCATTCGTATGTCAGAACTATTTGAAACGCTTGTAGATGTGTAGTAGTAGTAGTAGTAGTAGTAGTATGTACATCTGCTACATGTATGTGTAGGTAAAACTAAGTTATGAAAAATGTTCGCGGAATAGCGTATGGGAATGGCTCGCATTTGTTACGACAGCGAATGTGGGGCAAAGTGGATGGGGCATAGTGGACAGGTGGGGCAAAGTGGGCATATTTGTGTTCACTTAGCCCCATGCTTTTTATGTTAAATGGAATAGTGAGTACTTAACAAATACACAAAAATGGACATCAGAAGTGGATACGGGGGTGGGGACGGGAAATCCTCCCCTCCCCCCAATACATCACCTTTATGATCCTAGTCCACCAGTTTGACGGAATTTGCAGTATTTGTTAAATTTAGTTTCTTATAGCTAATTGATTGTTCATTGGTTGTTATTGTTTAGTATATGTGTTGTCTAATCATATACAATCATAATTACAGCATTACATTAAAGTGGACATTTAGTAAATTTAAAGATTGATGGTCGAAATTAGATTGCGGGAACACCGTACGTATGTCTGTTATTGCCGTTTAAAATGGTGAGAACTTATAAACGAACAAGTACGCTGCAAGCATGGAGCGATGTATCTATGGCAAAAACCATCGGTGCGGTTAGATCAGGTAGCAACGTGAAAACAGCAGCGGCTGCATTCAACGTACGAAGAACAACCCTCAGACGAAGGGTGGAATTGGCGACTTCGAGAACGGTAAAAGATGCACCAAGAAAGGGCCTTGGATGCCACACAACCGTGTTTTCTGTGGAAGTGGAACAACAACTGTGTGACCATATTCTTGAACTTGAATCCAGGATGTTTAGATTGTCGATAATTGGCCTGAGACGATTAGCGTTTCAGTTTGCAGAGAAGAATGATATACCACACCCATTTAATATGGAAAGTGAACTGGCTGGTGAGGGATGGGTAGCAGCATTCAGGAAAAGGCACCTCCAGATAACCATTCTGGCTCCGCTGGCTACCAGTGGCGCACAGGCAACAGGTTTCAATCGTGTAAACGTCACCGCCTTTTTTACAATTTAGAGGCCGTTATTAACACATACAAAGTTGGTCCGTGTAGGATTTATAATGTCGATGAAACGGCGTTTTGTACCGTTGCAACGGAACAAGGAAAAGTGCATGTTAAGAACGGCAAACATCAGGTGGGACAGCAGACCTCTGCAGAACGAGGGGCACTTGTGGCAGGAGTGGTGTGTCTCAGTGCTGCGGGACATTACGTACCACCAGCTGTCATTTTCCCAAAGCAACCAGCAACAAGAGAACGGCTTGCCTCCCGGATGTAAATAGCTCTACCAACCACCCGGATGGATGCAAACACACCTGTTTGTTGAGTGGCTGAAGCATTTCATCGCATGTGTGAAGCCAACAAAAGAGGATGCTGTTCTACTCATCTTACATGTAGATGGGCACAAGACGCACACATACAGCATTGAAACAATACAGATAGGCAGTGAGACCGCGCACGTCGCATAAACGACAGTCTCTTGACAGAACCTTCAAGCTGCCACTAAGCACATATTTTGGACAATTCCAAAACATGTTTAGAAATCATCCTGGAAAGTCATCACACTCTACCAGATGGGATAACGTGTTGGAGCGTCATACGAGAAGTCGGCGACAATGCGAACAGCCATAAAAGGATTCGCCATTACTCGAATCTATCCAACGGAATGTGACATCACAAGCGAGGTTGGCCAACCTACACCTGACCCAAACAACCATAATGTGGCAGCTGGGAATGTTCTCAAAATCCCAGGCATCGCGAGTGAAGCAGCTCCTTCCACATTCTACGGAACATATCGTGTCGGTACAATGGACACCGAACATCCAACAAGCGTCCACATCGTGCATTTCTCCGGCGGATATTGTTCCAATCCCCCAAATCAACCAACGCTCCTAAAACAAGAAAACCCTGTGTGATAACCCGGTCACCTTATAAGGAGGAATTGAAAAAGGAAGTTCGCATCAGAAAAGAAAAGGATCGATTGCATAAGCTAAAGAAAGCTGAGAAATAGCAGAAAGCATTAGTAAAGACCAATAAAGTTAAGGGTGATGACGCAAAAGCGAAACCCATAGCTGAACGTAGCCACAAGAAACAAACGCGGTCAGGAAGGCTGTTTCAGCAGCATGATGGCACTGGTGAGGAGGAGGATGTGTTGTGCTTGTATTGTATCTCGCCGCACTCTCAATCCAAACGGAACGAGAGCTGGTCACGCTCTATCTCGCTATCGGTGGGCCCACGATACATGCAGTGGTGTTGATGACGGTGACGAGCATGCGTTTGTTTGTGATCTGTATAACACATAACACATGTAACATCGACACGAACCAGTTACACGTTCATGTTTGTTGAGTTACGTAAGTACATCTAAATACATCTCATTTGCTATTAGTTATATTAAGAACGTTTACCATATTAGTTAACGCAGTTACTATTACAGTTATTGATAATAAAACTCGAATGCAACACGTTTTATGTATGTATCCGTTGAACAGTAATACTTTTATTGATAATAAAACTCGAAAGCAACACGTTTTATGTATGTATCCGTTGAACAGTAATACTTGATTCACGTGATGTTTAAGAAGTGCTGTTTTATGACTAGATTACGATTTCGTCTTCGTTCCGTTTTCGTTCGTTTTCAAGCTTGGTTGGGTTGGCTTTTGATGTCACACAAAGAGTGTCCATTTTGCCCCAGGGGTGGGGCAAAATGGACATATTGCAGAGTGTGCACTTTCAGCGTTGCGGGACCTAAACATATCAATTTGATGGAACGAAACTGGTTTCATCTTTTATACCAGTTTCAGAAGTGAGTCTCGGTGTCATGTATTTCAATAAAATACTTTTAAAATATGGACACAATAACAATTGTTTGTTTATGGGGGCCGCATTCGGCATTGCCCCGATCTCCCCTACAACCCTTTGTAAGATGTCCCTTATCTCCCAGGCCCTCTCGCTAGACGGGGTTTACCATTATTGTTTACCGATATGTTGCCAACAGCAACTGTCTTTGTTGTTGAAATAGGTATGCTACTATGTCTACTGTCAGTTCTAGGAACGACTGCTTCATTCGCATCTCTTGTCGAGACGAACACACGCACGCTCGCACAGGCACGCACGCATATGTCACCTACTTCTCGCATCCCGTGTGACAGTCCCGCAATTTGATTAGATGTCCGGCAATCGAAAGCAAATACCTCGCATATTGGGAGGAATTGACATCATGCTTTGTAACACTGCCGTTTTTATTCGATTATATACGTTCCACATAAATCGCATTGTGTCATTGCTTTTCGATTTAAACTAACATATGGTATAAAAGAAAGTAAAAACCATTGTTACGTAGACATATACTGTACCTTGTCTATAGCAATTGTCACGCCAACTATAACCCCTTCTCGCAACGCTCTGCGCAACTTCTAAGTTGCTCCCAAGTTTCGTAGGCCTAATCTATGTGAAACGTTCCCTGTACAGGGGCTTCGAGAAACCGGCCCGTGGTCTGTGCAAGGCACTCTGATAGCTGGCACCGTGGATCAGGAAGTAGGCCCACCCCCTACCATATTCGCCAATCAGGCCGGTGGGCGACAAAGTTTTTCAACAAAACTGCTCCTTGCCGGCTCGTGTAGCACCTACCATTGGGGTCTATCGGAGATGGGAATTTGTGTATGCTTGTACACAAAATCCATGGTGCCTTCTTTCTACCGTGCAATTATGAGGAATCATTTACGTATTATGTACACTTGAAATCATGGCCGTGTATACACACCGTAGGTCTTCGCTTTTGGGTCTCGGCTCCCTCGTCTGTACAGCGTGTGCCTTGCTTGCGTAAGTAATTTGTAGATGACCACTGTGACAGGGAAATGGCAGACCTTGCACAGGGCGTGTGCATATAAGCCGTCTTCGACCCACATACTGTAAGCTCACCAAGAAAACTGGTTTATCATTGTTTTGAACAGCTTTACGCCGTAACCCTGGTTTATGTAAAAACACATATATATATATAATAATGCACTAAATAGTATAGTACCAACAGCATTGATCGACCAAAAATAGAAGTGTTCAAAGTACCGAGTTAAAAGAGGTCATTTATATCCTAATTGATCAGCCATAAATATGCAGTGATCAGGTGCGTGAGGTGAGAGCTCGTTGACGAGGTAGGGTCCACTAACCTGGCCGACCGACTGACCGACCCACATTACAGCTGCTGCCGATATAATATTGGTCATCTTGATATCGGCCACAACGAACGTAATTATGTTTTGATAGCAACGAGAAGCCCGTTTGCTCATGTGATTCGGTGATAGAGGTATGCTACATCTAGGCGTATGCTCGTGTGTATGTGACTAATTAAACAACAGCTGCATGATTAATACGTCGTGGATAATATAAAAATAAAGTGTTATGAATACTCAATCACATATATATGTAGAATGTTTGTTACGAAGATAATAAAACGTGATAATAGTCCAACCTGTCTTATACGATGTGTTTGATATATGGCCACTCGATGCAATGGAACCTCGTTATCCGATGTGTTATACTTTCACGCTAACGAAATTTTCAAACGCTAATATAACGCATTATGTGCATGATTCGTTAATGAGGACTGCATTGGGGGACAAACTATTCAGATTGACGAGGTTCCACTGTTCATCGTCTCACGGTGTGAAGAACAACCTCTTTAAAAGGAACATCGTTGAAATCCCCAGACTGCTTTGTAGTTACCCTCCCCCGTAGGGCTAACACAGAGATTCAGCACACGAAACAAGTAGTCTAGGACTGTGTTGTTCAGAAAATCGATTAGGCAAACAAGTATACCTCGAGTTGACTATCCTAACTTCCGCCTGGTATCTGGGGTGAACAGCCAGCCCCTTGACATTCTACCAATTTGAGCCGCATAGATTATGAAAGCGCGACTCCGATTTGTCCTAGATAAGAATACATATGGACGTTATCATATATGCGTTTATTGGTCTGTATGTGACATTTTAATAACGTTTCAAGTTTGGCGCATATGGGTAGAATACCAAAGGTCAGGCAGTTCGCATCATTGTCAGATATCAAGCGGAAGTTAGTCTACTCGATGTTATGGCTTTCTTGCTTGCCTAGAACACGATACAACCTATTGTCTGTGGGAAATGAACGTTTCGCTATTGAAATGACCATGTTGTGAAATGCAGTTCACTTTTAACGAGTTTGCATAAAGGCTGTCATAAATAAATACACCATTGTGACTAATAAATAAGTGTAGGTATATTCGTTCAGAATTAGTAGGTCATATGGTGTTGATGTCTTGTTGGCGTTAGAAGACATCTGTTCGCTGGAATGTGGTGAACTTTTACCCGTTGTGAACGGGCCAAGTAAAAACCGGCGCACGCTTTTCTGAATGAAACCCCGCACATATTGGTGACGTACACACATTCGCGTGCCGAACCTCTGTATTTTAACGTCCATTGGTGCGCCTTGTCAACCATGTTGGGACGGGTGTATTAATGTATAACCTGCGCATTTTAAAGGCTTGTCTTTAGGCTCGGTTATACCTAACAAACAACATTTGGCGACAAATGCGCGCGCATTTCAGCAGCGCGTGCGTAGGGCCAACCACCCACTTCCTGTCACGTAGGCCACTCGCTAGTCTTATCGTAAATATACCTACAGATGCATCTTTACGGAACTGCACACTAGTGATAGAAGCTGTATTAGAACATTATTAGCACTGTGTATATAGGTATCAATGCGCTAACATTGGAGCATTGCAAGTCTATCTCCTCTGAGGCGCCAGTGTCCACTCGCCTCTTTCTGTAAGTATCCATTCGGTTCATTGGTCTGATTTATCGATTAGGGATGTGTAGGCACTTACTTGAGAAAACAACACATGAAGGTAGTTATTTGTTTCTGATACTTTGTTCAGTTAGCTGTACGCCAGTCATTCACCGGATGACGCAACTGGAGTTACGTTCAAATTAGGACATGCAGCAGCATATATGATGCATGTCGTAATTTGAAATTAGTATGACTCGATCATGTCTTGGGTGATCACACGTTTGTTAAAATTGTACATGAATACCACATCGAAAAATTCACTGCATATCACAATAACATGGCTCCAAACATTATATTCCCTACCGAGCCAGAAAGAGAACGAACACGGCCATTTCTCGACAAGTCCTTGCGTGTGAATGATGACAACAGCATTCATAGGTACTATGACCTATGGAATTCTACCGACGCGCGCCGCACAGGGATAGTAGGGCCTTGTCAGAATGTTGAGCAACAGAGTTTGTAACTAATGATGAGGATCAAGCCAATTAAAGTCACACATGTTCAACACCGCTGCGACAAAGACAATCACTGCAGATAAACATGTCAGGAATATGTCAAACGTGCCTAGGGTATAACCTATCACAGAACCTGACCACCATCTCCACAGAATACGGGGTAGGCGTAATACGTTGGCCCACTCACGGCTGAAGGAGAAAACATCCAGCGATGGACTGAGCGGCGCGAGGAACATCTTCCTGTGATCTTCGCGTAACTGCTGTCTTGTGACGACCACTAATACGGTCACGTGATACCGGAGAACGATCGTGTGTGCGTGCGTGTGTGTGAGTAGCGTGTGTGTGCGATTTTCAGTGAGACGACCAAGGAAGAGTCGGTTTTTCCTTTTAAGACGGCTTGCACCTCAGACGCCAAACTTTCCGAGATTAATCTACGACCCCACGAGTGTAATGTAACACGACAAGGACCTATCGATGGACACGAACTACACTTTGTCTCCGACCTTCGTTATTTTGAACATACAACTAGTGTTGCAGCACATATTTGACGCGGTTGTCTACGTCTTACGTGCGCGGAATCCATCGCATGAACTACCAAGTTATCCGGTTAGGGAACGAGCATTGTTGCTAGTTTATAACATGGTGGCGAAGTGACGGATTATGGCAATCGCAAATTGTGGTCTGTCACATTACGGCCTACGTAATGAGATTGCATCAACCAATAGGACATACGTGGCGTAGACGTTAACTCTCAATGCGGCAATGCCGATAGCAGTAGTGTATGTTCTCAATCAATGCAGACAGCCGTAGTGCATGATCTTGATTTATAACCATCAGACCGATTACGTTGATCAGCTCCTTAGTCACTCCGTTTTGAGACAGCTTACTTGATCGATGCGGACAAAATGGATTTCTTCTTGTTCCGCAGCTTGACTCTACGGAATGGGCGTGACAACAGGTGCAGTCGCCGGTGGATGCTATTTTTGGATGCACATATATGTGTCTTATGTTTAGGTCAGGTTCGACTGTTGGACATTTACATACTCTGATCTTTGCTTTGGCCGACAATCACGCGATGCAGTTGGTAATTACTCATGGCATTGAAGTCTGCCGATTGTATCACGCATTGTCAACTGGCGTTCAACAGCAATCACCTAATGAGATACCTTTCTGCCTTTATTTCTTGAACGTTTTCCGTCCTAATCCACGAAAACAGTCCACTTGCCATTTCGATTAAACGAACGACGCTTTAGCATGTGATCATTCAGAACGATTACAATCTAGCTTTACCAATACGGACATATAAACAGCATTCTAAGTTGTACAAGTCTAACCTTCAGGTGTTTCGCATTTATTCTGAGTTTACAAAAAACGATCCCTACATGTCAGTGGGTGTTTGGGCAATATATCGAAATACCCATTGTAGTTAAATTACAATTATGGTATACGTTATTTGAAAGTGTAACGGGAATGCGGACTTAAACGATTTTTGATTGGTTTACTCAGCTAGGTATTTGTTTTAATTAAAATGCCTCAATCCTCTGCATTTTAGATATCAACGGTCATCTACATTAGCAATGTCATTCTTCATGTTTCAGTCTGTATTGCCGCAGTCTCTTTATCGTCAGAAACTGTATAGAACGGGAAACTCGACAGACCAATCAATAATCATATGAAAAACGTTATATTTCGTCATTAAAGGTGAAGATTTGTTGATCTGATAGTAACACGGTTTATATTGATATTATGTTTAGTCAATCGATAACACAATAGTGTTTAAAAAAATTAAAATCTTGAGATGTCATGACAGTGTTTATTAATACAAGTGTAGGGTCTTGAGGCACCTATACTGAAGGGGTGCGATAAAATAAATTTGAGCATTATCCAACGCTACCAGTACCACCTCCAAACGCGAAAATAAATCTCCCCTCGACAGCGAAAAATCTTCAACACTACCCCTTAACCGCGAAAATTCTCCAACACTACTCCCCCCGACCGAGAAATATCTCCTACTTTACCCTTCTCGAGGCTTCGGCACAAATCTGATGAATGTTTGTTAGAATAGTGCAAACCAGATCGAAACCACCACACCCCACACCCATCAACCCCTCTACTCCTACGGGTCTTGTCTTAGAAACAATGAAAAATACATTGTCATGCTTTTGTGGACAACTTTTCTGGTGTTTTAAAGGGACGTTGTCTGTTCATCTACCCGGAATTAGCGGGCTTAGTAATTTATAACAGGACGTCTACTGTGCTGAACGTGGTGAAGAAAGTTGAACATCAAAGGGTATAGCAGTTAACTCTGCTTGATTCGGCCGTATTGCCAATAGAACTTGTTTTGAAACTGGATGTTTTGTTTACTACTTGAGCATGTACCCGTGGTCATACCTTCAAATTGCGACCGTTGTTACGGGCTTACTAAACACAATTTGGCGGGCAGTATACCTTCAATATATAGTATACTCTTAAGAACATTATATTAATTAATAAATGAAAAACTAGGAACAAACTACCTCCTTTTAAAACAGTATTACGTTTTAAACATTATACATACAGTGCATATAATGTTATTTATAGGCCTACATCCATGGTTTAGGAAACTGTTCTGCTATAATTTTTAAATGGGTATACGGGATGCGACGTACCTTCTGTAAATCTGCAACTTCAGACAGGAGCAAGGGAATAAACCATAGGCGCGGGAACAGGGGGGCAGGGGGACAGCTGCCCCCTGGAATTTTTCCAGGGGGGCAGACATGGTTCTCCAACAGCACCGCCTCCCCCGGTCTTCCGACGTCACAGTCGAGCCAACCGAGACAGCAACAAGGTGAAGGAAGATGTGCAGTGGCGCGGCGGCGAAAATTGTTCAGTGGTGCTGAAGCTCCGGTAACCCCCCATATGAATTTCGTTTCCGTGCCACTAGAAGGAACTGACTGGTGAACGCTCAAAGTATGATCATTTACACCCCCCTCCCCCCCCTCTTCCGAATGCCATGCGAAACGTCTACAGGTCTCCTTCTATACATTCCGGAAATATATTATCGTTAGATGAAGTTAGAGCAGGGAAACGAACGGCAGCCAGAGCAGCGTATCGTGGGATCATCCGGGCAGCTACGTCTCGCAGAGATATGCTGAACTGAAGAAGAAAGATGAAGTTTGACTTGATAGTAGTCACGACAGAAGACGTGAGATGTTTTGGTGCTGGTATACCCTCTGTTATAGTTATCATTTAAGCCAGTTGCATGGTAATTTAATTCCGAATTAATTGTGGGAACACTGAAAACATCTACCGCATGTTATTGAGTTAGGAGCCAAAATATATAATATACTAATTTATAAGATCGTCTATATAATTAAACAAGGGACGGACGGACGGAGAGAGAGAGAGGGATCCATATAGTAGGTCAATAACTGCAAGTTAGCATACTAATAATTATTTATAAATACGGCCTAGGTACGTGTGCCAATGCATGTGCCAACAAAACTATATTTCCACTTAATTTAATACACGCACACACGTGCTTTCGTGTGCCTGTTAAATTCTATGGTAACAGTTGTGGGGACATTAGTTGTACCGACTCGTGCGTCCGTTGTCGGAACCGCGATGACGACGTACAGACCCAACTTCCTTCGCCTTCGCTAGGCCCGTCAAGTCGACGTGAGCGTCATCGCCGCTCGCGTCGTCACGACGCGACTAGACGCAGTAATTGCCGGTCACATCAGCACCCCGCGGTCATCCGGCCACGACGACCAATATATTACGGCGACCCATCCGGACCCACTGGTCACGTCTGCATGTTTGTACTCACGTGTGTGCGTGCCCACCACTTGCGACCACTGAGTGTGCAAGCCAGCGTCACAAACTCAGAGTACCCATGCCATGCTACACGGACCGGTCAAGGAGTTGGCGTTTGATATTAAGATGATTTGCGCTACTAATACGCATAATTTTAACATTCCAATACTGATTTTTAACATATTTTAGCTATATAGTGTAAACATAATTTGTATAATTTATGTAATTAGTTGCAGGAAACCACTATAAGAATAAGAAAAAGTAAAACTCGGCTGGGCCACTTTTGGGATGCAATCACAAATAGTAGGGTCATCATAAATGGTCACACACTACAGTACGCATACACCTGCTAGGAGAGCATGTTATCCCGCGACACCGGTATGTTGGCGGATACCGTCCATTCTATGTTGTCGCTGCAATTACGAGAACATTCCAATCTCGACTGCTTATGCTCGTGGTGAGCGTACAACACGATAACGAATGCTATACTCAGCGCTCTGAGTCGGGACCGGGCAGACATGGTATATTTGGTGTAAAATCAGGCTCTCAACATTGACTCGGACGTCACGCGTTAGTGTCGGTCCCATTTCAGTTTGGGACGTAAACGAACTACTGAGGACTACAAGCACCCTGGCAGTGACCACCCTCAGTGCCAGCATATACGTTTATGTATTCTTACATTGAGCTTAGATGTTAATTATTGTTCACCTTCCTCTAGAAGGTTCATATCTAGACCTAAATGGCAAGAAGCGTCAGACTGTAACTTAAGTCAGTAGAGCAATGGTTGACGAAATATCTATACCATGGCATTCTCTGGGATGCTGCGATAAACATTGTCCTAGCAGGTTAACGCATTGTCATGATATTCAGATATTTCATGATTCAATAATGGATTGTTGTATAAGAGCTTGTCAAAACTCCATTCCACATACTTCAAAACATGGAAATTCGAAGGTAATAGCGGGTTGGAATGAGCACGTTAAACCATACAGAGAAGCGTCAATGTCTTGGCATAATGTATGGAAAGATTGTGGCTCTCCTCGCAATGCTGTTATTGCTGACGTCATGCGTAGATCACGCTCTCAATATCACAGAGCAGTTCGTTTTGTTAAACGTTATCAGAATAATGTTTAAAAAGAAAGTATGGCGACAGCTTTACTTGGAAATAAAAATAGGGACTACTGGAAAGAAGTAGGTAACGTTACAAAGAATAATAATATGCTACCCAACATGGTTGATGAAGTGACAGGAGACGAAAATATGTCTAAACACTTTGCTACTAAGTATGATGACTTATATTATTCAGTAGCCTATACTGAAGAGGATATGACGTCAAACATACATAGTAAAGTAGATGCACAATGTAACGATGGTGAAAAACTATTACGGTGGATGATGTTTTGAATGGTATTAATCATGTTAAGACTAACAAATGTGATGGATATGGGGTTATATATACCGACCACTTTATTTATGCTCCTAACAAATTACTTTTGTCTACTAACAAGTTTCTTTCATTGCTATTCACATCAATGGTATATGACGGGTATACCCCGGATGGTTTTAATATATCCACAATTCAATATCTGGTAAACAAAATGAGGAAATCAGCAAATGACTCTGATAAGTATCGAGCCATTGCTCTTAGTAGCCCTCTGTTGAAAATATTTGATAGGGTTATAATGATAACAAGTTCTGATGCTCTTAAAACATCTTTATATGCTTTATACTACGTGGCGCAAATGTATCAGAAAACTGTTTTATCTACCTTTTTCACGCATTGTAATATAGTGCCACTTTTAGCAGACTGTTTGCCGATTTAAATTCAAATTATGAACCGAATGGTACGATTTATGCAGAGTTGCGTGAAATGCAGTAACTCCAGTTTGAAAATGCTCTCTCATCTAGCCCTTCTAGTTAGTGGGTCATACATGTCTAAAAGTTTTAACTATATCATGTCCAAATTCAAACTTGATGCAATGACATTCTTTAGAATGAAGTCTAATCAGTTTTATGGTATGATTCAAGACCACTACCAGGAGGGTCTGGATGATGAACTAGTGAACTCATTTGCAAAAGATGTGTTACATAATATAGATAATGCGGGTAGCACTTCTTTTTTAGTCATAGGTGAGCTGCGCTCATTGCTTACTGTTTTATGTACACAGTAACATATACATTAATTTAATAGAATTGTACAATTTTTAGTACGAATACATGTATTACTATGTATTATTATTATAAAGGTCGGTTTGGCGATAATATTCTGACAAAAGCCTGACTAGTTGAATGAGACCACATAAGACCATAACGTTGTGACCACTATGTATACAGACTAGTCAGTTAATAGAACGTTGCCGAGCGCTGGAAACAACTAGAACGTAGTTGTGATAACAGCTGCCCTTTGCGTTGTTGCACCATGAGTGGGAGTAGAGTACAAATGATACGACTAATGATCCATCAATCATGTTCACCGAGTCCATGAACATGTGCTGGACGCAGGTGGTATCTCGACCTTTACGCTTACGTGTAACTAATTCTGCGTTTTAACACCTAGGGAAATCAGCGTTTAACAACGCTTATTGCTTTCATGTTATTAGTTGAGTTGCATCGTGAAATTACTGTTAACGTACTGATAAATACAACACATTTACCAATACATTTTCGTATGGTCTAACCAATTTTAGTCTAGCAGCCAAAATTGTTTTGTCCACGTCGGCGATAAATGTCACCAACTCAGGTTCTGTATCATGTCACAGAAAGGTCACATTGTTTCCAGATTTGAGGTCCTGTCATATCCCACTGGAGATTGGGCCAACAACACGTGTCCGTCAGTTATAGATCTACTCGTTGGTTATGTTCAGGTCGTGAATCTGTCATGGATATACTTTTGTCAATGGATCGAACCTTTCGACAGAACGGTTAGTTTCAGCTCTCATAGGACAACATAGCCGAGGATTGAAGGATGGATTATGACAGTGGTCAACGGGAAATATTGTGGTTTGTTACTTTACTGCCAATATACTGAGATTGTTACAAACAATGAAGGTGAATTCTTATATAGCGCTTTATCCACCCCTTTAAGCGTTTTACACCTCATTCCATATTATACCTATTTATTAGACCATATCGACTTTTCTGGGAAGTGTTTAACCATACGGTAATTAATGCGTGAAGACTATTCGAATACACACATCCACCACTAATTATAGCTGAATACTTATTCGTACAGGTGAGTGAACGAACTTGCCCAAGGTTCGTAACGGCAGCATAGGATTCGAAACCGGGTTCTCGCAATTGAGAATCCGATGTTCTAGCCACAGCGCCACTGCTCAGGTACTTGAGCACGAACGAGCAGTCCATACAACAGGCATATGCCTTATATAATCTCACAAGAACGCCAGTGATTGCCTTGATCAACGCTCGACTGGCTGCCATGAAACTGCCAACGTTATGATGGATAACCGTAATACGCTACTTGACGCGCATGACAGAATCAGTTTATTATTGTCAGTTGCACATTAATGGCACAATACACAATTCCACGCTTGTATAATTATGTTGTAAATACAAGAAATTATGTTGAAATAATTACTGGAAATGTTGTACATAATAACTAATTTAATTACACTAAAATTAAACTTACATACACATGCGCACACGCGCACACATACACACACATGCAATACGTGCATGATGGGTTGGATATGATTTTGTGTGACCACGATATGTTTCCATTCCCCGGTGTTGGACCTTTTACTTCCCTTGACTTAGACACCAGGTAGAATGGATCAACGACTTTTAATGTCTCTTATGAAAGACATGGCAAAGTGGGAAACGAAATTGCCCGGCGGCAGATGGAACCAGCGTTCCATCGGCCAACAGTCGAATACTCTAATCGGTCGACCACCGTGCCCCATTCTCCAGTCTTCTTATCGACTGCTGCAAGCTGAGATGACTGATCTCGTATCTGATGTTGATCGAGCTGAAAGGACTATTTTGGCCGGAAGGGCTATGAGAACAGAGGATCGATTTGGAGACTTGCTGTCTACGTCACGGGAAGCTATCGGTGCAGGTAAATGTTCTGAAACCGAGAGCCAAACAGGGGATGGTAAAGGCGACAATTTCATCTAGCATAATGGATCATACGTCGCTTCGTCAAAGTGATTACATAATAACATTCGAAACGAAGTGCATGTATGCTTCTCCGTCAATGATTATACTTTGACTTCAACGTCCGGTTCGCGAACGCTTGACGACAAGAATCATCAATGATGATATGATGTTGATATACAAACGAATCCACCCTTGGCGCTTATTCCAGATCCCACCACTGATAACGATTTGTATCACGAGATACATCTCGCAAAGCACTGGTCCATTAAAAAGACACGTTTATTACTGTTATACAGGCTGATATTGTTCAGTACTTTAAACAACAAGGAGAAAGCAATCCAAGAGCTGTATAACACTTCAGCAGTATTGCACCCGTCACTACCGGCTTCTGAACACGTTCTTGTATTTATATCATAACGAATATCATAATCAAGACCAATACCACAACTCCTCAGTAACCTCATCCTCCTGTTATTCGAAAGAGATCTAACACCGAGCAATACTTTCGATGGCTGTGTGAAGAACTTTCAGCAGTGGAGACAGTACTTCCTCAACTGGTGTAGCCCGTCGCGAATTCCGTTCCAAATATGTCCAAATATGTAACACACACACACACCATGATGTTTACAGTTTTCAAGCTTCAATCGTTTAATTCTACAAGTTTTAGTTGATGTCATCGGTACGTTTTAATATTATGCGTGTCTGTATCAGTTCGGAATTACACAGGGAAGGTGTAACGCACACATGATGAACTTATGTGATTTTAACGACTTTACTATTCAACCGGACATGTGAACCTTTTATTGCCCAACCAAGAGATGGTCTGCGAGACGACATCATGGCTGCAAACAAGATTTAACAAGATTGCCATCCAGAAATTAACTCTAGATGGCAGGTGGACAAGGAAGCCTTTCGGCTTATCGAGAGTCCAGTAATTTTTATCTACGTGTATCCCGCCCTTTTCTTGTATTTATATCATAACGAATTTGGGGGACTTCCGGTGATGAATTGATTTGAATTTGGTGCAGCAAACTTGCGAAAATATAAGGATATTTGATCAAGATAAGTGATATTATTGAGCGTATAGGATACATAACGTAATTATAGATATATATTAAGCAATATTTTTTGTTAAAAGTTAGCTAGAGGGAGTAATCTAGGGTAGATTAAAAGTAGGCGATTTGCGAGCGATAATTGGGGACGTTAATGTAATCGGAACGTTGTTTACAAAGTAGGTCACTGGCGAAGTTAGCGTACCGTGAACGACAATAGAATAGCGTTATTTGAGATAATCGGTGTAGTTAGATGAGTAATTAAAACCTGAAATAACAATCTTTTAAAGTGTATAATAGTACACAGGAAACAGTCTTTGTAAAGACTACCTTGTATCTAAGCCTAACTTGAATACATTGTCATCGACATCGTAACTAGGTAAGGCACGGTGTGTCACTGTGTGTTAACAAATATAACTAACTATAACCTAAACAATCTGGTGTAAATTGTACACAGAAAAGTCTTTTCAAAGACTACATAAAACTACTTTGAACATAAATAAATTCTGATATGGCACCTTGCAAGCGGCAACTCAGGGCAAAACGACACCTAGTTTGCAACGACTGCCAGAGCTGGGTGGATTTTGCGTTGTCTGGCTGTCCAAAATCATGGGCAGAGACCAAAGATGACGGATTCACCTTTCGGTGTATGGGGTGTTTGAGGGTGGAATGTCTGATGAAGGAGGTGTGTAAGTTGACGGATATAGTGAAGGAGATGGAGGCGAGACTCAACATAGAAATAGATGGAGCAGAGAGGGATGACGCGGAGAGAGTTGAGAATTCTACAACACAGAAGGAGCAGAGTTGTGACACGGAGACTGAAGAAAGGAGACTGAGAGGAAGGAAGGTGACCGGTGTGAAGGAACAAGACATTGAGAAAACAGAGGGACGGAGGAAAAGTGTTCGGCAGAGGAAGAGAAAACGGGCCAGTGGGGATAGATCAGCAGGTAGTCAGACTGTAGAGAACGAGGAGAGACACGACAGCGATACAGGTGGTGAAGAGGTAGATACCACAGAGGCAGTTGGTAAGACTGTGAGACAGAAGACTGATGGAAGAAGACAGAGTGTTCAGCAAAAAACAGAAAACATGACAGGCGTGAAGGTGACAGGGGAGAAAGTGACCGTAGTGAAGGAGGTAGCCGGGGAAAAGGGACGGGAGAGGAGAGAAGAAAATGTGATGGGAGGAAAGAAGAAGGGACGAAAGGAAGTGAGAGTAAATGTGCTAGAAGAGAAGATGACAGGAGGAAAGGGGACAAGAGAAAACGCGACAGGAAAGAAGGGAATGGAAGAGAATGTGACAGGAGAGAAGACGACAAGAGGAAAAGACAACAACCAGACATATGCAAACCGGAGGAGCTACTCCGAGGCAGTGATTGAGGGGGCAAAGAGAAAAGAGAGAGTGTTTATGGGCGATTCAATTCTGAGAAAAACAGACAAGACTATATGCGAGGGGAAGGACGTTGTTGTATGTCTACCGGGGGCTAGGATAGAGCATGTGACCGAAAGGGTAGAGAAGGTATTGGGGCATGGCAAGGGAGGGTCTATACTAGTACACGTTGGGACAAACAATGCAGACAAGGAGGGAACAACTGGTATAGTTCAGAAGTACAGACATCTAGTGAGGAAGCTAAAGAAGACAAGAGTGGAACAGGTTATTCTCTCAGGAATTTTGCCAGTAATGGGAGGAAGGGGGGCAAGATACAGAAACTGTAAGAGGATGGCGATCAACGCACTAGTTGAGCAGATGTGTGAGGAAGAGGGCGTGGGATTCATAGATTTATGGGGGTACTTTGTTGGGAGAGAAGATATGTACATGAGAGATGGCCTCCATCTAAGTGGAAAGGGGGCAGCAGTATTCTCAGAGAATCTGCTGCGATCTGTTGACAGTGGGACAGGTTGCATCTATTTAAACTAAATTCGCAGGGGGGACTCGCAGAGAAGCCTGAAACTGGAGGCATAGATAAAGGCAGCAAAAATAATTCAGCAAAGAACAGTCTGGAAAACTGTTCTGAAGCTGGGTATAAATGTGTTTGTTTAAATGCAAGGAGTATAGTAAACAAAAGAAATGAACTAAACATTATGGTAGAAGATATTGACCCTCACATAATAGGTATAACCGAATCATGGGCAACCACCGATATATCAGATGCCGAATTGGGACTGACAGGATATGTAATGTTTAGGAAAGATAGAATAGGAAGAAGGGGAGGTGGAGTTATTTTATATATTAAAGAATCTATCCAGGCTTATGAAATAAAATTAGACAGAGAAGCAGATTGCGAAGAAGCTGTTTGGTGTAACATAGTTACAGGAAACTCAACGTTAACAGTTGGATTAGTTTATCGAAGTCCAAACATAAGCATAGAAGAGAATGAAAAAATACAAAACGCTATAAGGGAAGTAAGCAAACGGGACTGTATTATTATGGGGGATTTTAACCACGGGCATATACAATGGAAATCTCTACAGAGTATGGGGAGTGAGGACCACAAGTTTTAGTTTTAGTACAAGATAGTTTCCTTTCTCAACATGTGCTAGAACCAACCAGGGGAGAGAATGTGTTAGACTTAGTTTTGTCCTCACAGAATGAATTAGTTGACAATGTTAAATTATGTGAGCCTCTGGGAAGTAGTGATCACAACCAGATACATTTTACCATTAAAGTAAAATCAGAAAGAAATAATAAAAAGCAGTTGAGGAGAAATTTCCACAAAGGAAGATATAAGGAAATGAGGAAATATTTAGCAAAGATAGACTGGAATAATACACTGAAGAATAAGACAGCAACAGAATGCTGGAATATCTTAAAGAATGAAATAGAATGCATCGTAGATAAATTTGTTCCCTTCAAAAAACAAGGGAAACGGACCAGAAAGAAATACTTATCGAAAGAAGCCATTAGAAAAATTAAGTATAAACAAATGATGTGGAAGTCATATAGACGTACTGGCAATGACGAAGACTTCAACATTTATAAAGAAGCACTAAACCAAGCTACAGCTGAAATTAGAAATTCAAAGAGAAGCTATGAACATAAATTAGCTTGTAATATAAAACATGACAGCAAGAGTTTTTATGCGTATGTTCGAAGCAAACAGAAAGTTCAGGATAAGGTCGGTCCTCTAGAAGATAGTGCTGGAAATATAATATCAGAAGGATTCTTAATGGCTGAAGACCTAAATGAGTATTTTAGTTCAGTGTTTACCAGAGAAGACACTAGTTCACTGCTAGTACCAGAGGCTAAGTTCAAGGGGGCAGAATCAGACTATTTAAGACAGTTAATTGTAACCCCAGAAATGGTAGCTAAGAAAATTATGGCTATGAAGGAAAATAAATCACCTGGAGTGGATGGTATTCCACCCAAACTACTAGTGGAAATTGTAGAACAAATTAGCATACCGCTTGCAACAGTTTTCAACTTGTCATTAGAAGAGGGAGTGGTTCCTTTAGAATGGAAAGAAGCAAACATTATACCGTTATTTAAAAAGGTTCGAGAAACAAGTCAAATAATTATAGACCAGTTAGTTTAACATCGGTGATTTGTAAATTATTAGAAAGACTAATTAAAGATCACATGGTGGATTTTCTTGTTAAACATAACTTGATAAACCCATCTCAACATGGGTTTCTAAAAGCGAGGTCATGCTTAACAAATATGTTATGTTTTTTGGAAGATATCACTAAGTGGGTAGATGATGGATCACCAGTAGATATCATCTACTTAGATTTTCAAAAAGCTTTCGACAAAGTGCCACATCAGAGATTACTGCTTAAACTAAAGGCCCATGGCATAGGAAATGGTATAATTAACTGGATAGAAAAATGGCTGATTGACAGAAGACAACGGGTAGTTGTTGATGGGGAGGCTTCAAACTGGAAATCAGTTTTGAGTGGGGTTCCACAGGGATCAGTACTGGGACCTATATTATTCTTAATATATATAAACGATTTGGACGATGATATAGCTAGCAAGGTGTTGAAATTTGCAGATGATACAAAAGTGTTTAGAAGGATTAAAAGTGATGGGGATAGACAGCATTTACAAGATGATCTTGACAGGTTGATCAAATGGTCTGAAAAGTGGCAAATGTTGTTCAATTTTGGGAAATGTAAATGCCTCCACACAGGACATGGGAACGAATATGTAGAATATACAATGGGGGAACTGTACTAAGTACTACTGTAAAAGAAAAAGACTTAGGGCTGACAATTAGTGCTGACATGAAGGTTTCAGAGCAGTGTGGAATTGCAGCTTCAAAGGGAAATCAAATCCTTGGATTGATTAGGCGAAATATAGCATATAAAGAAAAAGAACTAATAATACCACTGTACAAAACAATAGTTAGGCCTCATTTAGAATATTGTATACAAGCGTGGAGGCCATACCGCAAGAAGGACATAGATATGCTAGAAAGAGTACAGAGGAGAGCGACTAAAATGATACCAAAACTGAGGGATCTTAGTTATGAAAAACGCCTAAAAGAATGTGGTTTAACAACACTAGAGACCAGGAGATTGAGAGGAGATCAGATAGAAGTGTTTAAAATATTGAATGGTTATGAAAATATTGATAGAAATATGTTTTTTTCAGTTAAGAAAGATAGAAAGACTAGAGGACATGAAGTTACATTAGTAAAGGAGCAGTGTAGATTAGACGTGAGAAAGTTCTCATTTTCACAAAGGACTGTGAATGAATGGAACAGATTATCTGATGATTGTGTGGGTGCTAGTAGTGTGAATATGTTTAAAAATAAAATCGACACATACCTCAGAAGGGCTGGATATATGTAGATAAAAGGGTTGGACTCTCGATAAGCCAAAGGGCTTCCTTGTCCACCTGCCATCTAGAGTTAATTATCTGGATGGCAATCTTGTTAAAATCTTGTTAAATCTTTTAAGGTATGTGTCAATTTTATTTTTAAACATATTCACGCTACTAGCACCAACACAATCAGGAGACAATCTGCTCCATTCATTTACAGTCCTTTGTAAGAATGAGAACTTTCTTATATCTAATCTACACTGCTCCTTTACTAATGTAACTTCATGTCCTCTGGTCCTTCTATCTTTCTTAACTGAGAACAAATATTTCTATCAATATTTTCGTAACCATTCAATATTTTAAACACTTCTATCTGATCTCCTCTCAATCTCCTGGTCTCCAGTGTTGTTAAACCACATTTTTTTAGGCGTAACAAGCGTCTAAACGCCGACAACGACGCCGACGGCGCGAGATCCCGACCGCAAGCAGTGACGCTGCTTGTGGGGAACAGTTTGCAACGCGATGTACCAGTCGAGAAGACCACTGGTGGAATCCGGCTCGACCGTGACCTCTGTCTTTCCGCTCTAAACAAAACCCTTGCATAGTAAGGCTACTATTGTCCATATATTCCTTAAACCAAGTTTCGCTAACACATATAATTAAAACATTGTGTTTTGCCACATATATTTGCAGTTTGTCTATTTTCTCAATGCTTAGCGACCTGGCGTTTACATTAATCAGAGAAGGCAAGCGTCATTTGTGTTTGTTTTGCCCCCTGCAAGTTCAGAACAGGACCGTGTAGCGTATGAGTCCTCCGTTTTAACGTCCAATGACTGTTCAATGGCCACATCGTTCAGGCCGATTTCCTAGTCACGGGTATGGTGCTTCTCTTTGTGGCCCCGTTCCTCGCGCTGACGGCGGTGCACTTTCTCCACGTGTTTGCATGTGGCAGTGACGTGTGTTACAACCGGTACTGTAATAATCGACTGATAATGTAACAAGTGCCCGATACTGTAATATTTTAAACTGATAATGAAATAACGTGCTCCTGTCCGATAATGTAATAATTGTTGACCAATAATGTAATAACATAGAAATTTCATGTGGACTTAGTCGATTTCGTGGATTTCTTGGACTTAATCCATTTCGTCCATTTCGCAATTCTTCAGATGAGTTTATAATCAGAACATGCGCAGACGCCCATCACAATGACGCGAAAATAGCCACAATGCCTGAAATAAACACATTGTGACACAAATTGTAAACTGACTTGTCTAGCAACTCCACCAACTATCTAACTCCTTGCTTATATCTACGATGATAAGCCTATTATGTTTTACTAATGATCTTGAGCGTAATTATAATAAATTAAAGAGTAACAATTTCCACTCAGATAGAAACAATGCATTTTATTTCGTAGTATTCTTTCAACGTAAACTGTTGATAACTATACTACCTGAGGTATGTTCTGACGTCACCAAATTGTAAGTCTAATTGTTAGAATTACGGACATTACAAATGCAGATCACACAATTGCGTCAAGAGACTAAACTGACATTGCCATCATATTCGCTGATAAAATAAACAACCTGGAGACCACTTAATTACACAAACGACTAAAATTATACTTTATATTATTCGCAGATAAATTAACAATAAGTGCATCACAAAATTAAGATTAAAAACTAAGTAATGATAATAACGATGCTGCTATTATGGGCATATTCATGTCTGAAAATAAATAAGGTCACAAAGTGACGAGATATACTATTGCACTAGCCGTGCTTCAAACAAAACAAAAAACGACTTCGTCATCATGAACTTAACGTATAGTAAACTACGTGGATAGGCAGCACATGTTATCATAAAAAGATATTGCTCTACAAATGATAGGTATATATAGTTGAAATATAGTTGGAAATGATCACAATAATAGCAAGCAATAGCAATGCTCTCTCTCTCTCTCTCTCTCTCTCTCTCTCTCTCTCTCTCTCTCTCTCTGAGATAAAAACCGAACTAAAACGCATCATCACCATGGCCTGATCTGATCACCTGCGTCGCCAAAAATATCAGTTACCTTATGCCAACCGAAAGACTCGACTGCCAGAGTGAGCCAGGCGTTGTACCATTGGAAATTTCCTGACAACAATTCTCGTACCCGACAAGCTTCCCGCATCAGTCTTCTGATGCTCACAGTATTGTCACAAGCAGAATCAAAGTTCAACGCTTCTGGTAAAATTGACGAGTGTAATCGCGTGTTCGAAAAAAACAGTTTTGTCAGGTAAAGAACTGCTAATTCCCTGAAAGTTACAGACACGCGATTTGTGGTGCCTAACATTGTCAAATCGGATGCGAGTGTCATATGTATGATATGTGATAATATTTCATTCGGAAATAGTGGCGGATTGCTCATTAGATCATCATCATCATCTCTGTGCACTATTTCGCTGCGAGTAATTTCAAAAATTTCGTGAGTTGTTCTAGTCCCGTCATCGTCACCATCATCATGATTTATCGTCAACTGATCTATCTTCAATATGTTCTTTCCCACTGTCTAGTATCCCTCCTCCTCTGCCCTCGTCATCACTGTCTACTAACCATCCTCTGTCCTCGTCTTCACTGCCAGCTAACCCCCTCCTCTGCCCTCGTCCTCACTGTCAGCTAACCCCCTCCTCTGCCCTCGTCCTCACTGTCAGCTAACCCCCCTCTGTCAGCTAACCATCCTCCTCTGTCCTCGTCCTCACTGCCAGCTAACCCCCCTCTGCCCTCGTCCTCACTGTCAGCTAACCATCCTCCTCTGTCCTCGTCCTCACTGCCAGCTAACCCCCCCTCCTCTGCCCCCGTCCTCACTGTCAGCTAATCCCCCCTCCTCTGCCTCCGTCCTCACTGTCAGCTAACCCCCCTCCTCTGCCTTCGTCTTCACTGTCAGCTAACCCCACTCCTCTGCCTTCGTCTTCACTGTCAGCTAACCATCCTCCCCTGTCCTCGTCCTCACTGTCAGTTAACCCCCTCCTCTGCCCTCGTCCTCACTGTCGGCTAAACCCTCCTCCGCCCTCGTCCTCACTGTCAGCTAACCATCCTCCTCTGTCCTCGTCCTCACTGTCAGTTAACCTCCTCCTCTGCCCTCGTCTACACTGTCAGCTAACCCCCTCCTCTGCCCTCGTCCTCACTGTCAGCTAACCATCCTCCTCTGTCCTCGTCCTCACTGTCAGTTAACCCCCTCCTCTGCCTTCGTCCTCACTGTCAGCTAACCCCCTCCTCTGCCCTCGTCCTCACTGTCAGCTAACCATCCTCCTCTGTCCTCGTCCTCATTGTCAGCTAACTCTATTGCATCTTCTTCACGTCCGTCCCCACTCTCAATATACACTCTTCCATTGCCATCATGCTCATTATCTTGTTCATCGTTACGGTCCTCACTACCCGCTCTGTCAAATATGGAGTTGACTCTCGCCACGAACTCGTCTGAGCCCTCAATGCTGAGATAATGTTCACCCCGTCCTTCTCCAAGGTGGGCGAGATACCGTGTAAGAATGTGCTCGTCAAATCTGCCAGTCGTGGAAATAACAGAAGTAGCAGCAGGTTCCAAGGACAACAAAACTATAAACTGCACATTGACAATCATAGTGCCTCTCTGAAGGGTAATATGGTCTCCATAAGTACCGTCTTGTTTGGAGATATGACATTAAATCCTGATTATCCAAGAAGTTAGTTAGCGATGAACCATCCCTGAGGCGTGGGTACTACTGAATGTCCCTGATGATCTCGGCACGTAAAATGCGTCCAGATCTCAAGAGTTGGCCCGAGCTCGGTGTAGTAAGTTGAAAACACTACCCCTCGAAAACACCACGGTCGTGTGTTGAGGGTACTTTCAAAACACTACTGCAGTGCTGTTAAGTACAAAACACTACCCCTACATTTTTTCTCGATTTTTCAATTTCTATGTGTTTGGTGCCATTCATAAAGTACGTTGGTGAGATGTCGTGGATCTCAGGGCAAGCGATACGAACATTTACATGGGGTATGGTATCTTGGTAATAAGAGTTACGTAAAGATTAAAAACAAAGCTATTGAAAATATTGAGTGGAGTGGGCGAAGTTAATAGCTGTGGAGATGTACTGGGGTTCATGTAGGGCTTTGTTCCCCAGAGATCCTAAATACACCGCTGTAGGCTTAATCATATAATCATGTTAATGTAATTACTGGCAGGATAGATCTAGGTTAGTAAAATTAAACAGATATTTTGTTGTATTAGTTCATATGTATAGGCGTGCAGTGAGGTCGTCGGTGTAATCGTTGATAGCTTAACCATAACCATAAACAAACCGAGCTATTACCAACCCCAACCATAGCTGATTCCAACCAAAACTAATTATAATAATAATCTTAACACGAATTAATAATGACATTTCACACTAACTATTTATTCCTGTCATCTGATCCGTTCCAGCTATTACCTTAACCCCAAGCATAACTGATTCCAATCATAACTAATAATAATCTTAACCCTAATGAATAATGGCATTTCACATTAAGTATTTATTCTCGTCGTCTGATTGGTTCCAACAATTATCCTAACGCCAACCACAGGTAATGGTAATAACCTCAACGTTATTAATTAGGCAATTTCACACTAACTATTTATTCCTAAAATATGATTGGTCATACAACGATTGTGCGATATATATAATCGTAATCCTCACTCTAGCCATAACTAATTACAATAATAGTCCTAACCCATATGAATAATGACATTTCACATTAACCATTTATTCCCATAATGTGATTGGTTTCAACGATTTTCCTAATCATAACTGGCTCCAACCATACCTAATAATACTAATAAACTTAGCCATAATGAATAATGGCATGTCACATAAAATATTTATTCCCGTCATCTGATTGGTTCCAACGATTACTCTAACCCCAAACATAGCTAATGATAATAATTTAAAATCATTAATTTGTCACATTAACTATCGTCTGATTGGTTATAATGACTATGCTATATATAATCCTAACCCACCTCGATTGACACCAACCATAACTAATAATAATAATCTTAACAATAATGAATAATTATTTATTTCAGTCATCTGAATATCACACTAACTATTTATTCCCGTTGTCTGACTAGTTCCAACGATTAAGCTATAATTAACCTCAACCTTAACGATAACTAACTCAAGCCATAAGCCATTATAATAATGGCATTAAACATGATTAATATTTATGTCATTTACATTAATTATTTATTTCCGTTGTCTAATTGGCTCCAACGATTACGAACTCGACCATAGGTTAGTGTATAGAATGATTCTCAAAAAGGTATCTAATGTTAAATGGGAGCCCTTATTTAGACTTACGACATGTGAAGAGCAGTACGTGTATTATCAAACGGTAATTAGCAACCTCATGGAAATATGTTTCCTACTAAAATCGTGACGCGTCACATGGCTGATGTTACGGACTGGTTTAGAGCACTAGTACGCAAAAGATTGCGCGCTCACGTGAGTGGTGATTTGAACCCAGCCAAAATGTTGCGTAATAAGGTTAACCCCGCCGCTTCGAGACTTAAGTACGACTTTTACCAAACACAAATTGCAGCAATGAATTAAACAGGTTCCCTCGATTGGTGGAAACATATGAACAAAATAATGGGACTTAAGACAAATTACAATTCGTGAATGCAAGGCCTCGCTAACAAAACAACGGACGGTGATTGTGGTTCATCAGCCAACAGAATGAAGAGTTTTTAAATAAGGAATTATTCACAGCAACTGATGAATTGACAAACCAGTGTGTCATCAGTGTTATGACAACTTTCAAAGCATTACAGAATGCTAATGTAAACAAAGCTACAGGGTCTGGTTGCATTCCTGCTTGGGTGATAAGAAATCACGCTGACGTCCTCGCTCCTCCATTGGCTGCTATTTTTAATAAATCACTGCGAGAAGGAGGACTTCCTATGGAATGGAAAATGGCGAGCGTAATACCGTTGCCAAAAATAAACCCACCTGTGTCGATTGAAAAGGACATTATACCTATATCACTAACTCCAATAGCTGCTAAGGTGTTTGAGTCAATCGTTATGAAATGGGTGGATGAAAAAAATGAAGGCAAAATAGATTATAGGCAATTTGATGGAATTGATGGAACATCTACAACAGACGGTCTCGTCGAAATGGTACACATGTGGTATCAGGCGACTGATAAACTCGATTCTTATGTCCAAGTTGTCATGCTAGATTTTAGCAAAGCGTTTGACCTCATTAATCATCATTTGTTACTTGAAAAGCTACAATTGTATGATTTGCCCCCACACATTATAAGATGGATGGCAACATTTTTACTAGACAGACCTCAACAAATAAAAATAGGAAATGTATATTCGCATTCTGGTCACCCAAATGGGGGAGTACCACAGGGAACCATATCTGGACCTAAATGTTTCATAGTCTACATAAACGATTTAGAAACGCCTGTTCCGTTATATAGGTACGTAGACAACAGAATATTATTCGAAGTATGCAATAGAAAATGTGCATCTGCTATGCAAGAATCGGTTGACATTGCCATCAATTAGACAGAACAGAATGACATGAAAATTAATTCAGGAAAATCAAAAGAGATGATCATCCGTTTTGGACAAGATGGTAATTTTCGAAATACCATACCAAAAATAAAGATCAATGGAATGGATGTAGGGGTAGATCAAGTAGACCATGCCGACCATCTACATGTTACAATTTCACATAATCTTACATGGAATAAACATGTGGACAATATTGTGAGAAAAAAACTGGGAAACGATTATTCTGTACATGTTGTATCAATTAAAACGAGCTGGAATTAGCCAGAATGACCTGGTGACAGTATATGTCAGCGTTGTAAGACCGGTACTTGAATATGCATGACCTATGCGGCATACTAATTTACATCAATATTTGTCAGACAATATTGAAATGATACAGAAAAGAGCACTAGAATGCATTTTCCCTGATACAAATTATGCTGAAATACTTAGTTATGTTGGCCTACAGACTTTAAAAGAAAGACGAGACTCTCCGTGTGAAAAATATTTCAATAAGATGAAAATTAGCACTCTTAAATTAAATAATTTGCTACCTGAAAAAGACACACTACATTATTATTATTATATAAGAGGGAGTAATATGTATCCATTGCCAAGAACCCAGAGGAACATATGTATCTTTAATACACTCTTTAAATGGGTAGTGGAATACAAACAAGGAACCTAAGCTGGAGCCAGACTGCAAGACAAGCTGCAGACAGAAATAACTGGAGATGTCTCGTTTCTGCCGTATGCGCCAATAGTCACGAAGGGCATTATAAGTAAACAATCTCGCATGTCGCCAAGGATACTAAGTAGGTTTGACTTTTGGCGAAATGAATTAGAAATGAGATGAGCGATAACTCGAAATGAGAAGGCAACTTGAAAGTGTTGTTATTGCTTTAACAAACACTGTTTAATTTTTCAATGGCTTGTGTTGCCTCTCGTCGCATCATATCTTGCCGGGTGGTCGGGAGCTTAGCTCGCCAAGATTGACACATACGTGTATTACGTTGGTGTTGTTCAATGTATAATTCTTTCACATGTCAATGATCATCTTGCAGAGGTTTACCACTGTGTGGGAATGTGTCCGTTTAGACATTTCGAATCAGCATGGACATTCATATCGTGCGATGCTAAGTCCCTCGGTTTCCCGACGAGGACCAGGGAATTCTTCGAGGTGAGCCCGTTGACAGAATGGGGGCGATCGTCTCTTTTTTGTTATCGATGCCTCCATCATGTATTCCCAAGCAGGTGATTATCTTCCGTGTTATTAGCTCTGGGGAATTACCCTAGGTGGGATTATGACTTGTCTGGGTCTTTGGTGAGAGGCGTTGGGGCGTGGTTTTGACATTTTATCGTCGCGAAACTATCATTCAGAGTGCTTCAGCAATGCGAAAGAATATGGACGTTAGAGCTTATGCAGCACTCGAAAAAAAAAACATTTGACGGAAATCCAACTTCCTAATTCACATTAGATTTTATTATAAAATAATAATGCATATTACAAATTATATATAAATTAACAGATGAGTGTTTCATAGTATTATAATCGATACTGTCTGCGAATATGTGTTTCTAAAGCCCGGCATACACATAAGGACGCGACTGAGTTTTAGAGTTTTTTATTTGCGACGTGTTTTTGTGAAAATCCGTGTACGTGTATGATCCCTCCAGGGGCGCATACACGTTACGATGTATGCAATCTTGTTGGTAGCGGCTGGAACTGCAGGCACTGCCTGGTGGAATCCTGTGGAACTATTCGAAAATGGCGGAGTTGTCTGCTCATCAATGGCGAGCTATGGCATTAAGCTGCACCTACCTGATCACCCGACGTCGTCTGCAGAGAAGAGAACGTCGTCGTTCATGCTGGACGATACAGTGGTTGTTAAGGCAATACGAAGAAGGTGCTTTTAACAACCTTGTGCAAGAGTTCAAGCATGACCGACAACATTTAATTTCGTGAGTTCCTCAGAATGGACTTTAGAGATGTTCAACCCCTTGTTGGACTTGGTTTATCCTGCCATCATAAAACAAAATACAACGATGCGAGCGTGCATAACACCAGCCGAACGTGTTGCAATCACGTTACGTTTCCATGCCACCGGTAAGCATAATATATATATTTTTTAGTTAAACTAAAACAATTCTTTTGTAGTCTTATTTTCACCTTGTAAGTTGTATAGTGGGCCGGTCAACGAGCGTCATTCTTAATATAAATATGCTGTTTTCAAAATAATCTGAAAAACCTTTTGTAAAATAGATCCATATTGTAATTTCCTACGACTTAGTTATTTCACGCTGTGCAACCAAAATTGTTGGAAAAGTTTATTTTAGTGAAATACTTCACAAGAAAAACACCGTACCGCGGAAACACTGTTATATCGACATTGAACATCCGGGCGATTATTATCCAATGGAAGATAGTTATTTTTATAACGGCGCTTGGAAGTCATGAGTTAAGAAATATGTTAAGGTGTATGCTACTTTCGTAGGGAAAAAACAGCAATCAATATGTTTTAACACTGAAAACAATGTTTTATTATGACTTCAAGCATATCATCTTGTGACAGTCGCCAAAAGCAAGATTTTGTTATACCACTACCTGAAGCAGGATACCGACAAAGAATGTCTGGGCGCATGTACTAAAACGAAGAAAGGTATATATCAAGTTGTGTTGCAGGAGAATCGTTCCAAAGTCTTTCATACCTGTACCGTGTGCACGCAAGTACCATAGGTGGGATTGTGATAGAGACATGCCAAGCGATTTTGGATGCTCTACGCGACCAGGTAAAAACTAAACCTGTTCAAAGTATGCAATTACATAGGAAAATAATATCCTCCTACGAATCCTCGCTAGTATAATTACTCACATAAACACAGTAAGTATACCCACATAACAACAAACTTGTTATTTATATAATAAAAAAACATTTATGGGCTTTGTCTACCTCTGCATAGGTACAAGTTTAGATCAGAGCAACGAAATGCCAAATGTGACTTTGCCAATGTTTCACTGTTAACAGTTTTATTAGTTGTCAGCCACCCAAGCATCCTTCATTTTCCCTGCGTCCATGCTGATGAACAGCACAGAAGACGACTGGGTCTGGGAATGTGAAGGCATCTGGGTTGTTGCGAGGGCTTGCTGTGGCCGAGGAGGCATGGAAGTCGGTGTCATCGGGTAGACAAAGCCGCATTTTTGTCTGTTTGGATATAGCTCAAAGGAGGTTGTGTTTCCAACATCACGTCCTTTGAATGCTTTGGCACAGTTTTTCGCTGTGCCAGTGGTCTTTTTTTTGATGGGGGCTCACGACTGTCCTGACTTGTTGTCTCATCTTCGGAACCAGACTTCTCTTTTGCTACTGAACATTCTTCAGGATAGTTCGTTTTCAAATTAGAAACTTTCATTTTTCATATCCAAGAATCATGTTAAATTACCTGGTAGAGGCTTTCGTTGACGTGTCACGCCGACTTCATCAGTACCTATGACGCTGAATGACGTCATCGTACACGTGAGGCAGTTCGTAATTGCCCTCGTCTCTGTTGAAGACTACTCAAAACAAGACTGGAGGAACACAGAAAGGACGTAGACAACACGAAAAAGGAGAAATACACAAGGAGCGGGAAAAAAAGATTGATGTCTACCATCAATAAATCCGCCCTTACAGACCATACGACAACTGAAAACCATATCATAGACTGGGAGGGAATGAAAATTGTAGACAAAGAAACCAACAGAAGAATTCGGCATATCAAAGAAGCCATCTGGATCAGAAAAACCAAAACACCCATCAACAGAGACGAGGGCAATTACGAACTGCCTCACGTGTACGATGACGTCATTCAGCATCATAGGTACTGATGAAGTCGGCGTGACACGTCAACGAAAGCCTCTACCAGGTAATTTAACATGATTCTTGGATATGAAAAATGAAAGTTTCTAATTTCTCTTTTGCTACTTCTGGAACGATTCTTTCCACTACTTCTTCTTCCGCTTCGTCCACGGCCGACTCCTGTTGCGATTGAGATGACACGGGCGACATGGGCATCTGTAGAAAATAAAATAATTTAATTAAGCCAAAACTAAAAGTGATTTCTGTGTAGGAATTTAATCAAGAAAACAATCCTAATTACATATCTGTACAAAACAATAATGGTATATACATTAATGAGAAAAGCATGGCATGTGTGAATACCTGACGTAAACGAAATTACTATTTTTATTTTGGATTCTACCAGAAATGGAATTTCCCCAACTGCCTGGGTGCAATCGATGGAAAACACATCACCATGCGCCCTCCCAAACTTAGCGGTTCGCAGTTTTTCAACTGTAAACATTCCGTTAGTATAGTTCTGATGGCTGTCGTTGACAGTGAATACAAATGTATGTATGCCTATATAGGATCAAATGGCCGCGTCTCAGACGGGGATGTCTTCGGACAGCGCTCCATGAAGGAGGCACTGGAGGAGGGCAGTTTGGATATTCCACCACCAGCTTGCTTACCCGGCTCAAACGAAAAGTGTCCTTTCATATTTATTGGCGACGAAGCTTTCCCTTTGAAAGAAAACCTGGTGAAATCCTATTCGCGACGGAATCCTGTACGTGCACGAAAGGTGTTCAACTACAGGTTATCCCGATCCAAGAGGATGGTCGAAAACACATTTAGAATACTGTTCAACAGATTCTGCATATTTTTGACCACAATTGCCCTGGAGCCAGAGAAGGTTGAATGTAGTGTGCTCACTTCGTATGCACTGCACAACATGCTGAGGAATAGGAGCGAAGAGTACATGTCGACAGTCTGCATCGACGAGGAGCATCCCACAGAAGGCCGAGTGGTGCCTGGAGCTTGGGGAGCAGGGGGATGACTGTAATCCAGCATGTCGATGTCTCGGTCAGGAAATGTTGCAGTAGCTGCTAAGAAACAGACGGACATGCTCTGCCAGTACTTTAGCTCCGACGCTAGTTTCGTGTCGTAGGATGACAACATGATATCGTAGAAAGATATGTCGTAGGATAACAACATGATATCGTAGAAAGATGGACACCAGTGACCCACGGAATGCTCTTATGAAGAAAGCAGTAACTGAAATGCACATCTTGTATATATGCACATAGTCTCACATAGTCATTGAAGACCGTCACGTCTGCTTTGGTGCTGTATATGAAATGTGTTAATTAATGCACAATGGTCACGATTATGCATTTTGTTATTTTCCAAGTTCACGGGTAGACTAGTAATATAGCGTTAATAAATAATTTTAACAAACAAACTTCAAATTGTTATCTTCCCATGAACGGATTACTTTCTTTCAACTTTGAAGGACGTGTGTAATATGAACGTAATTAGCAATTCAGAAAATATATGGGAATTCTTAAAACATTCCTGGATTAGGCCGGGAAAAGACTAGCACCTGGTAGGGCATGTAATTTGAGGATACAATATCATGTGACTACGTGTTGCAGTCTTGCGAAGAAGAACAATTACCTCCAGGTTGCTTGTTTTTTAAAAACTGTTTTCGGAGGAATTGCATATTCTTCATCAGCCGCTCTTGTCTTGTTGTCTTGCTTTTTGCGCCTCTGCCGCTTTTTGGTAAACGGAGAAACCTTGTTAACTGTGTGCGCAGCGAGTTGACGTGCCGTATCACATCTGACACTGCGAGATAAACTAAAACAAATGGCCGGTCTCATATAAAAGGTGCACGTTTTATTGTATTTTTTTTAATACTCCTCATATGAACGAATAGCTCTGATTCCACGAATTATTAAAAAGATTGATCCTTGGGCCAAAAGTTGTTCATATGCTGTAATATCCGTTAGTTTTGCCGTACTCAACAATTCACCGCATTAACATCTCGTGCAAGCCGCCTATGAGGTTGATAAAATATGATATATAATATAAATAATAAGGTTGGTAAAATTTATGTCATTAATAAGCATGGAACATTTTCACGATAAGTTACATAAATAAAAACCAAAGTTACGTTCTTTTCTAGATATGATTATGATGATATTGTTAAATCGATTTGTCCTATTTCGTACGGCGAAATTGGGGACCACCGGCAGTATATATTATATTATACACAATTAGAAATCTACAAACACATAAAATGTTGTATAATGCTAAAACAATATGGGCCACCGAGAGGTACAGCTAGAACCAGAGAGATGAAGTTCAAATTCCTACAGGGCAATCGATACACGGACGCTAGCGAAGAACACCCAACATATCAAACGCAGACACTCGGTGACACAGAAAGGCTAGGGCTAGGCGCCTATTTAACATTACAATATGAAACGTGGACATTTGTCAAATACGATTTAGCAGGAAACCTCCAAAACGCGGTTTTTCGTGGTGATTATTATTCGTAGAAAATATCGAGTTGATTAATTGAAGAAGTATTAAATTGGAGCTCGTAGGTCTGCGAAAGCTTGTCTACGCGTTTAGAAATAACGACTGTTACGACGACGGTCAACGCATACGTCGAACGCCGACCCACCCGCGCAAGACGGCCTATCAAGAAGCCGAGCGACAAATCCGGTCACGAGTTTCATTAAGTTGCCGCGATTATGGACTGAAAGTCAGCAGTGTGGCTTCGGCGACGGGGTCCGTTTGACAGACCGTTTGACAACGCGAGGTCAGCGGCGTCGCGCGTAGACACGCGAGGCAGCGCGTTAGCCCACCAGGTCGTCACGCCGTGCGCACGTGATGCGGCGGTCTTCTCACTGTGTCTCAAGACGCTGGCCACATAAAACACGTAACTGGATCTTTAAAAGCTGGTTCTGCCTCTACATATAAATTAATTTCTTGCCAGGTGAAAATTTAATAACTGATATTGAATAACTACAATTCTATACGGCCATTTTGTTTATAAATATATAAACACCTAATCATAATCATGTTGTTGTGGACACGGCCACGCATGCGCAGCTACGATAGTTCTGCGTTCTTTCCGGTAGAACTGGTTTTTCAAGATGAAACACTGCAGAACATAACAAGTTTTTCATTCGCAGTATTATGGTTGACGGTTTTCCGAGATAAATTCGTTCGGGTGGGACCATTCCAGTCCATCGGATACGAACATGCGTGGAAATCATACAGCTTGTGTTATTTTTTCCTGACTGTCTGACTGTCAAACAACGCTTAATCTGTCGTATTCGTTAACCGCTCTTTCGCATCCTTGCCCCATTTCTAATGAACCCAGGGCCTGTCAGTGCGCGTCAAGGAAGAACGTGAACATACGATCTTTTCGCTAATTACGTGACCCGTCGGCGGTCAAACATCTTACTGGACATCACGCAAATCAATTGCTCGCATGTCCAGTTTGACCGAGCCAGAGTGCACGCCAAGTGAAGTGTTGCCAGCGCTGTCGCGTGGCATCGCCAGATGCCGCATCGACTTTTATATTGAATATCAGCTCTGACAATTCATTTTCGCGTGTTGTGTAAACATTAACTACTATACCTGCACCGGTCCTTGGAAAGGGGCATAGGTGGCGATAAAATGACGGGAGATGGTGTATGCTTTTAGGAGGGATTCACTAAGAAACCCAACAAACCAAGAGATGATGTTGACCTATATTTTCTATTGCAATCGATATAATTCGTATTTAGTTATAACGTGTCAGAAGCATACTGGAAGTCAGCAGCAACCCCAGTGTGTAGAATGTATACCTGAATGGTCTCCTTGAATTTACCAGCGGTGTGGCTGTTATTTCAGTGTGAATCTGTTGTTCCCTAAAACTCTTCATGTTGTATGTATTTCGCTTAGACGGAACGTTTGTAGTACATGTTTACCAGTGGACGTAAACGGAAATAACTAAGACATGTTCCAAACCGGAACATGTTATTGCCTCAACTTTTTGATGCTTCTCTGTTATTATTTGACAATAATTATTCTACTCTATCACGACTAGGTCCTATCGATGAATGTGAACTTCACATACTCTTCGACCTTCGTCGTTTTGAACATACTACGAATATCTGCGAGTGGTTTATTTGTGTGTATAATGTAACGATGCTGTGTGTTTTCTAACATTTGGTAAATATTGCTATCACGAGTGTCACCTACCACGGCATCCCGTCAGAGGACGGGCATTTTTGCTAGTAATAATATTTAAAATATTAAATTATATTTAAAATAAATCAATAAAACCAATACTGTAAAATGTAAGGTAATGTCATGTATACGTGAGAAGAAGTGCCTGCATCAAAGCAGGTAGTGGCGGCGAAATAAGTTTGTTTTCGGTGTTTTCCGGAATGCCGTTAATGTTTGTGCAGGTCGGGCACATTTCGGCAAGTCGTTCTAAAATCGAGGACCAGCTTCTAATGCTGGCTTACATATATCCCACTACAACTACGAAAGTTTTGAGAAAACTCCTTCTCATCTCAAGATACGTGTAGTCCCTAAATATGTTGTTGTTGTTCGTTTTAGATTATTATATTTGTATTGATTCATAGTTCGCCATCTAGCATCGACAGTAGGCCTACACAGGTGACGTGATCAGTTTTGTAAATTAAAATATTAAATATCGCCTCTCTTTTAGTTAGTGTATATTAGCTGAGTATTACGTCAGTACGAGTGAATATTATATAATTCGTAGTACTCGCGATTGTTAGAAACTTCATTCATAAGACGATGACGCAATACCAAGAGGTGACAATGTCAACACGACTCTAAGAGAGTCGTATCGCTGTGATAATAGACTATATTTAATTAAATTAGGTGGCGATTCATTACTAAATAGGTCAAAGTAGTCACCGGTATCAGAAAGTCATACGGCGCTATTTATATACATCTTGCTCGTAAAACTTTACATGTGCATGCAATAATGTTGTATTTTGATATCTTTTTAGAGCTAATTGATTGATTGGATGGTCGACGGATGAACCTAAAGACAATTTTCTGTTTTAAAGTGTATTGTTTTAGGACATATAATAAAGTATTTTTGATTTGATTTGATAGTTAAACGGTATACCCATGCTATTAATTGCATTGGCTCGATCAGCTAAAGTCCGTGCCAAGATGTATTTTAATCTTCACGTTCGTTGAGGTCACAGTGTGTGCGTGTGTGCGTGTGTGCGTGTGTGCGTGTGTGCGTGTGTGCGTGTGTGCGTGTGTGCGTGTGTGCGTGTGTTCGTGTGTGCGTGTGCGCGCCTGTGCGTGTGTGTCTGCGTGTTCCTGCGTTCTGTTTGCGTGTGTATGCGCGCGCGCGCGCGCGCGTGTGTGTGTGTGTCTGCCATGCGTGTGTGGAGAAGCTAATCAAATTAGTACGTACACAGCACTTAGATCTATACAATGATTGGTTGAAGGTTAAAAAAGAAAAGAAATTACTTCTTTAAGTGCGCAGTTGAGACTATTGGGAAATACCGTCTGAATAACACGATGCTGAGACGACGTGTTGAAGTTCAACTACACAAGGAGGAAGGAACATAATTATTATCACTGTTATTCTAGCATATAATGCAGGCTTGGGAATTTTATTGATTAAGAAAAGGGAATTTTAGATCGTTACGTTTCCTTTTTGCTTTCGTTTGCGCAAGTAGCCGTTAATTACCTTGCGAATGACGCAGTTCTGCGTGGCCATTCACTGGTTATTGTCGCCGGAAAGACCGTCATGTCAAAAAAAAGTTGTCGCCGGTGTCAGAATGTCATACGACGTTAATTAAAGGGTGTAACGTGTAGATTACGTTGGCGATCAACTAAAGGTTGGAAGGCGAGAATACGACGAACAATTCATTAACGTTTAGCCGCGAAAAAAAACATTTTCATAAACGAAATAGTGTACGGTGTGGTTATTTCTGTTGTACTTTGACACATATGAGGATTATTTGTTTATTACAGTGAATTTACAATTTCACTTTGCCATGGTTTTGCTGATCGTGTTTAAGTGCACCTGGAACTGAGTAAGCCAAAGTTGTTCGCGATGAAGACTTGCTCCAAATTTACGTTTGATGAGTTAGTAATACATTCATTAAATTAAAAACACCCGGACGGTAAGCGGGAAGAACGCCACTGGCCTATGGGCTGTTTCATATCAAGTTATAACCTTTGTGCCCGTCCACACTCGTAACGTTTCACTTTGCATGGACTACAGGATGTCCTATTTGGGATTTTACGGGGGGTGTGGCAATGTCCCAGAAGGGTAGTTTCATTTGTAAGAACGGAAGTTTTCAAGAGGACAAATACATACATGCACATACGCACGCACACACACACGCACGCACACACGCACATACACACACTTGCCATACCAATCGTCGTAAAATGGACCTTGGTTCTCTTAAGTTAGACCGAGATCAAATATAAATTTTAGGCATTGAATGGCTATGAAAATATTGATACAGTTTTGATCATGAATTTGCTCCCAAAATGTACTCCCTGTTATAAGACTGAAAGCAGTTTGCTCTGTTATGGAGAACGCTGCTCTGTCTACAACGGAAACTATGTTCTTGTGTATTTGTTCCCAGAAATGTTTTCTTTTTTAACAACATTTATTTTTGCCATTTTACGAATTTCCTCAAAAATTTATTTTAATGAAAAATACTCATTTTGATACTTGACAGTCACTAGTGCATTGCCCTGTTCTTGTGCAGTTGGCCCACTTCCACACGGATTTTGATCACAACTAGTTGCATTCTATGAGGAATAAATCTGGAATTTCCTCTCAATAAATTGCAATTTTTTTTATGTTTACCTTTTTACCATGGAACTGCCCTCTTAGGAATTTGTCTATTATGGCCAATGTTGCACACTGTGTTGTGAGTCTTTTCAAATACACTCACAAAAAGTGCAGGATTTGGGGAGCCAGTTGGCCTGCCTGGGGGGGAGGTGAAGAGGGCAATGCTCCCCATTTTGTATCTTAAAAACGGCCTGGTTGAACTTTCTTGTTTGGAAAGAAATGCAAATAAAAGTTGCGTTGTTCGAACGTGTGTTGTTTTCTTAGATATAATATTTATAATTACACAACATATCATGAACGCTATATTTGGGAAATGTATGCATAGTACTTCTTGGTGTCAATTTTGATATTATATCTACAGACTAATGTTTCTTCATGGAATTTACAGGCTTTTTTTATTTCAGTCGTAGCTGTATTAACTACCCTTGTAGTGTTTGTAGTTTTCGATATTTCCATTTCGCCTATATATGTATATATATATATCCGTCATGTTTTTTTCTGGACGGTTTTCTTTGTTTTTCATGGGAACACATCGATCGATGATGCTCTCAATGTGGTATTTTAATAGGTTCAAACATTTATTTTATACTGATCTATTTTTCGCTAACGTGGTCGTAATAAGCGACACAGGGTGGTTGCCATGAGAATCAACGATAACTTGATCGTATTAAAAGGCTTGTTTGTCACAAGCGTAAACACAACCGTGATCGTAATAAGCGACACGATCATCTGTCATAAGAGTCAACGCAATGTGTTTATGTCTGCTGTTATAGACTTAATCACTATACTAACTAATCGGTGTAGACAACGTCTGACGCGTGGCTGTATTCAATAATGCACACCACGCTACGAGAAGACCTCTGTCAACTTGCGACATTCACATCGATTGTCGTTCAGTTTAATTTGCAAATATGCAAGACATCTAAGCTTATTAACACAATCGTGAAAGTCGATGTTGTTTAATCAATAACCACGCGAACACTCCGCAGAAGAAACAGTAGCACACATGGTATAGGCGCTGTTCTTGTATAACGCGTTTGTTTTTCTTTAGGAGAAATTTCAACACCAACACAACTTCTATGGGAAGCATTAAGTAAGGTTGCAATGAATGCGCAAATGTCGTTTATATGATTACTCGCACCACTGTCTGTAAACACGTACGCATTTGCACAACTCAGTGAAGTGTTTCTCTCCTGCCGAACCCTTTTGTATAGCAACGCGTAACCGCCTCCCAGAGAAATTGCGTTTTTGTTAGAATGAAAAGGTCTGTGTGTGGGGAAGCGTAAACAGCCCACCTCTGGGTGATACCCGAACTGTGCTGCGTAAACCAGTATACAGGACCTACCTAATTACCCTACCTCGACGTAGACGGCACTTACATCCTCTACGGTAATTGAGTCCGTGGCAGGGGCCTACTCGATGGGTGGCTCCCCGACTGTTGCTATATAAGCAGGTTCATTCATCATCCTGTGCAACAGGATGAACGCAATTAATTAGTTGGCCGACATTTCCATTCCCGGAAGTGGCGAACCTACTGGTAATACTATTGTTACAATTTGTATCTGTTTACCTTGGTAATTACAGTTGTGTATCTTTCCTTGGGGGATGATCAAGGACTTTGATATTCACAAATGGGTCGCAGTAGTAACATAACGTACTCCATGGTAAATTGACCATGATATGAATTTACTATGACGTATTCTGAACCCATAATAATGGAGTGTCGTAACCTCCCTGTGGTCCTTCGATTTCAATTTTTCGAACACCTAGTTTGACGGATACCTGTTGTAGTATTAATATAATACTCATGCTCTAAACATTTTGCAAGGCACTGGGTACCAAATTATTCTTTGTTGCTCAACGGTGTCAACTTAATTTGTATGCCCATTCTTTCATTATGTTTCACTCCTGTGACATAGAAACCATGTTTCTTTTGTCATAGCAATTTAACCGTAATTTTTCGTGTTAATACTAAGTACACATCGGGTCTATCCATAATTACTTCGCTCCAACCGTTTTCTTTGTACAAATCATAATGCAATTTTACTGCGACAGCCATAACATGTACTGCTGAGAACAGATTATGGATGGTATTCAACTTCCTACAGCAAGAGGGAGTTCGTTGTGGGTCGTGCTAAAAGGACAGCGCACCAAGCCAGCCATTGAGTAGAGCGTCATTCCAGTATTATCGAAAGCCAAGAATGACTGAACAGTGATCGACGGAAGCTGTAACATGCAGACACTGGTAAACATGGTGTGACGTTCGAACCACTACCAAATGCGAAACATTGGAAAGATACGCAGGTATTTAGTCGTGATTACTGCCCAGGTCTCGTCTACGCTTTTGTGATCGCCGGAAGCTGTAACATGCAGACACTGGTAAACATGGTGTGACGTTCGAACCACTACCAAATGCGGAACATTGGCAAGATACGCAGGTATTTAGTCGTGATTACTGCCCAGGTCCCGTCTACGCTTTCATCACCTCAAAGCTGGATTTAAGGTGACGATGAATTACTGAGTGACCTTTCTGCAGGCCAGCTGGCCAAGCTAAAACGCGTGAAACACTATTGCCCCCGCGTGCGCGCGCGTGTGTGTGCGTGCGTGTGTGTGTACTTACATACTACCTGTCAATTTTCATAGTTCACAACAACAAAAGAAATGTAAAACTATCATAACTTTTGTTTCACATTAGGTAGCGTTGGCGGATTCACATGGCGCTCCGTTATACTGGGAGAGTTGTCGTGTGAACGCGTTTACTTAACTCTGTAACTCATTTTCGCCGAAGTAGATTTAGTCTGACGCGAGTGCTGTTGAACAGAGTTAGACAGCACTTCGGCCGCAAATCGACCTCTTCATAATTTGGTCTAAATAGGCAAAAAGACAATGAAAGAGCCGTGTTATGTGTTTACAAGGCACTTACGGTGTAAAACGACTACTGCGTGAGGCGGGCAGTGCACCACAGCACGCAATGTCCTGTTTTTAATACTATGTAAAGTAATGCCCATAACGATTTGGTATTTATAGTGATTGGATATGCATATGAAAACAACATCAACATGCGAAAATGTATCAACAATAATGCTTTCTGCTAGAAGACTAACAATTTATTGTTTTATTGAAAATGTAGCCTAACATATTGCCTGACAGATATGCTCAGTATTATCATAAAAGATATATTCTGCGTATTATGACCATTTAACATAACCATCTAAGGCAAGTGGCGTACTAACGCCATTCAATAACAAAAAAACTACTCATCGTTTCAGTTGACCCATTTTAAATTAAACGAGTTTCTTCGACATACTGAGATTATAATATAATTGCAGAACAAATTCAGTACATCCTTTCTTGGAAAATATTCACCAGATCAACGGACTCAGATGGCGCCCACAATTTGCACACGATAACATCCGAGAAAAACACAAATGGCACCACCTAGAAACGTGTAGAATAACTTACGCGTTTGAGGTTTGCTGCAGTGTAACTATGGTTATGGAGAAACACTTGAATTATACTGCTACATGGGTAGATCTATATTTGACACCTCAGCATATTATGATTGAGATAGCGTACGCTTTTTTGCAAAACGGTCTTTGAATGAAATATCAAAGAACGCAAAGGTTAGAAGTAGGCAAAGAAAAATGCATAGGCAGTGTAGATCAATACATGGTTTGAACACCAGATAATAATAACAAGGCAGCGGAACTCCCACGGGAAGAGCTTAATTTCGCACCAGTCAGCACGGAAATCCGAAATCCGAAAGGCGTTCATCGATCGGACGTCCAAGCCACATCCATTTGTACGTCTTCACGGCTTCTGCGACGTCGTATGAAGGTTGTGTGAACCGTGTTGAAACTTGTACACCTTTTGTAAGCAACTTTCCATCTCTTTTGCCCACTTTCGGAAAAACACGCCCATCACGTCTCTGTTTCTGTATTCGTGGGCAGAACGGCCGGTGTTTGTAGACGTCCTGTCGGTAGAGGTTAGACCCATTCAACACTCTCTGCGCACACTCGACGAAGTGCCAATCTTCGCACCCATATAGGTCACGGTTGACTGGACCGCATTATTGTCCAAGCATGCCTTCGTACAACGCTGACGTCCCACGTTTTCCCATGTACGCCGCCTATTCCAGGTAATGCCTTCCTGTTAACGACGGCTATAACGACACAATTTTGTGGACGGCCTAGATCGGCAACACAACACGATATACACGGCATCAAACAAAACTATTTTCCAAATAGCAACGTAAAACACCGGCGCAGTTGTCTCCATGTGTCTTGGAACAGATGCAACGATGAATTCAAAATATGAACTGTTTTGGCCAACATTTTTATCCAGTACATGAAAAACATTTATATCTGTTTCTTCAGCCGGTTTCCCTCATCACAAATCACGTTCTTTTATTTCCAAATAAGTATTATATAAATAGTTTAAATAATATCCGCAGTCGGTTTAATTAAAAAGTGCGTAGATGTGTTTAAATAGTCAAAATCACAGAACAGCACGCACCAAGAGGAAGAGAAGAAGCGGGATTTACAGGCCATGTGGAGAGAACGAGAAATTAAGATATTGTGACATCGGGAAAGACTGAGAGGGAAAGAGCCAGAGATGGGCTGACCGGTAGCTACTTGTGTTTGTTTTCCCAATTGTGTACACCATTAAATATAAAACAGCAATACAGCTTAAGTGTACATAATGTATAACGTAACTATGTAACGCAAATGTTATTATAATATATATTATATATATATATATATATAAAGCATTCGCAGAACAACTTCGTTGGTCTGTCTTATAAATTATTGTGTGTTTGAGTTTATATTTATTTTCAATGTGATTTTGTTTATGCTAGTTTGAAAAAATTAGGTTATAAAATATATGGTGTAGGAGACTCCTATTAAGTTTAGCAAATAGTCATTATAATTGGGGTCACATTGGAGGTTTAATAATTGTTATAGAATTAAAACCCTCGACAGTTTAATGTAGACTGGTAAGGAAGGAGCACAACATATAACTGTTGCAAGATATCTGGGTAGTGAAGTATCATTATCGCTGGGCGCCAGCAGCAGAATCAGCAACAGATGACGATCATGATGATGATGATGATGAAAAGAAACCTACTTTCTGAGGATTTTTACTGCAACCGTTTAATCAACAAAAACACATTTACATTATATTATTATCAAATGTTTCGAAACGCAATTAGTTGTACACCTTTTGTAAGTCACTCTCTATCTCCTTCGCCCACATTCAAAAACAACACGCCCACTCTGTCTCAGTTTTGTTAGTCTGTCTTTGTGTCTGTCTGTCTGTCTGTCTGTCTGTCTGTCTCTCACTCTCTCTCTCCCTCTCTCTCTCTCTCTCTCTCTCTCTCACTCTCTCTCTCTCTCTCTCTCACTCTCTGTCTCTCTCTCTGTTTGTTTCTCTGACTGTCTCTTTGTTTGTCTGTCTGTGTGTCTGTCTGTATGTCTGTCGGTCTGTCTATCTGTCTGTCTCGCTGAGGGCTAGCCTGATACTGGTCCTCGATTTTGTGCTTTCCTTCTGCTCCTGGTTTTTCTTCCACACTGTCGTCTTCACTCTCGTCTATCTCTCGCTCTCCACGCCTCTTCCATCGCCGCCAAATCTCTCTTCACACATCTTCCTAGGTCATTTGTGGTCTTCCTCTTCTCTCAGTCTGAGTGCACCAGGACTGTTTGTTAGCTACCCCCCTTCCACTAGCCAACTTAACATGACTCTTCACCAGCGATATCCTGAAACCCTCTTTCGCACCAACCTCATCACACAACTCCGCCGTAAGTATTACTGCTTCAAGCGATGTCTACCGTATACAACAAAGACGGCGCAGCTGGCCGGTGACAGCATGCGTTACGGGAGACAGGAGCGACTGCAAGTGGCCGTCATCAGATGACCGTTGGTTTGCGCGGTGGCGACAGGCGTGTCAACGCTCGAGCCGACCAATTGTCGCAGAGGGGGTGGCGTCTTGTGTCGTCACACCGATCGCGATGTCGTATAAAATAGCGAGCAACATGAGTTGCGGTCGCATTGTGCTTGCGTATCGCCAAGGATATAATGCTCGAGTCGTCCGAGCTGCTGCAGCCGGACCAGCCGGACAAAGAGCCAGAGACGGCAGCCGATTACATCATCATCTCCGCCTCGTCGTGAGACCCACTGCCACTGCGTGCGGCTACATGCGGAACCCAGACTGTGCGATCCTTCACTGAGCCCCTCGACCGCTGTAGCTACGCGCCAACGATAATTCGGTACGTGCTTCGTGTAGATGTTCCCTCTACCCCTGGGTAGAGCTGGTTTCCCCTTCTGTTTTGTTCCCGTCTCTGCTCCTGCACTGGCGTCTCCACCACCAGTCTCCACCCCTTCTCTCTCGCTCTCGTTCTCCGCTGCACTCACAATCCCGCTAAATCTATCTTTATACAATCCTCTAATCTATGTCGTGGTCATCCTCTTCTCCTATAGACATCCACAGTGAGGGCGTCCACTTTCGTTGGCAGCTCTTCCCATTCGTTCCACGTGTCCAGTCCACTGTAACCAAACATTTTGGTTGTGTTAACACATACCGAAGTACTTATCTTTTTAATATTGCTTTTGCTCCTTTGCGTATCCACCCATCTAATGACAACTATGGCGCTGTGCATCGGTTTTGTTTTTGATGCGTTTCTGTGGTCGGGATTCCGAAGACTTTGTTGCAGTTAAAGTTTTTATATTGTTTTGCACCGCATTAATTATTTTGATTAAAGTGTATACGTGGCAATTCACTTGTCCTTGTAAGAATCGTTAGCAAAGCACTAGGGCAGAATGTAGAACACTTCTAAACTTGTAATAAAAAAGTGTGTTCGACAATTTGCGGGAGGTTGTGACCACCCATTTCTCTTCCGAGCTCTTTCTCGCTGTTGTCTCCTTAGCCGATCGAAGGAAAGGGGTTCGATCTACCTACCGATCGCCGTTTCGTTGGGAAATTTCGTTTACCCCACGTTGCCTGTGTTTATTCAGTAGAATCCGCTGATGCTTCTACCCGGTGTCTACGTCAGGGAAACTAAAAATGGTTTCCATGGGAAATCTGTTTAAAACATACTCTAGTTTTTTATGAACCTGCTGATTCTCAGAAATAGTTATTTTTAAAAAGGTATAACTTTGCACACGCTCTCTCTCTCTCTCTCTCTCTCTCTCTCTCTCTCTCTGTCCGTGAAATTGGGCACTAATTCGTCCGTTTCCAGTCAACGGCCGCCGCCTCAGTCGAAACCGAAATAATACACCATGACATCGCGTGCAAGACTATCATTAGCAATCTATAAGACTATAATTGTCCATCCATTTAGAACCATCTGTAGGTCGGATGGCGCTCTAACCCTGGGATGAACGTGCTAGATTTCATATTTTATGTTCGCTTAAATGTTAACTGGTCGTCACGACTTGTAGTACATAGATCATCTACCCGTTGTTTAAGGCTCCACATCTGTACTTCAGACGGTCATATGTTACAGTTAAACGTATTATGATTACGTGATGTGCTACTAAAGATGGCGGAGTTCCCTCTGTTAACGAGAGCTCAAATGTTAAAGGTTGACCGAGTCGACGAATTATATGGTCGTATGTTAATTATAAAGAGTTGTGTAAGTCGTGTGCAGACAACACAAGAACACTGCTGTATATAGCGTTAGGTAACTTGTAACATAACTATAATTTAGTTTGTGTGTGGGTGTTTGTGCGTGCGTGTGCGTGCGCGTGCGTGTGGGTGTGTGCGCGCGACATAGCGAGAATGCGTATGTATGTACGTAAGTTAAACTTTTCCTACTAGACGTTTTGCTTCTCATGCGCCAAACTGTCAGTGTTAGATCTACGACCCGTGGGAAGAATAGTAACGTTTTTATTTTGTCGAAATAGTGGGTTCTTGCTAGTCAAGTGCTCGCACCAGACTTTAAATGGTTGTTCGCAACGTTATGCGTGTTTTCTACCATTGCTCAAAATTACGCAGTGTCGACCGTTCAGTTTTGGGACGTATTAAGTAACTCGCAACAATTGTAAAAAAACTTGCGTCATCTTTGACAAATTTCTGGTACGAATTCTTCCGGAAATCGTCTTCTGCTTCTGTATGTATGTAGTGCAAACGGAGGATGGACATTTTTGTTAGTGGTCCCAGTTGTCCAGATATTTACTAATGTGCTGCTATGTTTACTATTTTAAAGAAGATTTGTCATAGCATTGATACATTCAGTATAAATTCAGTCCAACGTATCTTTGAGTTCTTGTATGACAATGACAACGAAGTCGTAAATATCCACGAATCGGAATTGAGTCATATATCTGTACACCTGTACCATACGTTCACCATATGTGTTCTCTAACGCACCATTATTGTTATTATGATGATACTATTTATGTTATGCATCTGTGTCAAACTGGCGAAAAAAGATCGCACCCCGGTAATTTTATCACGACAGAATCAAAAAGTGTCGTATATCAACATCGGGTCTGGTCAGGCAAGACATTTCGATTGTCTTAAACCTAATTTTTATTTAACGGTCCTAATTTTTTTTAATATAGGCCTACCATTCTTAACATTGGAGTAACATATTATGTTGAAAGTTGCCTGTGAAATTGCGTTAAATAAGTGTAAGTCAGAACCTTTGTTCGCAGTTTGAATGTTGCGCCAGCAAACTGTTAAAGTTGTAAACAAGACATTCGACTAATAAACAACCACCATTGCCACTTGTTGTTGAGGCAGGGCGTTACTAACCGCAAGGGTCTATGAAGTAAGGTCGTTTCAATACTCCTATCGGAAAAGTGGAACGAGTGAAAAGGTTTTATGCTAATAATAACCAGCCCTGGCAGATTCCAGTTAAGGGAACAGAAAATCTCGCGTTAAGGTGGAGCATATATTAATACATATAATAATACATTTATTCGTACTAAAAATTGTACAATTCGATTAAATCAATGTATATAAGTTACTGTGTATATAAAACAGTAAGCAATGAGCGCAGCTCATCAATGGCTAAAAAGAAGTGCTACCCGCATTATCTATATTATGTAACACATCTTTTGCAAATGAGACTCTACATACTAGTTCATCATCTAGCCCCTCCTGGTGGTGGTCTTGAATCATACCATAAAACTGATTAGACTTCATTCTAAAGAATGTCATTGCATCAAGTTTGAATTTGGACATGATATAGTTAAAACTTTAGACATATATGACTCACGAACTTGAAGGGCTAGATGAGAGAGCATTTTCAAACTGGAGTTACTGCATTTCAAGCAACTCTGCATAAATTGTACCATTCGATTCATAATTTGAATTTGAATCGGTAAACAGTCTGCTAAAAGTGGCACCATATTACAATGCGTGCAAACTGGTATATCAGGTAACAGTTTTCTGATACCTTTGCGCCAAGTAGTATAAAACATATCAAGATGTTTGTTTTGTAAGTTCCACAGACATACACCATAGAAAGATGTACAGTACGACCTTGTATGTCTCTCAGTCTGTCTGTTTGTCTGTCTGTCCATCTGTCTGTCACACATGCACACGTGCACACACAAACAAACGCACGCACGAATGCACGCACGCTCGCACGAACGCACGCACGCACATACACACACACACTCACTCACTTACTCTCTCACTTAGTCATTCAATCACTTTTCGGTGGGACACGTGCGTCTCCAGATGCGTCTTACAATTGACAACACGCGGAAGACGTAAAACGGTGGATTCGTTTTATAGATTGTACATTCGTTGTACGACGGGTTGCCATCGACCGAATGGTAGCAACTCAAAGATTTCAACAGTATCGTTAGCAAATGAACTAACATTTGTGTGTGTTCATATTGTTACTGAAAAGTCGTACCTCGTTTTACGGCCACCTTGGTAATGCAGCCACATCGCAATTATAGTCGCACAAGGACAGTCCGAAATCGTTTCCACAAGAACGTACAGGAAAACTACAGGAAATTAATCCGACTAATATATGATCACCTCGCTAATCTTCCGAGGAGACCTCAGTAAGGATGTTCCAGTTCGTACTAGTGTTTCACGCGAAGATAAACATTATTGTAGATTTCTGTTGCATACGCTCTTCTAATGGTCGAAACAAGGCCAACAGGCGTGCGACGAACGGTGTGACGTGACGTACGATTAGGCTAATTGACCCGTAGATGGCTAAGGGGCGGTAAGCACGCAAACATGCGCGGGTGAGCCCGTGTGTACATAGCAGGCGCATACACAGGCGTTGCTCAACGTAAACATTAATGTACCGCGGCGAAAATCATCTTTCGTTCTTTCTAAAAACCGCGCATACGCGATTCATGCGTTGGATGCCATTACGGGATCTGCACGGGAGCACAGTTCCTCCAGAATGTAACAAGCATTAGATTCCTGGATTACTTGTGGACTTCCATTTGCGTCTCTGTTCGCGGCTTTCTCAATCCCGTTCGCAGTCGTTGATACACCGGTGTCACGGGCCGAGATTAGACCCGTGTCAAAAGTAACACTATGTCAGTAGTAGACGTTGCGCTAGCAATACGTCTATGTTTACAGTTTTAATTGTTAGGATACTTAATATAAACACAAATGTAATAACTTGTGCAATTATTTGTAAAAACAAATAATAAGAACAACATCAACATGGAAGCTAATACTTGGCCATTTCTGGCATAGTCAGTACACGTTTGCCTACTCGTGGTACGTGGTACGTAGTACGTGGTACGTGGTACGTGGTACGTGGTACGTGGTACGTGGTTCGTAGGGAGCAGCTCGGATAACATACTTTGTTACATGCTCATTTTTGCGTGTAGTTAGAATATGAGTGTTACGGTGAATGTTACGGTGAGTGTTACGGTGAATGTTACGGTGAATGTTACGGTGAGTGTTACGGTGAGTATTACTTGTCTGATCAGAATCACTGTAAATGGAGAAGTTTCACCATGCCTGCGTATTAGGACGGGTCTGGTTTTACGAAGGACATAACGCAATAAGCGCTGGGTCAGAACACGAAATAGCGATATAACACGATGTGTCTCGGAATAAATATCTTAATAAGACGCTCACACTGACACGTTAAAAGCTGTTTAATAAATAATTTACAGATGAAAACTTTGATATATTACTGATAGTATATGTTAATGTTCTTCTTCTTCCAATACGTATTTTGAGTTTTGACTCAGCACTAGCCACACGTACGAGCTGGCGCGTGGCTGGCTGATTCGTTTATTCAAACATTGGCAACACGGTACAAGAACAGACAACCGAGTATATATACACATATTATATATACAACCATATACGCATCTATATATTTGATGCGATATAATTATATATAATCTACAAAACACCATATACACAAAAGGGTGTTTACAATGTTTGAAGGGGGTAAACACGAAGTCAGTGACTTTTATGTAAGTTCCCCCTGACAATGATATTAACTTAAAAGTGTTAGGTTTCCCACACGTGTACTTGTTTCCTTTTTCACACACTATAATCAATACATATTGTGCATGATTCAATACGTTAACAGTTACATTTTCACAGTAATATATTTGTAAAATAGACGGTTTTTGTATTTAGTTTATTTGTTAATGTTAATGTCATTGTGAAATGTCCGCGGAGCCGTTCTAAATCATGATTAGCTCTCAACGAGATATACATCCTTTTGATATAAAACCTGTTTAGAGGTGTTTGTAAAAAGTGTCAGCCAGTGTGGGTTTTTTAAGCCTCGATTATCCAGTCCCCACGAGTTGATAGCTGTGTTTCGCCCCTCACAGCCTAGCGAGAATCGGTTAAGCGAGACAACGGTTTTTGGTGAGGTTTAATAGATGAGTAGGCTCTGTAATTAATGCTCCCTCAGCTGTGTAGGCATATATATATATATATATGAATTATTTTTGTGCGGGAATCGAGAGAAAGCACTGTCTAAATGTATCGAATGACTGGTTGATAATAAGTTATTGTGTGCATGTGTTCTACACCGTGTAACATTTAACTATTACATATCGTCACTAACTTGGTTCATGTTTTATTGCCTTTTTAATACTTGATTGATTATAAAACAATGATCCGTTTTTAATGCCCTCTTTTGTCAGTATTTAGCAGATACTTTATTTTATATAAGTTACGTCTGTATAAATGTATATTACAATTACATATTATTATTATATTATATATTATTTCATTTTATTTTTAATTTATTGTACTGACTATTTTTTTACAAACGCCTCTAAACAGGTTTTATATCTGGATATACGGCGCTAGACAGTTGTTTTAATTGAAGTCCGCATGTTCACAGCGATGTGTCGTTTTGTCGCAGATATGCACGGAGAACAAGGTCGCACGCTGCTGCTGACGTCGTGCCTCGTACTGGCCGCCCTCGTTGGGCTGTCGGAGGGCGGTTGGGAGCGGGTGTGCTCCTTCGACGATGCAAGCAGTAGTCAAGGGGTGTGCGGCAAACAACTGGCGGGGGTGTTGTCCCTTGTGTGTGGACATCGTGGATATCAGGGCGTCGAGAAGAGGACGGAATTATGTGAGTATTAGTGATATAACAATAATGACAATGATTCTTCTTCAGTTCAGCATATCTCTGGGAGACATAGCTGCCCGGATAATCCTACGATACGCTGCTCTGTCTGCCGTTCGTCTCCCTGCTCTCACGATGTCGTCTTCCAACCAGTCGCTGATGTCCTGCTCCCATCTTCTCACTGGTCTTCCCGTTCCTCTCTGTCCCTCCACATTGCCTTCTTGGATTGTTTTCTCTAAGGAATTGTGTCTTTTGATGTGGCCAAAATAACCCAGCTTTAGTCCTTTTATTCTATTCACTAGTTGGCAGTTCTTAATGTATAATATTTTAAGGATCTTTCCATTGGTTATTTTTGTTATCCATGGCACTCTTAGGACTTTTCTGTAACATTTAATCTAAAATGTTTGTATTCTTTGTATTCAGTGTCCACGTTTCGCTCCCATATAGAACTGTTGGGAAATGACAATGATAATAATAATAATCGTATTATTATTATTAATAACGAAATAATAATAATACATAAATAAACTTCCTTTATCCCTAAATCCTTGCAAACCAAGCTTCGAGGCACATCAAAACAAAAGAGTCAAAATAGATAAGTAGTATTATAGTTGTCCACATGTGCATGGAGCTAAAGAGGGAAGACCTGGTTAAATAGGAATTCTTTAAATTACGGCAGAATTATGCTGTATGTTTCCACTGATGTAATATGGAGCGAATTCCAAAGAGTCGGAGGAGCAACCAGGAAAACCATATTTCCAATGTTGCTATATTAATTTTACTCTAAAACAAACGGTAAACCAGAACTAGAGGATCGAAGCTGTATAGGCTTTCTTACTTTTCAATGCGGTTACAGGACAAAATTCCCTTCTCAGAATAACTTCGCACATCATAAACCAATTCAAAAGATACACCCTACGCACAATTTATTTCAAAACATGACCGTCCCTTTAACCTAGCTGCACCATTGGCGACATAAACTCGATGAGAAGAAGACTGTGTTGACGGTACACGCCTTGTCAGCCAATCAGCCTCTAGCCATAATAACACCAAACACATGGGAATCTAAGCGCAAAAGGTAACACCGGCGTGGTGCAGGTGTAGGAATGCACGCTTCAACAGTGGATGTCAGCATCAACAACTCTCTGCGAGTCATTATTGTATGCCCACGACCAGCAATGAGTGAAAGCGTCTAGCGCTTGCAGGTATTGCGCCATACACACTCAGAGACGCAGCGGGATTGCTGGTTTGGCAATGCACAATGACACCCGTCACTTAGTGCAATGGGTTAGACTCCAATGTCTTGCTCTCGGAATGCATTTACCGGACAGGCACATGAAATCACGAATTATCTGTGTCCAAACGAAACCACGACTCACTGGGTAGCGATAAGATGGAGACAGGGCGGGCATCCAAACAAACAGCTATGCAGGGTTCAATTACACCTGCCGAAACTTGGGCAATTTCGTTCACCTTACGTTGCCTGTGAGAAAAACTAAAAGCTGTTGGCCCGTTCTATCTGGTGTCTATGCCAGTTAAGCATGGCCTATGATATTTCATACGGGGGTAAACGTGTAATCTGACGTGGACTCACAGAGTGGTGGTCTATATCCCACTGGATCTTGCTCCCAGTGGTCGGAGCTATTTCCCGGGCGGGCGTGCGAGAGGCGCCTAGCAGGCAGTGTATACGACAGCAATGTTATTGTTGAATACCTAAAGGGGTCTACTGTTAGTTTATAGTAGTATATAGAGCCGCTTTAAAGCATGCATGTAAAAGGTATCATGTGAAACAAAACACTGCCACTAGCGCCTACCAAATCTGCGACGCATCAAACTGAGAAACTGAAAAAGGACAGCCGCACCTGATGAGAGAGAGAGAGAGAGAGAGAGAGAGAGAGAGAGAGAGAGAGAGAGGCAGGAATACAGACAGACAGAGACAGAGAGAGAAAGAGAGAGAGAAAGAGAGAGCAAACTCAATGTGTTGACAAACATGAGAAGACAATTAGGACATCCACCTGCGACTTTGTTGATAATTACAGCTACTCGCTCTCTCACACTCGTAGCGTGTATATCGGTAACGACGACAAATGACAGTCACACCTTTCGACTGGTTGTTTTGGAGTCGATATGCGTCGCAGTTTCACAGAACACACTATCGGCACAGACGAAATATGTAGGCCTACATTCAGACACAGACGCGAGCTTAATTTAACCGAAAAGAATTGAGTTACTTGAGCAAGATGTATTTTCATTTGTGTGACTCACGCACTCTCGCGAACGCGCATCTGGTATCAACGTTTCACTGTCGCAGCCACATTCCAGTCACGCATATACAATTTCCGACTTCAGATATTGATCATAGCATGGTCCTGTGGATGGAAAATATCCTACAGATTGATCAAGGCATGTCATACTATGGGTGAAACCAGTCAAACAGACGTATCAATGCATTTTGGTGGAACCCGTCATCTGTATATTAATACTCTATATTTAGATCACACACACACACACACACACACACACACACACACACACACACACACACACACACACACACACACACACACACACACACACACACACACACACACACACACACACACACACACACACACTTGCAAATACACGAGGAACGGACAGCGTGCCTTTAACCATGCATTGATTTAACGTAAAACAGCTAATAACGGGATACATCACCCTGTCTCGCACCTTACTGTAACGTCATCCATAATGAATCGGCATTTTTGTTCGACTGGGACGCCCCTAGCTGGTCACGTGACTGCGTTGGCGTGTTGACGCAGAGTACTCAAACGTATTTCTTCGAAGACTCGTTATTTTCTGCGAACTGCCTTCGTTATCTCGTTGTTGACGCTCACAAGATTGGAATCTAAGTAGCGATACGCTAATTATGTTATCAACTTGCATCTGCAAATTGCTGCATTTGGCTTGTAATCTGGTTGAATCTCGTATTAAAACTCTGGCTACATTTCATGTTAATATATTGTTAAAGGCACGCCAACTGTTCCTAATTTAGTAAAATTTATTTATATATCATTCATAAATGTATTGGTGGTATAGTTTCCGCCAAATTGCGATTAATTAGCCCATAAGACTTTTTTGCAATTTTAATGTTGCGTTCGCAGTATGTTCAAATTGTAAACAAAACATTCCTATTTAAAACATATCCTATCGGCAATACTGCGAACACTGGATGAGTTAACGGTATTTGATATTCGGCGCGTTCGCGCGGTGCCCATATTTAATACAACTGAATCAGCCAACTTCCTGCTAACAATTATCCCCCGTTGTTTATTCCTTGTAACGGAACAACCTCGCTTTAAATCATGCTTAAACTGAGTTTGCTACTGATCCACCAGTGACCCGTGGATGTCTTCAAGAAATTAACCATAATATTGTCGCTGTATCGTTACTGATCTACCGTTGACTTGTTGCCAATAAATGTCGCCATTTAATCAAACTCCGCGATCGTTGATGTCCAATTGGCATCGTTTAATGGTTCTACACAGATTAACTTCTCTCGATTACAGGAATAACGGATATTCGAAGTAAGAAGAGAATTTTCATCAATGGCACGTAGCGACCCAATGATGAGTTGTGTCGTGTTAATAGCCGGCGTTGGCGACTTCAGTGGCTACTACAACCTTATAGAAACAGGCGCACGCTCGGTTTACGCTTACCGATAATGTGTGATTTTGCAAAGCCAACTGACTAATTAGCGATTTCGTGTATAAATCAAATTAGCCGATACACACCTTGCATTCCATGAATGGTAATTGAGTCTCGCTTTATGACCATTGACACCACTCAACACTAAGGCAATGTATCCGCAAATACAGCAACAATAATTTCCTCTTTGGCGTTTCCATGTGTTCATTGGCAAGCCGTACATTGAACAGTGGGGCACATTAGGAAGTTCAGCCCAATATCAACGTTGGTACTTGTCTGTTTGTTTACCTATCGTATGAGATTGCGATTGACAAACCATTTATATATTGATGCGTCTCTGAGTTTGGTTTCCGTATCTGCGACAAAACGACACATCGCTGTGAACATGCGGATACTAATTAAAACAACTGTCTAGCGCCGAACATCCGGATAAAAAAAGTTTAGAGGCGTTTGTAAAAAATAGTCAGTACAATACATTAAAAATAAAATTAAATAATATATAATGCGGAATAGTAATATAGAAGTTACTTTATTATTATGACAGTATTTGTTTGTGTTATCTAATGAGCTGTCGTGGATAATAAACAAGCAGTATTAAAATTAAGACAACCGCTACTATTTCGGTTCTTATAACATGACACCAAGGGGTACTATTTACCGCCAGCGTTTTGCGTACTTTTCTCTGATTGAAAAACACGCACTTCGCGATTTGTGTGGAAGAATGAAATATACGCAATGCAATGTATCCATTTACGTGTGTTTCTTTATTGGTCACCGCTTTCCCCTTCCTCTTTGTCCTCTTTCCCTAACTAAAGAAATTTAAATAAAACTAGTGGAATGCCTGCTTACGTGTTGAAGAATAGTGATTATACATTAACATCAATATTACACAACAATAGTTTAAAATGTAGTCAATTTAAATAGGTATACACAAGTTAAATATGTTAATTATGCGTGTTCTGTTTAATAACCAAAATAAAGTAACGTTAGTGTTGTTATTGTTGCTTTTGAACACTGGTTCATAGTTACAGTTGCCGGAAATGAAACATGAAATATGTTATAGGTATGCTACAATTTTTGTTCGACAGTCGCAGTATCTAAACGGATCTTGTTATTGTTCCAGTGGCTGTAAAGAAGCGCGACGCGGAAGGCAAGTTCTTTCTGCCTAAACAAAAGGCACTCGAGTTCCTAACTAAGCGGAGCCAAGGTTGGCAGACGCAGGGTAAGTTCTTCCGCGGCATCACGTGCGAATGCTGTCAATATCATTGCACCCTGCCGGAACTAAGGCAATACTGCGCCGAACCAGTATACGACGAGAAACGAACGTTTTGGCCGAAACACCGGGAACGGTCAACCGGAAATGGCGTCGCCGACCGGGACGAACAGGCCGCAGCGGAACCAAACACTGCACAGAAGACGTACCGCAATATACGACCTATAGCGTCTAGATCAACCGAACAACAACTGCGCTCTCGCCATGTGCGTTCAACCTGACGTTTCGTGTTCTGTCGCAACAGTGAATTTGAACCGTCGAGTGCATCGATACGAGCCGCGTGAACCGGCCAGCGACGAGCCTACACCTACAGCACTGTCTTGTCGGCAAACATTCGCGTTCTTCCGGCTCTGGCGCACTAGATCGGAGCTGCAACATCTGCCGCCAATCTGTGTCCTCCGGCACCTTCGGAAACGACTAGGCAATTCGCGAAATTGTTTAAGTTGGTTGTCGCACACACAACCTTTCCGTTTGATTTACACAACATAACTAATGCCCACAGTTGTAACGTAAAATAACTAATCAATAACGCAGTTGGCTAGGCACCTTGCGAGAAATCTTCATCTTACTAATAATCCGAAATACTCATAAGAAATTATAAGTTCCAACCTGAAGCAATGTCGTGAATTGCCTATGTGTTTACAGTAATACGTATTGGCTCGCATGTAATAATTTGACAGTTATGCGCTCTGCTAACAGCAGAACGAAGTTGTGTGTGACTGAATCAGTGAGACTGCGACTAATCATAACAACAGGGACGCATACAGCTACGTAAATGCTGAGCGCGGCGTTTAAATCTAACATGTGCTGTAATATGTAGTGAAATTACAGAAAATCTAGTCTTCACGAAACGAACGTTGTGTATTCATCATGCTGGGTGTTCATCTGGCTGTTTTTATAATCAAGCCAAAAAGAAGCTATCTCTGTTCCTGTTACATGCACACGTCCAAAAGCGGCGAATCAAAGTAAAGGGGGAAAATAGCGCGGTTGTTTCCTCGTACCTCTTGCATGGTGGTGAATACCGGTAGGCTTGGCAGTTTTGAAGGCGAAAACAACTACAACTGATTATGTGTGTTTAACCATGCAATGGTTTAAATAATGACAGTGTTCCGCAAGACTGTACGAGGAAACAGTCGCGCTAGTTTCTTTCGTTATGAACTGCTGAGAAACGGACAATCGACCGCCGAAGTGGACGCAATGCGCTACCCAGCCGTCAGCGAGGTCGCTCCAGCTATTTATTCATATGTACTCATATGCCATATGCACAGTCATAAAAAGTTGTTCTAATAAACATACACTAGAATATATATATCAATTACTTGCACTCATGGTGATGATTATTAGTGGATTGTTATTTCTTAGCGCGCACGATCGCTCGCGCGCACGAATGAACGCACACACGCACGCACGCACTCACTCATTCACTCACTCAGTCATGCAAGAACGCACACATTATTTAAACCAACAACCGTATGTTGTACGTGTTTAGCATTACGAACCTAACCAACTTTATTTACGAATTCCACATAATGTGAATGCCGTTATATTTGATAATTACAAAAGCGTCTGCTACGAAGCGTTGTCTTTTGTTGATGTTGACCTGGAAAACCCTGTCGATTAAACGCTTAATATAGTTACGTGTTTCTTAGGGCTTGATTTATAGGCACATGTTTCAAGTGTTACATGCGCGCTCATATTGTTCCGACCGGTGTATATCAGTCGGTCCTATTAAAGGTATTGGCACGCTATACGTCGCCACCTGTGTCATTCGTTCCTCTAAACGGCGCTCTACTTCACCCACACGTAAGTTGACATCCTCTCTGAAATCGACATAACATTGTATAAACATCAAGCGAACTAACTGCACCCCCATCGTCATTACACAAGTCATCATGTAGGGAGTGACTACTTATGCGAGATTATGTTTTGTTTACAGAACATTTATTCAAATGCAGATCTGCAGTTCTGAGAAGGCTATATTTAGCGCGCTTAGCCATGTATTCCACTTTCCCGTAGTTCCGACCGAGCAGCCACATGCGTCTTAGTTGGCCTATCGTTGACATTAATTGGCGTCACCATCTGCTTTCTCCACAGTGCTGTCGCAGCAAGACTAAATATCCACAGTTTGTTAGTATATCTATATAGTAGGTCTATGTTTATCGATATTGAGAATCATCGTCTGGTATATGTACAAAACAAACCAGTCAATTAATTGCCTTTAAAAGAATGCGCCATTGGACAAAATTAAACGTTGAACGAAAGAACCATTGAACGTATAGACTTTGAACGAATAAGCCAATGAGCGATTTGAATGAACGATTCGGTGCAAGAAACATGTTTCAAACGAATGAGACAGGGACAAATAAAATTTGAAAGTGAACGACATTGAACGAATAAACTTAGAACCAATGATCCAGTGAACGAATACATTTCGAGCGAATGAGGCTAATAAGTTAACAAATAAACTTCGAACGAATTATATTGATAAGCCAGTGAATTTAGATACGATTTGAGATGAGATTGTGAAAGAACGAGCCGGTAGACGATACAACGAACACAGTGCATAAGCAATCACTTCACCGAGAGGTAGGATCTAGGTGCATAACGAACTGCAGACATCACTATGATATATTTAAAGTAACAGCATTTCACAATGGTGAATAGGTGATATCTGAAGTGTAAAGAGCAGTGCGAGAGATCGGATACCGAGTGCACTGTCTCGTGTACATTGTCTAGAAGGAGCTTTTAATCAACCCATACAACTGATGATCAACTCACTTACGGCATATAGGGCAGCCTTAAATTGTGCACCCGCCAGCACATTTTCCCCTGGAAGGTTAAACAATTCCACCATTGTACAATTTCGCTATAATAATGTTTCAAGACCAGACTACCAACAGGCGACTGCCAGTGGCAATAATTATATACACGCAGATGATGTAGTTTACAATGCTTCTATCTACGTGGTATGCAGTGCTTGGACACACCTGCGTACGTAGTTAGTTTCTTTTATATTTTGTATAAGTTCAGTAGTATATGCCAGAGGACGCTACATGCTTACAAACGCACGGGATGATTTCCCTAAGTATTCATACCGGACGTTTAACGAAGTTAACGGAACTTGAACGTTCGGTGCCCGATGTAAAAAAAGCGTCAAGGATAAGAGCACAACACATAAATAGTACACACACGCTTACTCGATTATAGCTAGACGCACAAGTAACTAAAATTTGACAATACGTGGCACGCATTTCTACAAGATACTTAATTTAAACGCATTTTTTTTGTTACACAGCTAAGAATTGCAATTAACTTTCAACGTTTCGACTGCTATTGGCAGTCTTCACCAGAAACTGGTTTCTTCTTCCTCTGTTCGCCATATGGAGTGGCTAGCAGATTGTTACATACGTGATTCAGTCTGTACCCCCTTGTCTCGGTTCACGTTTGGTCTTGTTTTCCAGATGGCCTCCTTTATTTCTTGCGCACACCTGTCATTCTCTCTGTCGACCATTCTCTCACTCTCCCAGTCTAGCACACAAATGTTTCTGTCGGCATGATCTGTTATAACCGATAGTAATTTTTTAGTGACTTCTAATACGTAATTGTGGTGGTGCCGGTGCACCCATGAGGAAATTCTAAGATGGTGGCTGTGTCAGGTTGTGGTGATGAAGTCACGTGAGCGGAGAAAGTGCCTCCTGGCGGAACGGGTAGGAACGGACGTAGTGCCTCCTGGCGGTACGCGTACCGGATACGTGTGTGAGGGGTAATGAAGGGTATGTAGTGGTAATTAATGAGTAATAAGGGGTAATCAAGGGCTAATTGTGGGGTCACCTAGCGGGTGTGTGCGTGAGTGCGTGTGTAAGAGTAGATTCCCGCGTCTTATCGTTTATTAATGAACAAAGGTAGTAACTAAGGGTATGTAGTGGTAATTAAGGAGTAAATAGGGGTAATCAAGGGTTAATTCACCTAGCGGATATATGCATGCATGTGCGTGTGTAAGAGGGAGAATAACACGGATTTAAACATACACCGTATATATGCTACATGTAAGTTATTAACATGTTTGTGGTATATTGTCAACATAAGAATGGTGAGTCACGTCTGCTTAATAATGAGATGACGTAGTGTCATGCGTATTAATGACGTTGATTTTAAAACACACGCGTTATGGTTCAGACGCGCACAGAGATCCATACATTCAAAAGAAAAACGGCGCCAACAACTACAGGAAGACCCCCCTCGACCTCGAGTCTTCACACAGACACTTCGGAAAACGGGATGGGGCCACCGCTGACGACGTCATCAAATACGATGTCAACAGCAACTACCCGCTCATCACCGCATCCTACTCAAAGGTTTTTAAAAATCACCCGCCATTTTAATCACATCCGAGCATTTTCTAAATACTGGTCGCTGATTGGTCAATTTTATGCCATTAAAATATTGTTGTTACCCCTAATTACCCTTCATTACCCACCGTTACCCTTTAATTACCCCTAAATACCCATTAGTTACCCCTAAATACACACAATTACCACTTAGTTACCCCTTAATTACCCCTAATTACAACCTTTTATCACGTTGGTTAGCGACCAGGTGTCATGTTACTCTACCCCACGACCACATGTGACTCGTAATGCTGAGACGAAATGTGAGTAATTCAGTTTTCACAAAGCGTTCTTTGATGATACTATTTCACTAGCTATTTGTCTTTTTATAACTTGTGCATTGCTTGATATCACCAGTTTTAAAACAATACGTACTTACTTTACTCTTCCTTTCAGAGAGGATATACATTTGTGTTTTGTTCGTTTTTTCATACACGCGCACACATGCGATGACGCACAAAGATAGATGACCCTTACACACGCACACGTACACGCACACAAACACGGTGGCATATACGATACCCACTCACCCTCGTCATATGCATAATTACCTTTGTTTTGTGAAGGTGGTCTACAACTATGTGAAAGTGGTCAACAAGGGTGTGAAGGTTTTCTGCAAATGTGTGAAGGTGGTCTACAAGTGTGTCAATGTGTTCTACACGTGTGTGAAGGTGGTTTACCTGTGTGTGAAGTGTGTGAATGTTCTTTACAAATGTGTGAAGGTGGTCAATAAGTGTGCGATGGTGGTCTACAAGTGTGCGGAGATGGTCTAAAAGTGTGCAAATATGGTCTACCTGTGTGTGGAAGTGGTCTGCAAGTGTTTGAAGGTGGTCTACAAGAGTGTGAAAATGGTGTACAAATGTGTGAAGGTGGTCTACAAGTGTGTGAATGTGGTCTACAAGTGTGTGTGAAGATGTTCTACAAGTGTTTGAAAGTGGACTACCTGTGTGTGATGTAATGTGTGTCTATTGTACGTGTGTTGGACATGTATTATAGGTCTGTTGTACATATGTTGTGCGTCTATTTTGCATGTGTTGGGTGTTTGTTGGGTGTCTGTTGTATGTGTGTTGTGCGTCTGTTATGCACGTGTTTCACGTGTTTTGGGCGTGTATTGTACATGTGTTGGGAGTCTGTTGTGTGTATGTTGACCGTCTGCTGAGCGTCTGTTGTGCGTTGTGCATGTGTTGGACCTGTTTTGTCTGTCTGTTTGGCGAATGTTGTTGGTCTTTGGTGTGTGAGTGTGTTGTGCTTGTGCTGTACGTGTGTTGTATGTCTGTTGTTCATATGTTTGGTGTCTGTCGGGCATGTGTTGGGCGTCTGTTGTACATATATTGTGCGTCGGTTGTTCATCGGTTGTGCGAATGTTCTGCGCTGTTGTGTTTCTACAGTGCGTCTCTAATACATATGTTGTGCTTGTGTTGTGTGTGTGTGTGTGTGTGTGTGTGTGTGTGTGTGTGTGTGTGTGTGTGTGTGTGTGTGTGTGTGTGTGTGTGTGTGTGTGTGTGTTGTCCGTCTGTTGTGCGTTTGTTGTGCGTCTGTTTTTGTGTGTTTTTTTGTGAGTTTTGCGTTTTGCGTTGGGCCTGGGTTGTTTGTCTGTTGGGTGTACGTTGTTCGTCTGTTGTGCGTCTTTTGTGCGTCTGTCTTGCGTGTGTTGTACGTGTGATGGGCCTGTGTTGGGCCTATGTTGGGCCTATGTTCGGTGTCTGTTGCGTATTTTGGGCGTCTGTTGTGTGTATGTTACGTGATTTTTGTGTGTCTGTTGTGCGCTGTTGTGCGTGTGTTCTGCGTCTGTTGCGCGTCTCTTGTCCGTCTGTTTTGTGTGTTGTGCTTTTGTTGTGCGTGTGTTGTGCATGTATTGTGCGTGTGTTGGGCATGTGTTGTACGTCTGTTGTACGTGTGTTGTGTTTCTGTTGTGTGTCTATTTCGCATGTGCTGTTATGTCAACAGTCGCTAGGGAAGCCCACTAACCGGAATTGAGTAAGCATCTTAGATCCCTGAATTTCATGCAGACTGATTTACTGGTCGTAATCCTTATCCGATAAGAGACGTTATGTGTGTGGTGTTTTATCTCTATGTTTTTTTTTATAGGTTTTGTGTTGTGTGTGTGAGTGTGTGTATGGTGTGTTGTGTATATGTTGTGTGTCTGTGTTGTGTGTGTCTGTTTGTTGTGTGGGAGTGTGTGTTGTGTGTTTGAGTGTGTTGTGCCTGTGAGTGTATGTATGTTGTGTGTGTGTATGTATGTGTACGGTGTGAGTGTGTTGCGTGTGTTGGTCTACAAGTGTGTGAAGGTGATCTACAAGTGCGTGGAGAGAGTCTGCAAGTGTGTGTTGTATGTGTGTTGTATGTTGTATGTGTGTGTGTGTTGTATGTGTTGTGTGTTGTGTGATGTGTGTGTTGTTTGTGTGTTGTGTGTGTTGTGTGTGTTGTGTGTGTTATGTGTGTTGTGTGTGTTGTGTGAGTTGTGTGTGTTGTGTGTGTTGTGTGTGTGTGTGTTGTATGTGTGTTGTATGTAAGTGTGTTGTACGTATGTTGTACGTGTGTTGTACGTGTGTTGTACGTGTGTTGTGTGTATTGTATTTGTGTATGTGTTGTATGTGTTGTATGTGTTGTATGTGTTGTATGTGTTGTGTATTATGTGTGTGTGTTGTGTATGTTGTGTATGTTGTGTGTGTTGTGTGTGTATTGTGTGTATATTCTGTGTGTTGTATGTGTGTTGTATGTGTGTTGTAAATATTTTGTATGTGTGTTGTATATGTGCTATGTGTGTAGTGTATGTGTGTTGTTTTGTGAAGGTGGTTTAGAAGTGTGTGAAGGTGGACTACCACTGTGTGTTTGAAGGTGATCTACAAATGTGTGAAGGTGGTCTACAACTATGTGAATGTGGTCTACATGTGTGTGAAGGTGTTCTACAAGTGTACGAATGTGGTCTACAAATGTGCGAAAGTGGTCTACAAATGTGTGAAGGTGATCTACTACAACTGTGTGGCGTGTGTGAATGTGCTGCACAATTGTGTGAAGGTGTTTTAAAAGTGTGTGTAGGTAATGTACAAATGTGCGAAGGTGGTTAACAAGTGTGCAAATGTGGTCTACAAGTGTGCGAAAGTGGTCTACAAGTGTGTGAAGGTGATTTACCCGTGTGTGAAGTGTGTGAACTTGCTCTACTCTACAAGTGTGTGAAGGTGGTATAAAAGTGTGTGAAGGTGATCTACAAGTGTGCGGAGGTGGTCTATTAGTTTCCGAAGGTGGTCTACCTGTGTGTGAAGATGGTCAACAAGTGTGTGAAAGTGGTTTACTAGTGTGCGAAAGTGATCTACAAATGTGCGAAAGTGATCTACAAATGTGTGAAGGTGGTCTACATCTATGTGGAGGTGTTCTACAAGTGTACGAATGTGGTCTACAAATGTGCGAAAGTGGTCTACAAGTGTGTGAAGGTGGTCTACTACAACTGTTTGGCGTGTGTGAATGTGCTGCACAATTGTGTGAAGGTGTTTTAAAAGTGTGTGTAGGTAGTGTACAAGTGTGCGAAGGTGATTAACTAGTGTGCAAATGTGGTCTACAAGTGTGCGCTGGTTGTCTACAAGTGTGCGAAAATGGTCTACAAGTGTGTGAGGGTGGTTTACCCGTGTGTGAAGTGTGTGAACGTGCTGTACTCTACAAGTGTGTGAAGGTGGTATAAAAGTGTGCGGAGGTGGTCTATTAGTTTGCGAAGGTGGTCTACCTGTGTGTGAAGGTGGTCAACAAGTGTGTGAACTATGTGTGAACTATGTGGATGTGGTCTACATGTGTGTGGAGGTGTTCTACAAGTGTACGAATGTGGTCTACAAATGTGCGAAAGTGGTCTACAAGTGTGTGAAGGTGGTCTACTGCAACTGTGTGGCGTGTGTGAATGTGCTGCACAATTGTGTGAAGGTGTTTTAAAAGTGTGTGTAGGTAGTGTACAAGTGTGCGAAAGTGGTTAACAAATGTGCAAATGTGGTCTACAAGTGTGAGCTGGTTGTCTACAAGTGTGCGAAAGTGGTCTACAAGTGTGTGAAAGTGGTTTACTAGTGTGCGAAAGTGATCTACAAGTGTGCGGAGGTGATCTATAAATGTGTGAAGGTATCCCATATGTTATGTTATGCCATTCCTTCGACATTTGGTAGTCACCATGCCTTTGGAGTTGTCTGTTTTTCTTCTTTTCCTTTGTGTTTCCCCTTAACTTTGTTGTCGTTGTTCGTTCGTCTTCTGTATCGTCCAATCAGGGAACGCGCATTGTAATAGCGTCTTAATGGTGTGTTCCACATCCTTTTCTCTGTCTTCTTGATTGGAACTTGTACAAAAGCTGAAAGCAGTTGAAACATTGAAAGTTACTTTCAAATCTTTAAATTATTCTTACGTCTTTATGAATATTGTCACTAAGATACAGAATTGAACCTAAGAAAAGTGTATGATTTACTCACTGTTAGATGGATCAATAATCAAATGTTGTTATGTTTTTACGTTTCAGTTAAGGTTTAACAGCATACATTCCAGATAATCGATCCTCTTATTTCTAATGTTAAGATCGACTGGAGATTTCACTGTTTTATATTTGTTTCATATCAGTCGATCTCAACCAAACAAATTGAGGGTTGACTATCAAACGTAAGAACAATAACTTACCAATCGTCTCAACTACGTTTCCAACATTCAGGCCTTCATCATATTTCAGCAGAATAATCGTCCGGCCGTTCTACGTCTTATATAATAATAACATTGACGTTACCGTTAACATTGAAAGCAATTTGAGCAGCGACAATCCGAATTATTAGAATTGCACAAACGTGACAAAGAGCGCTAATTATGTTCCAAATGTTCAGGTCTTCACCAGATTTCATCAGAATAATATCCCGACTTTGCTACATCATATATAACAAATAATATTTGGAGGCTATCATCGAAACGTTTGACTATTATTCTATCTTTACAACCTACAAGACTTAACCTTATATTTCATAAAAATAACAACCAGGAGGTGTCATGTCGCATACCGTTAACGCATACTGATGGCGGAAAGGAAGTCATTGCTTTATTGAGCTGTCAAAAAGTATACATCTACGTCTTTGTAAGATATAAATCGACTTTCTTAAAATATATTCACGCACTTGCACAATCAGCATATAATTGATTTCGTTCATTTAATCGTTTGTAATGGGATGAATGTTATCCTGCAGCTACGTCACATTGTTGTTTTACATACACTAACTTGTGCTAGTTAGCTCTTCTACATTCTATCGATTCATTATGAATATCAATTCAATATTTTCATAACCATTTAATGTATTAACATCTTGTATTTTTATAAGTATCTATTAAATAGATGGTAACCCACCTTTAGAATTATCCCAGTTGTTCTTCTTTTTTCCTTAGTATTCGGTCTAACTTGTGTTGTGTGTGTGTGTGCGCGCGCGCCCGCGCCCGCGCGTGCGTTGGTGTGTGTGTGTGTGTGCGTGCGTGCGTGCGTGCATACGTGCGTATGTGTGTACGATTGTGCGTGTATTCGTGTGGTTGGGCGTACGATTGTGCGTGCGTTCGCGCGAGCGAGCGCGCGCGCTTGTGTATGCGTGCGTATGTGCGCGCGTGTTTGTATGTGTGTTTGTGAGTGTGTATGTGTGTGCGTGCGTGTGTGTGGTGTGTATGTGAGTGTTTGCGTGTCTACGTGCGTGCGTGTGAATATGTGGCTGCGTGCGTGTGTGCATGCATGCGTGCGTGCGCGCCCGCGCGTGTGTAACGTTATAACATGATTGTACGCTAAAACTATAAGGATGCTATGATAAAACCTATCAAGGTATTAAGATAAATACTATTACTTTTTAACTTAAGCATCTTTTGTTTTGAACCTAGGTTGAAAATACCGTAGAGTGTTTTGAATCAAGTATCAAACCGAAGCCGTAGTGGTATAGAGGGCGGGGGATTTGAACTTACTACACTGACATCGGACCGAACTGACAGGCTGCATCTAGCCAAAGTCTGTTTTCAGATAGCACGAACTGGAGCATGTTCGGAGAGCAAATCAACTGTCTGCGTTATCAGCTGTCAAGTAGGCTTCCCCGAAATGTGATCCAACAGACGATACATCCCAGAAAGCTGTCACGAAAAGACTAAGATGCGAAAATCAAATTACCCCCAATCCAATTCCAGATCGAATTAAATGTCAACGTCATTATTGACTAAACTAGTTCCACCCAAACCGAAGCGTAAGCAATCGTAATGTCGCCGTGTCCTCGCGAGAGTGCGGACTCTTGACGGACCGCGAGATTGACCGTAATGCAGTGCGCTTCGCACACAAGGCAACACTGAGCCTCAGTTGCCAAAAGGAAAATCCTAGAGTTTGCGGCTGGCGTTAGACTATACATCTGTCATACTTTAAATAATTTAACGGTTTGGGAATAATTTAGACATCAATCTTTAATCAATTAATTTAATTACACTCAATACTTATAAAATAGTATCCTAAAATAGGCTAAATATGTAATAGTCATATTTTGAGGTATAAACAGCCTACGTACTAGATAAATATTGAGCTATTGTACGTTTGATTTTTAGAGAATAAAAGCAGAACAGTACAGCACCAAAAGAAGAAGCAGCAGCGAGTTTTTAACAGCATCCTCGCGGGTTAGGAACACGCACACTCACACACACACACACACACACACACACACACACACACACACACACACACACACACACACACACACACACACACACACACACACACACACACACACACACAAATCCGTCAGCGTGTATATATATATGGCCTAGATACTATAACTCTGTTGGCTACCACAGTTCATCTCCAGATGTCATGAATTAATCTCAGCAGTTAAAGCGATTACGTTCTCAGTTTTGAAGGGTGCATGGGTGTTGTTCACAATATTCTCACTAAAAAATACCGTCTTTTTTCTCAATAATAATTAAATTACTCACATTATACGCCAAAATACAAACTGGAATGGTGACCACCCAAATTTAATAAAACAACTCTCAATATTGGTGGCTAAACCCCCTATTTCAACATTGGTGGAATTGAGCCCCCAAGCCCCCCTGTGGTTCCGACGCCTATGAAACTACGCCTGTACATGTAGATAGATTGATGCAGTCCATTTGATTTATTTACAAAGATTTTATTGCATCTGCTCTGCGATCTCACAACATGTGGCTGCCTCGGTGTCATGAATTGTTTTTTACATTAAGAGACGAACAATCCTATATGCCGCTGTTCGGAAAGCACGTTGCACATACACGTTGAAATGTGATGACTTTCTGATGACCACTGTAGCCGTTTCTGTAAAATAACATAAAATAAATACTCTGGCAATTCCACTTCGCGAAAGTTCACGCTTCGCTGTGGCGTTCTCAACGATGTGTTTCAGTTTCGCTTTGGTATCGACGGGAAATCAGTTCCCACAGCGATTGTCAAGTTTTGCAGTGGTGACATTTTTGATTCGGCGAAAGCTCCGTGTTAATACAATGGAGCGTATCGCCCGCTGAAAACCGCGAATGTCATGACGGTGCCAGTTGAGACGATATGACTCGTTAAAACCGAGCGACCGCTGCTTCTGCTGTTGTTGTAGGTGACTGGTGGTGACTAGATGCTCCACGAGTTCTGCAGGATGTTGATGAAATGTTCGTCCTTCTCAATAGACAGGCTCAGTCCCTCGTAGTATTCCTCGAACTCGCTGAAGGTCACCTGGCCCTTCTTGACCGTGTCGGAGAAGTAGATAAGAAAGTTCTCTATCACCTGCTCCTCGATGCACTGGCCTGCAGACACACGACACACACGAACATCAGGACACCATGTCACGAACATCAGAACTCCATGTCACGAACATCAGGACATTATGTTGTGTGGACACACACTAACATCGGCACACCCCGTTGTGTCATGCATGAGCATCAAATCACCTTTCGCGCGGACAGCTATCCAGGCCACGCAGATTAAGATCTACTTCAAGTAGCACCATCCTGAGAAGCACCAGGGTAAACTTCTGATACATTTTAAAGCAATAAAGGAGCAACACAGTATGCTAAAATATGCCAGTCAACGCAATAATTGTTCAATCTTCACGCAATATGCCCACCTTTGACGACCTTTGGGTGTTTGTAGGCATTGTAGAACTTATGCATATCACTGATGTTTATTATTCCCTTCTTGTTGAAGTCCATCTTGCGGAAAGCCTGCAATAAGCACGATAAACAGATGGTAGAAATGTCTGTAGTTGCAAAACAATACGAACGATGATGTAAAGGTATGTTCACATATAGCGCAGTGTCAAGTCGTTAGGACTGCTCAAGACGCTTTACAGTTCACTCCCTGGCAGACCGGCTCATTCTATCACCATCTCGAGTTATATTTGAAGCCGGCTGCAATTACGACGTAGACTCCGTTCACATACCCACATGCACGCACGCGCATACAGTTTTACCCTACTACTTATGTTAGGTAACTACCTTTTATTGCTATACGTTGTTTTGCATCATAACATAAAAATTGTGTTTACGATGTACAATCCATCGGTCATGAAATGAGAATTAGCCCAATTAAAATGTTCTGTTATAATTATTATTATTATATCGCTTTTATTACTGGTAAATTAGGAGATTCTGGTATCTGGCAACTTTCTCAGATGAGTATCCCGGTCAAATTATTGCCATTAAAAAACAACAAGGTTGCACATTATGTTTGTTCTAAATTAGTCTGCCTTGTTAAATGCTGTTTGTGTGGTCTTGCCGGAAGTGGGTGTTCGCATGATGTGAAAGGTAGACATGTGGATGCGACGGAATGGAGAATTTGTTTATGCGCAACATCGCCGGGCAATGTCCCTGTTAATATCTGACATTTGGCCGGCTGCCATGTCGTCTTATATAACAAAACAGAGGAAAAAGCTGTCATGGTCCGCTGGCATGGCGCTGACATTAATGATGCCGTGCAGCTGCTTCACGCAGCAAAAACGACAAATGTCAGATGAAGAAAACAGCGAAAAACCACGAGACGTGTCGATGTGACAAGAGTGGTCAATTCGCAATCGATCAGCGGCAGACACAGAAGCCAAATGAGACCGGATTGTTCGTCAATCTCGCGGACGTGGCAGCTCCTTGCGTGCAGTGCTGCTGTAGCTGTGTGTCTGGATTAGTCAGCAATAACGGACACAGTCACCAGAATTGGTTTCCGCCGAAAGAGAAGCCGCGTAGATGACTAATTAAATGGCGCTCTGCTGCCCACTAGTGTTTTCTTCGATTTCTAAATAAACTACGCCGTACATCTGACGTGGGATGCAGTTAGACATCTTTTTCTGATCGCTAGTTACAGGCGTGAGCATAGTCACGATGAGCTGTGTTAAAAGCTGGCGATAATTGTGTGAATAACAACGCCTTTAAGCAATCGATTTGTAAAGGTATTCACTGCACACCACCGACTTAAATACCACCACAGAAATAAACCGTTTATCGCATTTTAGAAAGATTCCGTACATGTCATGGTTTTATTACATTTTATAGATGTGAATGAAACATTTTGTAATATAAAAGTCATACACACGTTTTAAGAAATTAACTAAACGTTTACTAAGGTTTTAAAAAATCTTGAGTTTATTGTTTCTAAAGCCAAACATTTTGATACCAATATAACATTTTAAAACATAAAACACATTTCAGGAAAGCTATTACGATGTTTTATAAACATGACTGCTTTTGCTGCGTGTCATCATTGTTTCCTACCTTCTTCATCTCATACTTTCGTGGCTCTAACATCTCTCCTATAAAGATTCTCCTGAACTCTTCGTACTCCATCTTGCCAGTGTTGTCCTCGTCGATGAAAGACCACAGGTTGTTGAACATCTACACACAAACGTATCCCTCACATTCATTCAGTTATTCATTCGGCATGCGAAATGGTGTTTTTAGAACAAACTCAAAATGAGACACCACCGTATTTTGTTTGCTGTGTTTGATTACAACCATTAGAGCCATGTGTGTAACAATTACATACCTCGAAATACAGTTAAATTTTAGAACATTTACATACGGCTAACCACTATTTATTCATCAATAAAGGAAGTAACTAGTTCCGTTCCTCTCTTATAACCTTAACGACCGTTTTCACAAAACATGTTTTTAGATTTGTACGACGAATATTTCGGAAGTAATCATATTGGCTAAATGAGATTTGGAATGTTATATTCAGCTCAGTCGTACCTATACATGCAAATAGCATAAGATATTTTTAAAACAGTCATATGTTCAAAAGGTACGTTTGTTGACAAAGGTTTGTATCTTGTTAGAGCGTTATGAAATAAGTAGTCCCACAAATTAATTAATTTTTAAGAAATGTTTTTCTTAAGTTTGTAATAGAGTCTAAACCCAACACTGAACATGTTTTTGTAAGTATTATAACGATATCTTTGTTCAATATGGAATGCCACTAATTATCAATTTGACATTATATGTGGGAAATGGAGGAGGACATTTTGTTTGTTACCACAGAAATCGGTGTTCGGCAGAACAATTTCGAGAAACATTTTACTCAATAAGACCTACTCAAGTCCGGCCAGAATCAATGCTCTAACTTTGTAAATAATATATTACATAACATAGTTTTAGAAGACGAACGTCTGCACGTCGTCGCTACAGGACGAATGGGTCCAGCGCCGCAAAATAATCACAGCGTCGCCAGCAACACCGATAAAGAGGCGCATTTATTTAGATAGCTGTGCCACCGGTATGTGCCAAGAGTTTTCTTCTGTCGAATGCGGCACTTGTCCCCTGGTAGTATCCACACGCTAAACAGCTGAGGGTAGATGGAGACGGGGTCGCTGTAAAGAAACCCGGAGAAACATATGAGAAAAGGCTGAGTAGCACGGGATACCACCACTAAGCACGTTTTTCTGACCAACAACATTGGCACTCTATCGTTGAAGCCCAGTATCCCCTTTTTAGAAATCACGGCGGGGAATGAGCGGGGTGCGCATGCGATACAAGACAGTCATAACAAAATGTCGACTACCCACCTGTGACGGAACCTCAATGTTGAACAGAGCGAGGATCTTCTCCAGCTGGTACTTGGTCAGATAGCCGGTGTTGTTCGTGTCGAGTTTGCGCATGACCTTGTCCATGTTGCGCCAGATGCGGACCCCGCAGTATCTAATCTGGTTCTGGATCAGATCTGTGACATGTGCACGCAAGAGGTGATATTAAATGTGCGACTTTGTCAAACATAGTTAATCAGAGTAAGAAGATGATGACGACGACGACGAAGAAGAAGAAGGTAAAGTCAGCCCGGTCCCTCAACTACAATTACGAGTCGTGGCAAAAACATCCATGACGGGGCTCGGCCAATTTTGCTACTCACCTCACGCCAGGACACGACTGAATGAACGAACGAACAAGCGAATGAAAGAACGAACGAACGAACGAACGAACGAACGAACGAACGAATGAACGAACAAACGAACGAACGAAAGAACGAATGAACGAACGATCGAACGTACGAATGAACGAATGAATAACTTAACTAATATTAAAGAATATTGGACCAAGACCTGTGTGTGAAGTGCATGTGGCCAACATTGTAATACTGGATGTCAGGTGGTGTAATCTTTAATTGACTATAACTTTTACAAAAGACGTATTCACAAATAGTATTTACAAATGTGGTTGTCATAAAACATCATATGAAAACCGTCCGATGTCTTAAGGTCGTTCTCTTTGCCATACACAGGTGTCTAACAAAACGAAAAAAGGAGCATAAATTAAACCTTTTTAATGTGTATATATATATTATACACACACGCATATATATTATATATATACATACATACATACATACATACACACACACACACGTATACACGCACACACGCACGCACGTGCGCACACATGCACACACACACACGCACGCACGCACGCACGCAATCACACACACACACAAACACACACACACACACACACATACACTATGCTAATATGTAACATAGATAAGCAGTGTTTTACTTCAAACATTTCTAAGATTTTAAAACAAAAATTGTGACTGCGAAATTAATGTTGGTAATGTTTTCAAGAGTAGTAGACAAGATCTTGCGAGATCACATTAAACTGCCTGCACTTCAGGACAACCAGACCACATCACAATGAACTGTACCAAGAATTAGTACGGATGTGACCTTGGAAGGGTGCCATTGTCAGTGAGGTACCCTTTCTGAAGTAGCTTTCCAAGTAAGCATTTCTATAGTAAGCCTGTCTGTCTCTCGGCGAGCGCCAGGTAATCAAGTTTGCGCAATCAGTGATCGGCTCAACAGAACACCGTGTGCCACATATATGTGAAGAAGTTCAGTTGCGTGACCAGGTTAACTATGTGTCCACTACAAATGAAGCGGGTGATAAAAAACAGCCGGCCGCAGGACGCACGACAGACATATAGGCGAGAAGAAATCAATGTGAATATCGTTAAAATTAACAAGCTGCCTTCCTGCTGCTAATGCCACCATAAAGTGTTGAATGTCAACTATTTGATTAGCAGTGCTCCAGTTGATTTGCACGACGCAGGCACTTGGATTTGGCCTCGCCGTAACATATCGCTTCAGTATCGTTGGCAGTGTTGAAGACAATTCACAAGTTGAGCAATATATGTCTCAATTTTGTATGTGCGTGGGATAATAAATATGTGTGTGCGCACGTCCGTGCGTGTACGTACGTGCGCGCGTGTGCTTGTATAAATGTAAGTCTATGTATGTCTGTCATGCATTTTAAGGCTTTTTTTAGTTTCGAAATGTGTTAATAAATATCATATTTGGAAATAAAATCACCCATAAGTTAGCACGAAAGTGGTGAATGTAGGTGTGAACATCAGAATGCGCTTTTCCTACTGGGCAGGATTCGGTCTAGGAGGGTTAGTACTCTAAGCTCTAAGCTCTATACAGAAAACAATAAGCAGGATGGAACAACGATTTGGAGGTTTCTACGGGGGAGAGGGAGAGGATGAAAGAAACTAGAGAGGCAGTATTACAAAACACCACATGAATATTCTGCAGATGGGCGGATAGACGGACAGACGGACAGACTGACTGACTGACTGACTGACTGACTGACTGACTGACTGATTGACCGACCGACCGACCGACCGACCGACCGACCGACCGACCGACTGATTGACCGACCGACCGAATGACCGACTGACTGACTAACAGACTGACAAACTGACCGACTAACCGACTGACCGACTGACTGACCGACTGACTGACTGACCGACTGACTGACCGACCGACTGACCGACCGAATGACCGACTGACTGACTAACAGACTGACAGACTGACTGATTAACTGACTGATTGACTGATTGACCGACTGACCGACCGACCGACCGACCGACCGACCAACTGACTGACCGACCGACCGACCGAATGACCGACTGACTGACTAACAGACTGACAGACTGACTGATTGACTGACTGACCGACTGACTGACTGACTGACCGACTGACTGACCGACTGACTGACCGGCTGACTGACCGACTGACCGACCGAGTGACTGACTGAGTCGGTGACTAACCGACCGACCGACCGACCGACCGACCGACCGACCGACCGACCGACCGACCGACCGACCGACCGACCGACCGACCGACCGACCGACCGACCGACCGACCGACCGACCGACCGACCGACCGACCGACCGACCGACCGACCGACCGACCGACTGACTGACCGACCGACCGAATGACCGACTGACTGACTGACAGACTGACAGACTGACTGATTGACCGACTGACTGACTGACCGACTGACTGACCGACTGACTGACCGACTGACCGACCGAGTGACTGACTGAGTCGGTGACTAACCGACCGTCCGACCGACCGACCGACCGACCGATCGGCCGACCGACCGACCGACCGACCGACCGACCGACCGACCGACCGACCGACCGACCGACCGACCGACCGGCCGAGCGGCCGGCCGGCAGGCAGGCAGGCAGGCAGGCAGGCAGGCAGGCAGGCAGGCAGGCAGGCAGGCAGGCAGGCAGGCAGGCAGGCAGGCAGGCAGGCAGGCAGGCAGGCACGCACGCACGCAGACAGACAGACAGACAGAAATACAGAAAAAAGTCAGACGCACCCCGCATATCTTTCTGCATGCGACACAGCTGCACTTCTCCCTCGGTTGGCGGCAGATGTAGTCGTTTCCACATCTCGTCGCGTGAGATCGCTGGCAAGCCGTCGAGTCTGCAACACACTCACCACACTGACAACAACACGGACCTTTTCTAGTTCTTGCTCTTTCGGAACATGTCAAAGTTTCTAACATGATTTGACAAGAATTCAATTCTAAGCATCGAGCCCTGTTACATTCACAAGGACGGTTATCAAGGCGACCAGTACAAGTTATACACACGTGCCGCTCTCTGGGAAAATTAATACTTTCTTACATTAATTGATATTGTATCAAGGCTTCCCCGCGCACTCCGCGTTGCTACTTTCTGACACACAGCTGAGGAAAACAGACTTGTCCTTGGGACAATTTATATCTTTAAAATCATCCTGTTATAATCTTTAAGTCTGGACCTTTTTAACACATTCATTTAGGTGACGCTCACAACTACTTTCTTTCCCTTGTCGGAACAGAAATGCTCAAAAGTTAATGATAATATCATTTGATATAACAAATGCATCTTATAACGATTTAGCCAGTTTACCCAAACTCCATTAGTATTGAGAACGCCATCTTGACATGATAGCTCGAAATTATCTTCAGGTCAAATTCACACATAAATATGATAAAAAGAATTACAGTGAATAACAGTGAACTATCTTGAACAATGTTCAGTAACCTTTTAACGAGAATGCTATGCATATCTCAGCAAACTAGAATACTAAACAACCAAGTAACAACATACGTAAACGAAGCTAATCAGTGGTGCCACCTAGCTATGAGAATGTGTATGGCCGTAGGCCCTACATTAGTGTAGCTATGAGAATCTACACTAATGTAGGGCCTACGGCCATACACATGTTCAGCGCTTGATGTGTGGTGTAGTCAGGGTTCACATCGTTCCACAAGCACCATTTTTGGATCAGCGTTATATTTGGTCATGACATTTCATTTTTCTGCGGGAGCCAAGCTGGGCTCCCCATGTGGCGGCGGTCGCATTTAATGTAATTTTGACCCAAAATATGGATATTTCTGGCCAATTTCTGGTAATATAACGTATATTCACCATCTTAGTGTAATGTTCCATCTAAAATATTGCCTTAGGTGGACAATAGATGAACTTGGATTGAATATTTGGGGTAAAGGTCACTTTAGTCAAAGTGAAATTTTCCCAAAAATGCATAAAAACCTACGTATCTGTTGACGATTCAATTGATCTTACTGTGTGAACAGAGGTTTATTTGTATTATAATGTTGGAACCGATACTGAAAGGCGAAGGAGGAGGTCATATAATGAAGGTCAAGGTCATGATCAATATCATCATTTATTTTAGAAACTTCTTATTAAGTACAACTGGGAATGTAACCTAGTCCATAGTAACGATACTATTATTCTATAAATAGCAACGATATGTCAATTAGATACACAAATTCAATGTTATTTTGTTTCAGCCGTTAATATGTACATATAATTTTAAAATTGGTATGAATCATTGCTTTATTGGGTTGAAACGAAACCTACAATGAATGTACCTAATAAGAGTTCAACGCTATTTTGCCTATTCACTCCATTCGTATAATCAGACAATCTCATCCATCATCCGTCCATTCATATATCCATCCATCCATTAGTAGTGGTTCGCATCTTTGTCATCATTGTTTAGACAACCACCCTCCCGCTCGTGTAATGCCGTGCAACGAAAGCCTGCCCTGTAGCATTTGCAATTCCCCTTGCACGTTTCGTGCAGCCACAGTATAGGAGGAGGAGGGCACAAGCCTTACTTGCGTAGGCGAGAGTAGCCCAGAAAGGGAGCCATTGCTTGCTGTGCTCATCCTTTTCCCATCCCTATTGAACAAAGACAGGGATTGCCTGGTGGCAGGCGGTTGACTGCTTCCAGATGAAACTGGCTTGGAGCAAGGACCTCTTGACATGCTTGAAGAGAGCGGCCTAGGTCGGCGGCATATTGTCGAGCGAACGACTGCCATTGGAGAAGAGATTATGCCTAGCATCGTTGACAGTTGCAGAACCACACGTCTTGCTGATGAGCACAACGAATCGCTCGCTGCACTGCGTGTGAACTGATTCCAGAGTGAAGGACTACGGATCTGGGGTCAACGAGATCATCGTCTCTCTAAGGACTGGTGTACTGTTCCATGCAGTCAACGCCGTCTTCTTGCCGTAACCGAGAGACTAAGAAGTCGTATCAATGCCCGTCAGAGCCTGAACGATGGGAAGAGCCAATGACTTTGATGGGTCGAGCTGTGCACCGGGATATCTCGGTAGTTTTTACCGCTACCAAAGCCAATCCGAAGCTCTGACAGGTCAAGTTGTCTAAAGAAAGCGAAAGCAAGAACAAAGATGTCACTGTCGAAAGTGCGCATGAATTTGGGATGGATGGTCGTGGCAGTGAGATCTCTGGTAATTGTGTTTCTCTCAACTGCATCAGACCTTTAATCAAGTCCACATTCACCACTTTACCTCCCGAAATAGCCCGGCCATAAGCCCCGTTCAATCACGTTCGCAAGTGTTTGCTATAAGTTTCGTACGGAAACATCTTGACAACGCGCGTTGCCGTGCACTTAGATCAGTATTTATAAAAGGCATTCATAAATCTATCCGAGACACCGTCTCGCAGAAACTGTATATGTCAACAATCTCTCCATCGGAAGCAGAAGTAGATGGCGGCTGCTCGTAGCGATTCATCAGCGAAGCTAATTAATTCACTTCTTAAATATCTGCCAACTGTGGTCTGTAGGCCGTCACTCGATACGAACACATGGTTCGTTGACATACTTGAATGTGATCACTTGTTGATTGCATCAGAGCGTCACCGCAGTGTCACAGACACAGCTGAAGCTACGCCACAACGAGTGCCATCGGCGGTGGCAGGTGCGCGCAAGTAACCACATGAACCAAGCAATAAAATGAGTGTGCTGACTATACAGGTGTAGGTAAATTATTGATGAAACCGCACAGCCAGGCGGAATGGCGTGCGTTCGCGGGAAACCGGAAACAAAAATGCATTTTCCACGTGCGTGCAATTTAACAAGAATAAAATCGATGCTCGTTTCATACTTCCATGCAAGATGTATCAAAAACGCTGACTAGAATGACGTTATCGATATTTTGGACGGGTGGGAGGGAGTGGGTAGAGAGAGGAAGGTGGGAGGGAGTGGGTAGAGAGAGGGAGGTGGGAGGGAGTGGGTAGAGGGAGGGAGATGGGAGGGAGGTGGGAGGGAGTGGGTAGAGAGAGGGAGGTGGGAGGGAGTGGGTAGAGGGAGGGAGATGGGAGGAAGTGGGTAGAGGGAGGGAGTTTGGAGGAAGTGGGTAGAGGGAGGGAGGTGGGAGGGAGTGGGTAGAGAGAGGGAGGTGGGAGGGAGTGGGTAGAGGGAGGGAGGTGGGAGGGAGTGGGTAGAGAGAGGGAGGTGGGAGGGAGTGGGTAGAGAAAGGGAGGTGGGAGGGAGTGGGTAGAGAGAGGGAGGTGGGAGGATGCCCTAAACATATATCGGATTGATTGGGTAGCGGTGGATGGGAACTGGTTCCCAAAAACAGGTGGGAGATGGGAGACTGGATCCAAAACAGGTGGGATATGGGAGACTGGCCCCGAAACAGGTGGGAGATGGGAGTCTGGCCCAAACAAACAGGCGGGGGGGTGGGAAACTGGTCCCAAAACAGGTGGGAGACTGGTCCCAAAACACGGGAGACTGGCTGCCGAAAACAAATGCGAGATTAGAGACTGACCCCCACGGTCCCAAAACCCTAATTAAGGAGTGAATCAGAGGACAAGGCTTAACAATTTCTGTATTGAATGAAAGCTTCTTATAGCGGCTGAGATTAATTAGCCCAGTAATCATGGTACAATGATATCAGTTCCCCCATAGTCACAAGATACATACTACGAATGTTTTCCATGGAATGTGCAATATGCGTGTGTGCTGTTAATTAACTGAATACTGAATTGTCAAATACACCAATTATGCGGAACAATACGTGTTTTGTTTGTCTCATTACTAGCGCATAAAGACAACGCAGAGTGGAAACCTCCAAGGATGAAGAGTTTGTTCTGATAGGAGATCATAGCCATTTTCGTGACATGGGGTTATAAGTTAGCTCCATGCTTGCTTCGGTTGTCGTCTGCTATAAGATGCAGAAGATATGGGGTAATTGCTCGACATGCTCTGTAGAAATGTTTATGTGACATGTAATATCAAAGCGGATTACGCAGCATATATAAATCCACACCTTTGTTTGCACTATATTGTATACAGGGAGTTTATCATTTTGAGTGAATTAGGTAGTTACTGTTCTACTGTAGTCTTTCCGGTGAAACATGATCGGGAACACGATCTGTTTACATGTAAATGGATACCGCACTGCATATTTGCTGCTGCCAGATAGAATGAGCTGATACCAAGGGAGTAGCCATGCAGAGCCACAAGTCAACAAAAACTCTTAGACGACAACAACATATATAAGACTGAATCTGAGCCGCGTCACATGACACCAGTGCGTGAAAAAGATCCGCTGTAGACGGGTCGAATCGCATATGTTTCAACATTTGCACCAAAGTAAGTTTATCATTTGCTGTCCAATGGAATCTTGGAGCCGTGAACAATAAATTTCGTAACATATATAAGGTTGAAGCAACATACGCATCTGACTAACTACGCCAGTTGTTTGGAATTTGTACCGTATGTTTTGTCTTACCTGGGACAAATTGGAAACATACGTATATAGGTGAAACAATTGACATAATGAAACTGAAACGCACTGTTACACACACCTGACTGTACAATGGAAAGGTTTCTTTACGAATGCATTGTCTGTTGATGATCAGTATACAAAGTCCCAAAATTTGCTACTAAGGTGTATTAAAATTGCTTATTATTTTGAATAATCTGTCTGATCTGACGTAGATGACAACCAGCCTCCACAAAGACGTGATGTGGCATCGTTAGTGAATGTTTGACTGTCTTGGAAAAAAAGACGTGCATTAAAATTATCACGACTGAGGGTGAACTTACAGAATCTTGGATTTGGCGTCGTTGTCTACTTCCGTGATACGGAAGAAGGCATAAGGCTTCTCCTTCATGCTGTCTGGTACAGGCTGATCCTCCGTCTTGATCTCCAAGTTATTGCCCTGGTAATCACGTGTTCATAGCTAGTAAAGGAAATTTAAATACCTTTCATATATACGTTATGGGCTATAAGCTCCCAAGACCCACTCAGTTACAAACTCGCCAAATACATGCAACTAAGTTGTTGAACGCCACACGAGACACTTGCAAGCAGGTACCAGATTTAGCAGGACTAAATTAAATAATATTGCCACAAAGAGCATGAACTCCAGATGAGAAGTAGACAAGGACGCATGCAGCTTATCGGGAGTCCAAATTGTTGAATCTATGTGAAACCCTTCTGAAGTATTTGTCAATTGTGTTTGTACCTACGGTTCTTTCCTGGTTCACTGTATCACGAAGGGTGCAACCCCTTTATTTGTAGGGAACTGTATGCTTTCCATAGATCGATTACTTCACATATCTTCCTGCATGAGAAGTCGCCATCTTTAACCAACAATGTCGTAACCGTGGTCGTGATGTTGCAACCCTCTTTGACTTAGTGTTCACCTGCAGCCATGTTGGTTCCCCGGTCAACTTGGCTCCCAATGGCCTGCTGGTTTTGCCCACATAATCTAGTCATGTCATCCCACGGATGTCCTTTGGGCTTCTGTCCTTGGGGTTCACCAATGACGATCATGAAGCCACCAAAACCACACACCTCAAACCAGCACCTAAGCCCAGTAACTACCACAGGTGGAACTTCAACATCATCACCAAAACTTGGAGCAGAGACGCAAATCATTGTACGACACCGTTCAGTCTGATGATCAGATGGTCGGATTCTATGCATACTAAACCAAGTTGGATTCTCGATAAGTTGAACGTTTCCTTGTTCAATTACCATCTGTAGTTTACGATCTGGATTGCAATCGTATTAAACCTTGTTTAATCATACTTGCGCAAAATATCAGTGAAACTAATTAAAGTACAAAAGGGTCAATCATGATTTTCGTCAAGAAATGCGAGAAAGCAGCTAAATTACAATAGGGTCAATAGAGATTTTCATCAAGAAATACGAGAAAGCACAACAAATGGTCAACACTTACCAACACTTACTTACCATTTTTCTTGCTGACTTCAATGTCACACATTGTATGGTTTCCGTATCGACTATTCTGTTGTATTATGTCTTTGGGACAAAAACATATTTTCTTTTCCTGTTATTATTCAGCACATCCGTTGTCTTAAGTTATTCAGATTAGATTACTGCTATGAGAAGCAGCATTGTGTAGCGTACCGTACCTGCACGATGTCCGTGATGGTGTAGGGAGCTCCCTTCCTGCAGCCTCGGATGTGGGAGTAGACACGGCGCTTGATGAACGGCAGCGCGGTCACATTCGTCCTGCAAACAGCACCTCCATTTAAGAACGCCATCGAGAACGCCGACGAAGACTTTTTTGTTTTCACCTAAATTGTGGAAGATAAAGGTGGAAGAGCTTCATAAATAGGGTAGGGTGGGGCAAGGAGCCCCCGCGGGGTACTCAGAACTCAGAATCAATTTATTTGACCTACAGATACGATACATATACAATGAACAACGTAAGTAATAGATAAGGTCGGGAGACTCCCATTAAGATATATAATATCGCTAGCACAAGAGCCACCCCATAAATATAAACAACAACACAATTTACATGTCACAAATCAGAATGGCATATGCCTTGTTTTACAGTTGATAATTACTCAGTGTATCAACATACATACATAATACAAGAACTGATTATATGTACTCGTGTACACATTGACGTACATGTGGATACTTAAGTATACATTTCAAGCCCCCTTATATTACGTCGGTTGTATGTGCTTGATGTCTGTATCTGGTGAACGAATACAATGCTGCCACCTAGTGATTACTCTGACCGAAAAGCAGACGCAGGCAAAAACACGGTTAGTAAATATTTGCATTTTAAGTTTTGTTGCATGTTTGATGTAATATTTGTGTGTTTGTAATGCTTTACTGCAACAATTGGATTACACATTGCTGTTATATTTATCAATAGTCCATAAAGCATCATTCATTTTTAGAAAAATGGGCGATAATTGGTATTAGCGCTGGAATTTACATTTGTGTAGATCATGCATGCTGGGGGCAAGAAGCCTGGGATCCTAATCAGTACAGCCGCCAACTGCCGGATCCTCTTCAGTAATGCCGCCAACTGCCGAATCCTCCTCTGTACAGCCTCCAACTACCGAATCCTCCTCGGTACATCCGCCAACTGCAGGATCATCCTCAGTACAGCCTCCAACTGCCGGATCATCTACAGCCTTGCTGGCAACAAGCCAGTTGGTCAGTAACCTCATAGAGATACTGTTGCCAAAACCCAAACTATCCCGTCCACGCCCGAGGTCACGTGTTGCTGAATCAGCTGCGGTGCTGACTTCGTCTCCATATAAGAGAAAACTTGCTGAACGAGAGTCAAACAATGAGAAGACGAAGCGAATGGTGAAACCAAAAGGGAAGTCACGGTGGAGACTGAACTGTGACTGAACGAAACTGTCTGTTGCCGGTGGATTCAGTTACACAACTTGAATTTTTTTAACGTTATGTTACCTGACAGTGAAGGACTGTCGTAATTCTGTTGGTTAGGTACCTGTGTTGGATAAGATAATACCTTCACTCCATGTTTTGTACCAATACTACATTGTGCATTGTGCTTTCTAGTTTGGTAATATAGTTCTATCAATATATTAATAACCATGCCATATTTAAAACCTGCATTTGACAATTACGTTGCTTGGAACAACTGTAGGTAGGACCCGTGGTGTGGCGAACAAGTGTACGCCTTAACCGGTTTAAAGTTAAGTCTCTTAAGGTGTTCTGTGTGAACACGGCATAAATCGCCCCTCCTCCATGGCGGACTCACTTGCTGCTGAACTCGCGGTGTTCGTACAGAGTCAGACTGTTGTCTATGGTGAAGTAGAAGCCGGCTATTTCACGGATCGCATCCCGGCCATTCCTGCAACCATAGCAAGGTCACAGCTACAACTGTCTGTTTCAACTTGAAAACTGGAGAAACATTGTTGCGCCGATCTGAGCACACCGTTGTACACGCACATTCAAAAACAGGTATTTTACAATTGGAAATATGTATTTGACAAATTTCTGCCATAGAACTTTTGCTTCTGTAATTCGTTTAGCCGATTGCAAATCATGTTCGTTCGTGTTCGTATTCGTAGTGTACGAACAGTTTAAGTAATATTGTGCAGCCAAGTTTAAAATAAATGGCTGTTTTGATTAAAACAAAAAAAATGGCTTTATCATTAAATCTGGGATTTAAAAAAAATGTGATTAGCCAACTATGTGTGTGTGTATATGTGTGTGAGTGTGTGTGTGTGTGTGCGTGCGTGCGTGCATGTGCGTGCGTGCGCGTGTACGTGCGCGTGCGTGCTTTCGTGCGTCCGTGCGTGCTTGCATGCGAAGGTATGTGCACGTGTGCGTATGTGTAAAGAAACGGACGAACCGTGTAAGGATGCGAGCGCAGAAGTAGACTTTCCCTTTCGTGAGAACCTTCTCTGTGCAAATGCCGGAAACATCGACCCTGTCAAAAACGAACACATCATTATGACGACCTCACAATCGTTGTGAACACTGACTCTCCTCCCTCGCTGTTCAATGAACAGCAGAGAAGACCTGAAATCTTATGAAATTATTCTCGGACAGAAAGGAAAACACACATACATAGACCAACACTCGGTTTAAAAATACTAATAATATTATATATGGGTATGGATGCAACGCAAGCGCTTACGAGGACTCGTGGAGTGTGCGGATTGTTCCACGTTTCATACCGGGGCGGTACGCAGGTTCAACGGTGTTGCAGTGATACGTCGCCTGCTCCGGAGAACTGATGGGGGACCTGCAACGAGAGAACAGTGCTGCACCCTAGTGAACTGATTGGGGGACTTACAATGAGAGAACAGCGCTGCACCCTAGTGAACTGATAGGGGACCTACAAAGAGAGAGAACAGTGCTGCACCCTGGTGGATGAGAGCTCCCATTCATCACTTTCGTGTTGCAGATGTTGACAGAAATAACACAATAATAAAATTGTAATGCGTTATGTACATGTTCTACATATGTGGCTAAGTTTGTGAAGTTACGTAACGGGCGAGCAAGTGATGCCATTGTTGAAAATGATATGCGAGATGTTTGTGTCATATCAATCGATCGATCGGTCGGTCGGTCGTTCGGTCGTTCGGTCGGTCGGTCGTTCGGTCGGTCGGTCGGTCGGTCGGTCGGTAAATCATTCAATCAATCAATCCAGCAATCAATCAAGCAATCAATCAATCGATTGATCAGTCAATCAATCAGTCAGCCAGCCAGTCAATCAACCAATCGATCGATTGATCAATCAATCGACCAGTCAATCAATCAATCCATAGGTTGATCGATTGATTGATTGATCGCTCAATCACTCCATCGGTTGATCAATCAAATCAAGTCAAATCAAATCAAATCTATTTATACACCACATATCTCTGCAGAGATTCAGGGGTGTTTACAAACTAAAACATGATGTAAGAATACATTACGTAGTCGTTATAATATAACAACGACTACAATCAACCAATCATTCATTCAGTCAGTCAATCAATATTTCACACAATCATTGCGCCATATGCTTAGACATCTTTCCTTTGTCATGAGTGAATTTGTTGAGATCACACATGAAGCATGTTCGAATTACCGAGACAGTTGGTCAACCATGATGACTTCCTCCACGATGTGTCGCACCTTCTTGCTCTGCATATCCTCCTGAAGCAAGACACGCAACACGAGGTGCCACACCTTATGATTTATGAATGTTTTTGTAATTAACATAATTCTTGTTATAGTGCGCTATTCCATATTATATTAGTATATCAATTATATATTTAGTTATTTTAATTCATATTTATTTGAATTATTTCAATTAAATTATTTTATTTATTTTAATTATTGATTAATTATTTTATTATTTGTGCATTACTAAACTTTAAAATAATAAATAAAAGTGTTATGATAAGTATTATAATATATTTCTTTGTTTATTTAGCAATTGTAGACTGTATTTAATATGTTGAGAATCGTCACGAATGAGTTTGGATCTGGCACTATGTCAAATCAAATATATTTTTATTATTATTTTCATCATCATTGCCATTGACCTCAAACACCCGCTATATGTATTATAAGAACACTTTTTCTGTATCCGCTGGTCAACAGAGTCCTAAGTTCTATTAATATTATTAGTATTAGTATCATTATTTTGCTGTAAGAAGCAATTCCGAGGCACAAGAATAATTACAAACAACTATCCAACTGCAAGTGAATAAGTCTGCCCCTGTCTCTGCCACAGTTACAACTTCCCCACCGGGCGCGATTTTGTTTTTCGTACCCGGCATAGCAACGCCACGGCCATTCGCTATTACCATTGGTCGACAGCATGTTACATTGCAGCCGCCTAGTCCTCCTGACCAATGTACGTTACATTGGAGCCAGGCCAATGTCCATGGATGTACATTACCTTGGACCGCTTCTTCTGCTGCTGGAGGGTAGAATAGGCGGGGTCGACCCACGACTGGTTGAGTTGTACCAGCAGTGTGTCGTCCTTTCCTTCATCACTCTCCCGCATCATCTCCGTCAGGTCCAACATATTCTGGTCCATGACCTCCTGCGAGGAAACAGAGAGAGGGCGATGCGTGGCGAGGGTGGGCACCAGTAGATTACGCACGACATACCGCCGCCGGATTTAGGACTGTGAGGCCCTCTGGGCAGTGATTGACCGGGTATCGTATCATGCTAGATATCACTCTTTCCTACCTTCTGCAATAGGGACTTCCCAGCAGAATACGACCTTTGCTCATTCGGTACACCAATATGCATCATATTGAAGCAAACAATTTACGTCTAAAATGTCTCGACCCCAAACAAATGACCAAAAAACCTTTTGTAGAGACCCCCATCAATTTATTTTTTAATGCCCCTGGGAAACAATCCCGTATGCCCTGCCCCAAAGCCGGCACTAGTCACCCGAGAAGTTATCGCTTCACTTC